>VDFB02086081.1:398017038-398274653 GCA_007258455.2 Sequoia sempervirens | reverse complement strand
TGAATATGCTAATCTAAAATGAAACTATGATCCAAAGGATGACATAAAATGCAACTATGAAGCAAAGTGTGATTCTAAGATCTAACTATGATGCAAAACATGATATGAAATGTAACTATAAGACTCCAAAATTCTCCAATGCTCAAATGATATTCCTACATGATAACTCTACTCAAATGTGGATGCCAAATACAATGGAAAAGGGTTGTATTTATAAGCTTTTCCAAGCATCTTGTGAGGTGGCAACGATCGACGATCTAGATTCAAACAAAAGGAATGAACGGTAGAGATGGAGAGAATCAAGAAGGTGTCCCCTTGACCACATACAACATGACAAATGGATGGAGGAATCTCTTGACCAAAGGCAACATGCCAAATGGATGGAAGACCTAAGTGTGTGAGGAATAAGCCATGTGGTTGAAAGTTGGTTGAAGAAGTGTGTGAAGAATAAGCCACGTGTTTGAAAATAATTCTAATTTAAAAATTAGAATTATTTAATTTCATGTGACCTTGGTGAGGTGGGATAAAAAGTTGTAGACATGTGCTTGAATTCCTAATCCAGGATTAGTGAAACTTAATTAAATAAAACAAGCTTATGAAATTTGTTTATTTAATTAAATTAGAATAATATGATTTTTAGATTTCAAGAATTAGAAAATATGAACAATATAAATAAATTGAGAATTTATTTATATGTAGTCGAAT
The DNA here is from genome assembly GCA_007258455.2 of Sequoia sempervirens. Taxonomy (NCBI): domain Eukaryota; kingdom Viridiplantae; phylum Streptophyta; class Pinopsida; order Cupressales; family Cupressaceae; genus Sequoia; species Sequoia sempervirens. Next base: position 398,273,948 of record VDFB02086081.1, on the reverse strand, counting down.
ATTAATTAAATAACTAGTATTTAATTAATTAGATGTCATGACCGATTTTAGGTGTATACTACTAGTTTTTTTTCAGTAAACACCATTTTTAAGGAGTGATACTCACCGTATACAACATCATTTTTTTTCCATGAAGGATAAAATTCTATATTTTTTTAGTTTAGATTTGTAACTACAATATCTATCACTTTCATCTGGTTTCATAGTGTTTTATTGAATATTATTTCCTTAATCAAGTTTTAAAGTCAAACCAATTACAGTTCAGACATAGGCAGACTATATACAAAATAATTTTTTTTGTATGTATCGAATTTCTTTTTTTTTTTGTTGGATCAAGAACTTAAATATATAGTGCACTCATTTTTTTCAATTTTTTTTGAAAATCGGCTATTTTTCCACGTGTAGAACAAAGAGCTTGATTTTTGGTGAAAAACCTACATTCACAAGAAATAAAAAATAAATATAATAATAAAATAAAATTTATTTAAAAGTACACTTTTTGGGAAGCTTATAATAAGGACTAGATAGTTACAAAAAAAAATTAAATGAATTAATTTGATCCCCCAAAAGGTAAATCAGAAGTGGTTTTTTATCAGCATTTTGATAGGTGTAAAGGAGACTCTGCTATAGGTATGGTTTAAAACAAGTGGGGTTCTATCCAAGGGGGTTTGATCTAAGGTGGTTTGATAAAACCCTCTTCAATTGGAATCCTTTAAATGGAACTTTTCAAGGCTTAAATCATTATATTTTCTAAAAATATGTGATTTCAGCAAAAATCAGGATCTCTCAGAAAATTGTAAACCAATATTGTGGGATCACCCTGTAATGTCGTAAAATTACACCCTAGGGAAAATTTCACATTTTCTCATTTGACCCCCACATTTATTATGCTTAGATAAATTTATGACAAGAACCTTATAGGTCAAAATTTCATGATTTCAACTCCATAAGGACCAATGATGAAGCAAAAATAGTATGCCACCTTGTTTCATGAAAAATGATGAGTTGGACACCTACACAGTATGTAGATGTCCATGTGGTGTGCTATCATCCCTACATTTTTCTAAGTTTGAAATAAGGAATCTTGGAATCTTTGGCTCATGACATATGTCCCTGAAGTCAAAATATGAGAGTAACGACTCCTCCTGCCCATGCAACAACATAAAACTCATTCCTTTCCTCTCATTTTGCAAGTTCTTAGATTTTAACACTTGACTTTCTCACTCTGCCTCTACACTCTTGCTCTTCTCTTCTCAATCTTGCTTCTATAGTGAAGCTTTGTTGGATTGAGGTCCCTCCAACAACCAAATCTCTCTTTGGTAGCAATCAATAGTGTGTCCATCAAGTCAAGAGGGGGCCATGGATTGTTGGTAATTCACTCTTGCTTCTTTTCTATTTACAAATAAATAACTTATTGTAGCTTTGTCTTGTGATACAGATTCTCCTCCTTGAGAAGGGTTTTCTTTTATCGCTTCATATTTGTTTACTTTGTGTAAACTTTATCTATCTGGCTATCCATGGAATTCATAACACCAAAATGGGGGTTTGACTACAAAAAGCCCCAAAACAACCCCAAAATATTCCCCCATTCATCTTGTGTGCAGGTTTTCTGAGCGGAGCTTGGAGGAAGATCTCAAATGCAAGACTCTTTGTAAGTGGGCTCTTCATTTCCTTGTGTATTTTTAGCATTTCCTATTTTTCTCAATCTAGTTGGATAAATGGACCTCATATCTGAGCTAGTTAGTAGGCCCATGGCATTTTTGTCTAGATGGTTAGCACTCTGTCCACACAAAGATGCCAACACACCTCTAGGACTCCAGTGCACTACATTGGCATCCTGCTCTTGCATTGTCATCCTTTGGCAAAGAGTTGCTCCTTTTGTGGAAAAGATCTCAATATCCTAAGTATATTTCGGTCTCTGAAGTAGTCTATCTAATCACTTTATGTGATATTTTTCCTTTGGGATATTCTTTTCAATTTCTTCATTCTTCCTTCTAGTTTGATTAAATGAAACCCAAGGTAGTTTAGGGAAGTTCGTTCCCTAAGATTCAAGCACTCTATCCATATAAGATGCTAGCACACCGCTAGGACTCGAACACACTGCATTGGTGTTCTAATCCTACATTGTCATCCTCTGGTTGAGAGTTGCTCCTTTTGTGGCAGAGATCTCATTACGCTACTCTTTTAGTCTCTAAAATAGTTTGTCTAATCACTTTATGCGATATTTTTCCTTTGGGTTATTCTTTGCAATTTCTTCATTCTTCCTTCTAGTTTGATTAAATGAAACCCAAGGTAGTTTAGGGAATTTTATTCCCTGGGATTCTCTTGGAAAGCAAGAGACTCATGAGTAGTGAATCCCCCTTCTCTACACAACCATATTTGATATAAAATCCTACCTTGTATATATGTTGGCCTACCATATTTCTATTGATTTATTTTTAATCACATACAACCAAAATAAAATTCATAAAAAAATTTACTTCTAAATTAGAATTTAGCTATCCTGAGGCTTTGGTTGTCAAGTATTGACGCACTAGATTACTCAAAGGTTTGTAGTATATTATTTTACAAAGGGAATTTGATTCTTCAAGAGTCATAATAATAGGATCAATTTATGAAAAATTTACAAAGCTTCAAAAAAATTGCATCCAAGATATATATATTAGATATCATTCCAAAGTATTTACAAAATCATTAAAACTATGATCAAAATTTTGAAATATTTAAAGAAAATGAAAAAGGAAAAGAAAGGAAAGAAGGGTTTAGATTCTAAATTCCTAGAATGATTGCATAAATATACTTCAAAATTATAAAGAGACATCATAAACATTTTATGCGTAACTAGGATTACTCACAATTACACATAAATGGTGTAATGTTTCAAGGAATTTATTAAATTAAGAAAGGGACTACAATATAATCAAATAATGGTACAATAATATGATATTTCATAATATTAAAAATAGATTTACAAATCATTTAAATTTTACAAATTATATGACTTGACTGATGTCACAATTACAATTGTACAAGTATACATGACCAAAATTATTAACCTAATTAAACAAAAAAACATGATGGAAGAAATATAGTAATAATTTTTCATTAATTTCCCTACAAGTATCAACAATTTCTAATCCCAAAATACCTAAATGATGGCCCTTTTATAGAAATAAGGCACCAAATTCAGTTACAAATCCATTACCATGATTACATCATGAAAATACGTGGTTATAAATTAAAATATAAAGGAATATTTAAATGATATCAACACATTTAATTGTTAGTTCAAAAAATCATCTTTGGTGCAAATAATATGCAAATACCCAATGAAAATAGATTCTCTGCAAGTATCTTAACACTTATATAGCTTACCCCTCTACTTTACTATTTGTTTTGATGGTGATTTATCTTTCTTTAATAGTCTTCATTCTTCTATAATATCTAAAAGTGATCAAATATTTATCCTTGTTTTCATTGGGTACTTATTCATTTAAATTCATGGTCTCTACAATCCTATTCATCACTTCACCTAAATTTACACCTTTATATTCAATGGTGTTATCTGAAACAATTTAAATTATGTTATTTTAACCAAAACCTTGTTATCCATTTTTAATAATATTTTCAAAACTCTGATTTGTGGATATTTATATTGATATTATTATATTTTATTTATGATGTCTTGAATGAAAATGTTAGTTAGATATTGGTTAAAAGATAAAGATATGATTTTATTATCTTTATGATGATTACGATTGAATTATTTATATTATTTTATGATATTATAGTTAATGGACTAACTTCCTTTTTGGTTAAATACCGTGGATATAGGAAACTAGTTTCCCCTCCTAGATGAGGAGGGAGAGCATCATCAAGGAGAGGGAAATAGATCAACTTGAGATGAAAAGTGCACCATGAATCTAAGAACTTTCACACAAAAAATTGTAACCTTGAGTCATAGGTGAGATGGTACCTTGTGCCATAACATCATATTGGTTTTACTATTTTTTTTTTTTGTCTCATTTTATCATGGTGCCTTGGTAGTTGATATTGACTTACCATCTTCCATATTTTCTTATTAATGTGTCCTTAACTTGATAAGAATCTTTCATGAGAGAATTGCATAATTATTTATGAATAAAGAATATTAAATAAATATATATCTATATATATATGTCTACATGTGTGTGGAAATATATAAACATATATTGCAAATATGTATATATATGTATAGATAAACATGTATATACATATTGTAAGTGTATTAATCTAATTGATCATATAACAAAAATGAAAAAATAAGCTAAGAAAATGATCAATTAAAGACACTACAATGAAATTAGCCTAAATCATTAAGAAAAGTTCAATTCTAAAGCATTAATCATCAAATTCAGGGCAATGAACCTAACTAATGGTGCAAACCTGCAATCCCATTGTGATTGAGTGCAAATTGAGTGATATTGGATGTGGATTGCTCAATTTTCCTAATCTATTTGGTCGATTTCAAAAGCTTAATAAAGGTTGATAATGGTGGAATGATGCAAAAAGGGCTCTCAAAAGCTCAAAGTTGAGTGTTGAATTGGGTATAGTAAGTTTTCTTCAATGGTTGTTGATTCTATTTCATGTAAGTGAGAAGTATTTATAGATTTTTTGAATGAATTAATAGCGGGGACTTAAAATTCTAATCAATGGAGTAATTTGAATTGAAGATGAATACATGGATCAAGAAATGGATAAATGGTCCATAATTCATGATGACATGGATCAAGGATTTTAATCAATGATCAATAATCCATGTGAGATCAACAAATCCTTAAATTTTAGGAAATATGTTGGAGATGTTTCATGTGGAGGGAAGAATTGAATTTGAAAAGGGAATATTCCATGAAAATATTCATTGAATGATTAGATGAAAATTAGGTAATTCAAAAATTTAGAAAATCATTTTATTATGCAAGTTGAGGAATTAAGAACTTTAATTAAATAATTGTGAATAATTTAATCAAAGAGGGAGAATGGCATTTAATTAAATAATTTGAAATTTTTTAATCAAAAGGGAAGAAAACTAGCATGAAGGGGGTGAATTAATTCAATAAAATTAATTATTCGATTAATAGGAGAAAAAGGTGAATTTTACTAAATAATTGAACATTATTTAATTAAATAGATGCATTAAGTGAATTAGGAGAGAAATGGTGTTAATAGGTGAAATCTAGGTGTGATATACTCAAGACATTTTCAAGTTTCTAAAATTTTCACCTCTTTGAAGAAAGGCACCTATTATGTTTCTTTGAATAACTGATACTACTTAGATCAAAATTTTAAAATTTTATTTATTTTTTTCTCGATGCCCCTCTATGCCCCAGTGTATGAAGGAATTCTAGTGTGTTGCCCCCTCAAGAAGTCGAGCAAAAAAGCTAATTTTTAGGTTGAGATTGTGATCAAGGTCACGGGAGTGGTTCCACTACATAGAAGACAAAAAAAGGTCATATGATCTTGATGAAGTGACCAAGACAAGATGTGAAGCGAGAAAATTGAGTTACAGGGATAAAACCATAGGTTTGGCTATGCATATATGTGAATCTTGGTGAATTATAGGCTCATTTGTACCCTTTTCTTTGAGAGTTCAAAGAGATCCTATTAGATTCCTACTTCAAATCCTTTAGAGCACCTGCGATGATGGCCCACGTAGTTCATGCCCCACATCACACAGATTAGGTATACAAGTTGTAGTGGCCAACCAACACATGACCCCTGATATGTACCCTAAAAAACTTCCCTTGCATGTTTTTCTTGATAGTGAAATATAGGTTAGAAATAGGACAAGCAAAGACATAACAATTAGGGCAACACTTCTGTAGCCCGATGCGACGCATTTGCAATGCATAGCGACACTTTTGCAATGAGGCATCATAGCTCTGCACATACACATGGATATTAGAATTTTTTGGTTCTTTTTCAATTTGGCGACAAGGTCAATGCAGGATCATGGGGGTCCAAACTAGGCCCTTAAGTGGCAACGAAAATTCAAAAAAATAGAGTTAGGAAACTTGACATAAAAACTCAAGAATAAATTATTAATATAATTTGAAAAATATGCAAGAAAAAATTTTGTAGCAAATTGAATGTAGTTTCTAAGGTATTAGTCCTTTTTTCAAAAAAAGTAAATCTATTTGGTGAAAATTTGAAATTTTAATGTAGAAGTACTAAATTTTCAAGAAAAAATAAAAAGCAGGTGCATGTCTGACTAACCAAAGTACAAGCAAAAAATAATACATTTTTTTGAAACTTTCAATATAAGTAGAGGACACATGCTCAGATGTGTCACATTTTTTTTTGTAGTTGAAAGTGGACCATAGGACATAATTAAATATTTTAATTATGCTAGGAAGAATGTGGCAAAAATAGAGCTTGCAGGCCTAGGTCATTTTTAAGTGTCTACATTTTGCCTCTCTTTGTCATAATGTAGCCTGTCACATTGTGATAAAGAAAATTCAGTTGGAAACATGTACCAGCAAAGGTACAGAGTATCTATGCCCCCTTGGGAAAATTTGCAAATTTTGGCTCAATGACAAGAAAATTTGGAAAGTGTCTCGACAAACTAATTTGATGTCCAGAAAGAAATGGCACAAATGGTTTCAGATTTCAACATTTTAAAGGCGGCCAAAAGGTTGGTCAAAAGAGCATCGAGTAATAAAATATTGAAGAAAATCCCACTTTGACCCTATAAATAGGTTGGAAATGGGTAAAAGTCAATTCATTTTCACTTTCACACTTGTAAATTTTAAGAGCTCAGAGTGAAGAGACCTCGTGTGAAGATGGTGATTCCTATGACCGAGCATCGCAGATACATCATGTGAACCTTTAGACAACCAGAAGGTGCAGAGCCACTGGTAAGTACCTTATACCCATTGTCATTTTATCATTTTTCATGCATTTTTAGGGTCTGTAAGTATCAGTTCCTATCACCAAGCATCAGTCACCTCGGTCTTCTCCTCAAGGGGATGAGGAGATTTCAACTTAGGTGCATTTGAAATTGTTATCTTGACATCATGCTATAGACATTATGTTATGACACTTTATATTTTGATCATCGAGCCTGCGAGCTCTATTTTTGGGATATCTCGTGACTCTATCCCATGACACGATTTTTTTGAGATTATATATATGTAGTTTTTGATGTGGCTTATATGCTATATCTTATGTGAAGATGTATTATGTTTTGATTATGTTTATGATATATGATTTTATGATCAGGGTTATGATGATGCATTTTGATGGTTATTTATGCTTATATGCCATGATGATGTGATGTTATGTATGATGATTATGATGTTCTATATGGATGCATAATGTTGTAATTGTGATGGATGCCATGTTTATGATTATGGATGTGTTAATGTATGACTATATGTGATGTCTTATGATGTGATGTATGTGCTTTAATGATATGGATGATGTATGCACTTACATGTTATGTGAATGCAAACTGATGAATGCAAATGATATATGTATGCTAATGATGTAAATGGAAATATGTGAATTTGTAATAACTTAATGCAATTTGTATATGTATGCAATTAGATTTTTGTACATCACAAGATATTATCAGGAGACAAACGAGACAAAATGATAAGATATGAATGTTAGTATGGAGATGAAATCCTTCAACATATTACCATAGGACTAATAATTGTTGCTCTTAATCATCATAGGATGGATTATTGTAATGGCCAACAAACACCATGATATGGCATAGATTAATGGTGTGCAAGGTCGTACCATCACTTGAGACAAGCAGTTGCAGACAAGGATGATTATGACTCATACTAAGAGCATGATTGCCCTAATCTTTTTATCACAATCAACCACAAGCACAAGAAAGACAAGAAAGACAATAAAGACCAGTTATGAAACATTGTTGCTCCTCTAAATCCTGTTACCATGACATCCTCAAGGAACTAGCAACATGATTGCCTAAAAATAAGACGAGACAAGCCAACCATCAAGATACATCATTGCTTCTCTAAATCCTATTGTCAAGACATCCTCAAGAAACTAGTAGCATGATGAAAGATCAAAGGACAAAATTCCAAGATAATGTTTTCCAAGTGTTTTCCAAGTGTGTTTGAATGTCAAGTGTTTTGATGTCAATATTTCAGGTTCGATGGTGCCACGATGATGAATTCCAAGTGATGCCAAATTCAAGGACACATCCTAAATGATGTCGATCTCAAGAGGATCAATCCTCAAATGCCAAGAGAATCCCTCAAAATGCTAGATGACAGTGATGATGCCTAGGAAGGACACATCCTAAGGCATAATTAAATGACAAGGGTGATCCTTCAGAAGGACACATCTAAAGAACAACCAAAAGTTGACGGTTTGATAGGTTTTAAAGTTGACCGAGTTTGACTCATTTGGACAGATTTGACTTTTGCTGACAAAATTGACTACATGCCGATGTTGACATGTTGATAAAATAGTTACCATAGTTTTTTTTAGGAGTTTGTCTGGTTTGCAATGACTTGTTTGACTTGAAAATATTTGACGTGTGTGCCGCGTCGAACGCTTAGTGACTTAATGCAGTGTTGCCTCAAGGGCTCTTTGATTGATGGCCTTGCCTATTTCATACACTCAGAGACCTCATAGTTCAACATGACCAATGACTTTGTCTTGATGACCAAAGATTGAGTCATGATTTTATTTTGACAACCTAAAAGGATCGACCTAATGTCTCAGGGGCTTAGAGATGAGCCTTGCCTACATAGCAAATGCACAGAGACAACGTAGTTAGACAAATAAAAAAGACTGACTTACATAACTAACGTGACAAGATACAACTCTATTTTTGTGTTTTTGTCATATTTTGATTTTTTTGTATTTCTTTAGGTTTTTTTTTTAATTTTTAGGTCTTTTTTTAAGGCATTTTATGATTTTTTAGAACATCTTATGATTTTTAGGTCTTTCTTAGGACTTTTTTAATTTTTAGGTCTTTTTTCAAGACATTTTCAATTTTTAGGTCTTTTTTAGGACATTTTTTTATTTTAGGTCTTTTTTAGGACATTTTTTTAGGTCTTTTTTAGGACATTTTCAATTTTTTTTTAGGACATTTTTCAATTTTTAGGTCTTTTTTTTAGGACATTTTTCAATTTTTAAGACCATGTGTGATACCCACTACATTTAGATGATAAAAGATTTCCCCTAGTCAGGTCCAGGACTAGCCAAGTTTGAAGGATGTGAAAAGGAAGTGCCTGCGGTGATGAATGGACAACATGTACGACTTCATGTCAACTGTTGTCAGTCATGAAAGGAATGGAAGGGTTTTACGATAGGTGTCATGATGATGTAAAAAAAATGGGTATTTATTATGGACTAAGGTAGATAGAGTGACAGTAGATGGTGAAGAAAAACTGACTACACATGGTGCTTGTTTGCTAGGTTTTCACCATGGTACTTATCCAAAGCGCTTGTTTACTAAGTTTTCACTATTGGATGAAGGGATTTCTCTTTACTTTATTTTTTCTTTTTTCTTTTAATATTTTTTTGGTGTCACCAAGATGCCTATTTGCCAAGTTTTCATCAAAGTGACGATTTTTTATATTTTTCATTTTTTTGTATTTTTGATGGCTTTCAGCCTAGCTTCTGATGCTATGCATAGAAATTTCGAAGATGTAGACTATTGATAGGCTCTATCAGTTGTTCACCATCTGGAGTAGCTAGATGGTATGCTCTAGAACCAAAAGAGGATGTAATGATGTAGGGACCTAGCTAATTGGGCTCAAACTTGCCAGGTTTCTCTCTATCTGACTGATTCTTAGGATTTTGCATGAGGACTAGGTCACCAATGTCAAAATTTTGGACCATGACTCTATTATTGTAGCTATGATAGAGGAAATTCTAATATGCTTGTAAATGATTTAAGGAATTGCATCTATGTTCTTCTAACATTTCCAATTCATGCAGTCACGACTGTCTATATTCTTCATCATCAATCAGACCCTTTGTGGAGACTTTTAAGGATGGAATTTCAACCTTGATGGGTAGGATGGCTTCAACTCCAAAGACCAAGACTAATGGAGTGGCTCCTATAGGTGTGTAGATGTTGGTGAGATAATCCTACAGAGCAGGGTTAAGTTGGATGTGCCAATCACGACGATCATCATTGACTGTCTTCTTAAGAATTTTGATGATTGTTTTATTGGACGCCTCAACTTGACCATTTCCTTGCAGGTAGTATGGCATGGAGAAATGATGTTGGATGTGGAAGCATTCACATAAATCATGAATGTCTTGATTTTTGAAAGGATGCTCGTTGTCTGTGATGATGGACTGCGGAACACCATACCAATAGATGATGTAGTTGAGAATGAATTTGGAAAAAAAATTCCGGTTATGTATGTGAGGCGGATGGCTTCGATCCACTTAGTAAAGTACTTAGTGGCCGTGATAATGAATTTATGACCATTAGAAGAGGTAGGATGGATTTTTCCCACGAGGTCGAGTCCCCATTATTCAAAAGGCCAAGGAGAAGTGATCATCCGAAGTTGTGCTAGTGCATGGATCAAATCACTATGTATATGACATTGGTGACATGTTCTGACAAACTCAAGTGGATCCTTTTCCATTGTCATCCAATAATACCCAAGTCTCATGATCTTCTTGGCTAAAGTAGGACCACTCGAATGAGATCTGCATATACCCTCATGTACCTCGTGTAAGGTTGTTTGTGCTTCATTAGTGCCAATACATCAAAGAAGGGTATTGCCAAAGCTATGGCGGTATAGAGTGTCACTAATGATGGTGTAGCGGAAAGCCTTACAGATAAAGGACTTTTGTTGGTTGTTGGATAGTTTGGGGGAAGGGTTTGGGACTGGAGATAGTCATAAATGTCTTGATACCATGGTGATTCGGGACCAACAAGCTCACAAACCATTTCTAATTTTGGAATGTCATATGTAGGAACCAAAAGTTGTTCCACCAAGAACTCAAATTGAGGCATGTTGCTTGGAATGTCTAGGAGAGATCCAATTGTATCCATTGCATTTTCCACCTTGTTTTGTGCCCTAGGAATCTATTCAAAAGCAACCATGTGAAAGTATGGCTGAAAATTGTCAACCATTTGTTTATAGAGCATTAACTTCTCATCCTTGGTGTCGTAGTCATCATTGACTTGGTTGATGACCAACTGAGAATCTTCGAGGATATGCAGATTTTTGATTTTCCATTTTATGGCCATTTTGAGTCCTGTGACAAGTGCCTCATATTCTGCGATATTATTTGTACATGGAAAGGCGATGTAAAATGACTTCTGAATGGAATCTCCTTATGGTGTGATAAACAATATTCCTACTCTTGAGCCATGACTAGTATGAGACCTGTCAAAGTAAATTTTCCAAGGTGATTTAGGTTCTACATGAAATATGGACTCATCAGGAAATTCTACTACCAATGGATGATCTCCTTGTATAGGTTTGTATGCCAGTTGATCTACTATCACTTGTCTCTTTATAGCCTTTTTCTCCACATATTGAATGTCATACTCACTCAAGATCATTACCCACTTTTCCAAGCATCATGTCAATGTTGTGCAACTCAAGAGATACTTCAGGGGATCAATCTTTGCCACTAAATGTGTCCTATGATTCAACATATAGTGTCTTAATTTTTGAGCAGCAAAGACAATGACTAAAAAAGCATGCCGAATGGATGTGTAGTTTAGCTCATATATGACCATTGTCTAACTAATGTAGTATATTTCCTTTCCTTCTCATCATGGTCATTTTGTGCTAGTAATGCCCCCAGTGTTGAAGCTGTTGTAGAAATGTATAGAATCAAAGGTTTCCCTTCGATTAGTGGCATTAGAATAGGTGGTGACAGTAGATAGTCCTTTATTAGTTAGAAGGCCTCTTGACATCTATCATTCCACACAAAGGGGATGCCCTTGTGCAGGAGATATTGAAATGGTTTACACTTGTCGACTAGTTGTGCTATGAAGTGTCAGATAGATTGAAACCTTCCTTGCAATGTCTTGAGTTCACTTATCCCTTTTGGAGGAGGCATGTCTAAGATGGCTTTCACTTTGGCAAGATCAACTTCAATGCCTCTACAAGAAACAATATGTCCCAAAAGTTTTCCTGATGTTACACCAAAGACATATTTCTTAGGATTCAAGTGAACCTTGTATTCTTCTAGTATTTTGAAGATTTTGTCTAACACATTAAGGTGATCCTTACGCATCAAATACTTTTCCAAAAGGTCATCCACATAATCTTCCATTAGCTTGTGCATCATGTCATGGAATATTGTTTTCATGGCTCTCTGATATGTGGCATCGACATTTTTGAGACCAAAAGGCATGACTTTTCAGTAGTATGTATCCCAAGGACGTGTGAATACTATTTTATGTTGATCTTCAGGGGCAATTCAAATCTAATTATAACCCAAGAAATATTCCATGAGGGACATCTCGTATCCTGCTATAAGGTCAACTATGATGTCTATGTTTGGTAATGGAAAGTCATCCTTTAGACATGCTTTATTCAAGTCACGAAAGTCTGTATAAATGTGGATTTTTCCATTTGGCTTTGTGACTGGTATAAGATTTGAAATCCTTTTAGTATAGTTTATTGACCATATGAATCCCACATCTAGCAATTTCTTAAGTTATGTTGTGACTAACAAGGCAATTTGTGGGTGCATCTTTCACAACTTTTGTTTATTGGCTTGGCATTTGGAAGCAATAGAAAATGGTGCAAGACTAGTTCAGGATCCAACCCAGGCATATCAACATAGGACCATGCAAATTTAATCTTATGCTCTAAAAATAATTTGTGAAATTCAGGTTTCTCTTCTTCTATCAAAGATGTCACAAAGAGGACAATTTTGGGATCTTCTGTTGTAGCTATGTTGACTTCGATAGTGTCCTCTATGAGAATCACCTATTTTTCCTGAGTCATAGGGAGAAATTCCAGTCCTCCATCCTTGGGCACCTCGAAGAGGTTTTTACCTACAAATACATCCTTTATTTTTACTTTTTTATTGTCAGAAGGTTCCTTTCAGTTTTCACCTAAAGATGTGTCATTTTTTGTTTTATTTTTATTTTTAATTTTGTGACTAGAGAATGAAATAGTCTCCCTGAAGTAGGCTGCACAATCTAGGTCAATAGAAAATCTAGCCTTGTGGTCTCCACTTGGTATGCCCTCACACAATCCCATGAATTTTGCAATGGCTTCATCATTCTGAAATATGTCCATAACTAGCGGGCCTTGTTGGTCCCAATCAATTAGTTGTGGGTAGACTAAGGAGATACCATAATTAGTATTGGTGAATGGTGGGGAGGATGCGGAAAGCATGTTGATGGATTCAAAGAGGTTAAAGATAAAATTGTCATAATCCAACTCCCAATCAGATTCTATCCAGTATTCTCCTTCACTTGATTCATACTCATTGTCAAAATAAGGGACAAATGGAATGACATTGGGGTCAGTAGTGTCATGTGGTGAGTCAGATGAATCCAAGTGAGGGTTATTGTTGTCAGATGTCTAGATAGGTATGTTGGTATTATGGCTAATGGGATCTGAAGATAATTCATGCTTCTCATTGTTCCTTGGGAAAAGGAGTCTATCCCAGTCTTCTCTTTTCCTTGGGATTTTAGGGTTGTCATTATTCTATGTTGGATCAATTTTAAACATTTTCCAAAATATTTTTTCAAAGGTAGGTTCTCTAGGTTCAAGGAACAATTCATCAAGGCAACAATCACTCAGGGATCATTGGGAGCCAAATTCCCATTCATGGGATTTAGTTTCGATAAGGGATTCCCCAATAGTCTTGACACTTTCTAAAGCATTCATTCTCTCACTCAAAAGTACATTGGTACATTGATCATTATTTTCGGGTAGCCCATACCCTAACCCAAGATATTTTGGTCTTCGGGAACGCATTATTCCCACATTCCAGTTTTATTTTTTCCAAGGCCACTAGTTCCATCGTAGCCTTTTTCCTTCATTATGTCATAGCCTATGCCATATATCTGGACTAGTAATGGAGATGAATCTTTTGGGTCTTTGTAGATCCAAGTTGATAGGTCTTCAATGTCTTATTTTTTAATGTCACCCCATTTTATAAAAATCCATGTTGGAGGAACTTTGAAAATCTCTTTAGGTTCCATTCTGAAATAGGGTCAACCATAGGCCTTAAGAGACTTGGGTATTTTGGTGATGTAGTAGGCCATGTTTAATTTAAATTCTCCACAGCCTAGGTCCTGGATCTTAACATTAGGTTTGGCCTTAGGAATGAAGGAAGATGATGTGGTGGAAATGGAAGGAGTGGACATGGGTGATTTAGCAAGTGTGGATGGGTCAAGAAATTTGGAGGAAGAGGAGTTCGAAGCTTCTCGATTAATGGGCACTTGATGTTCTGAGATACCCCTTGGTACAATACTGGAAAGGATCGGGGTCTCCAAGTATGGTGATTTTTTTGTCATTAAAAGGAAACTTCAGGCATTGGTGGTAGGTGGATGGAACAAATTTGAGGGTGTGGATCCAAGGTCAACCAAGCAATATGTTATAGGGTAGTTCAAGATCCAAGACTTGGCAAGTTGTATCCACAATGATCAGCCCAACTCTTATAGGAAGAGTGATAATACCTCGAGAGGAACGTTCTTCATCATCATACACCTTTATAATAATGCTCTTTGTAGCATCTACGCAAGCATCAGAGAAGCCTAGAGCCTTAACTAGTTTTAAGGAGCATATGTTCAACCTTGCTCCACCATCTACTAAAACTCATCTGACCTTATGCTTATGGATAAAGAATTTGATGTGTAATGTGTCATTATGATTGGATTTTGTTGACAAGCAGTCTTGGTTTGAAAATGTTATGTGATGGGGAGTGGTTAAGTATACCACCATGGCTTCAAACTAGTTGTCATCAATGTCGTGAGGGATGAAGGAATCTTGTAAGGTTTTGTCAATTATGGCCTTATGCGCGGGAGCAATGCGTAATAGATTAAGTATATAGATTTGAGTAGGTGTTTTTCCTAGTTGGTTAGTAAGGTTGAACTATCCCTTAGGTTGTGACTACTTGGAAGATGGACCTGATTGTGATTGTTTAGCAGATGGACTGTTATCATGATTTTCGGTTGCATAGGGAGAGAAGGACCAGCTATGGTGACTTTGCTACCATGGGTAGTGACATTGCATTCAGGTGCTCTTTTGACAGTAATGGTATTGACATATTCGTCAATAGCTTGAACATGATTTATAATGGAACCTGTAGAATAATTGAATGTGGTGCGGGTATAGTTGGCATAATTATTATTAGTCTTAGGACTTGAAGTAAAGGGATTATTAGAACCATGGTCCTCCAGTGGGTTTTTGTGAATAGTATGGTTTACATTTGATGCAAATTGTTGTCCATCTAGTTCAATTGTGTGATTTTCAATGAGGTCTTGTACCAATTTTCTTAGTTGTTGAAAAGAAGAGGTTGTATGCCCTTTAGCATGGTGGTAATCATAGAAAGTGTTGTTGTCCCACTATGATGGCTTAAACTGTCCTAGGTCATATGGTTTATAGTCTTCTAATGTGATGACACCATTTTGAAGGAGCTTTTTAAGGACATCTTTGATTGGTTTACCCAAGGGATTATATGTGCGTCTCTTTGGGAATTGCCTGGTCTGTCATGGATGCCCTTGATTTTGACTATTTTGATTTTTGTGACTATTTTTAATGGAATTAGTAGCAGATGTCAGTGTGGTCATTTATGTATTTTTTGGTGGAGCTCCTTTAAGAGTAAGTATAGGACCTGTTGTGTTTACCGCCTTAGCGTCAACAATGCCATCATTGGTAATGTGTTTGTTCTGGACCTAGTATTTATTCTTGTCTGTAGGTGGGTTTGTGTTCATGTTCTTAGGGCCATATTTTAGTTCTCCTTTAGTAATAAGGACCTTCTCAAGTTGGACAACCTTTTCGACTAAGTCTATGAAGGTTTTGCAGTAGTGGACTTGCAAGCTGTACTTCAATGGGACTAGGAGAGTTTGGAAAAACATGTTGAGGTATTTCAATATGAAAACGACTTGCTAAACTTCTCCATCTTTGAAAGAATGGAACAAAATTATCACCAACTTCTTCTTTTGTAAGTGTGCATAGGTTGGTAATAGAGACATCTGTGTCAATGTTATAGGCACAGTTTCACATAAATTTGTCTGCAAGTTCGTCCCATGATTTTATTCATTTTTGCAAAGTGGAAAACCATTCAAGTACAAGGCCTACAAGACTCTTAGGGAAGAGTCTCATCAAGTATGTTCATAGGAAATATCCACACAATTGGTTGTGAATTCTCGAATGTGCTCAAGGGGGTTTGTCTTGCCTTTGTATTTAGCGAAATTTGGTGCCATGTACCTAGGAGGGAATGGTGGAATGTATAGGCTTGTGTCGAAAGGGTGTGGAAATAGGTCATATGACATGTGTGGCTTTTTATTGGACATTTGCATAGTCTCTATTTTTTTTTGCAAGTTTTCCTCTTGAGTTTTCAAAGCATCAATTATAGGATTGTTTGTTGCATCACACATGGGAGTGATGGGTATCCCATGAGTCCCCATTTTTTGTGAAGATGCATTTTGATATTATTGTGGAATGTGTTGTTGTGAGATGTATGACATGTTTTGATTTAAATGTTGTTGGTATTGCAAGTTTTGATTAGGGTTGTGTTGATGAGTGTGGATGTGTGATGCATATGTAGGAATGTGTCCTCCAGCCATATTAGTTGATATTTGTGGGATGTGTTGACCTTGAATATTTTGGTGCCCAAATGAAGTCAAATACCGTGTCATCTGATTGCCTTGTCCAAATTGGTACAATTGTCCATAGGGAATGTTGCTATTTTTTATTTGAGGGATGTGAGTATTGGTGTTAAGTTGTAATGACGTGTTGATATTTAGTTGTGGTCTTGGAATGGAAATCCATCATTTACTTCCCCCAAAGGGGTTGAATTAATTTATTCCAAAGGAATTATCCGAAGACCCAATAAAAGGATTTGATGATGATGTTCCCATGGAACTAGATGAAGCTCCAAATAGGGGGTTTGAAGAGCTTGCCCCCATTGATGAGGATCCAAAGGTAGCTCCAATTGACCGTGAGGATGTTGTCGACATTGTAGGTATTAATTGTGGCATGGCTTGTGACATAGTTGGTGTCCCTCCAATGGATGTTGCATTGATTGTGTTGGAAGTGTTTTGGTTGGATGTGTCATTAGGGGTAGCATTGATAGTGCTTGTGGAAATTTGTGAGGTGGCACCAACAAAGGTATTGTTTGTATTGTTTTGAGGTTGAATAGTGTAGGAGGAATTGTTTGCATTGTTTTTGGTGGCATCGTGATCGAATGATGCTACCCTTAGAGTGTTAATGTCAAAGCCATGTAACAATTTAGCCCCTTTCTCCAAGAGCATGGCTAGATATCTTTGTGGATCATGTAAGACCAAATATTCCATGAAGGAGGCTACGTCAAGATTTTGTGTGGTAGCTTCTAAATCCTCCACAAATACATTTCCATTTTCATCTCTATGTATGAATGATTCGAAGGGGTTTAATGAAGAAGATGTCATGTTCATATCGTTGAAAGGATTGATAAAGGATGTGTCTTGGTTCATGTTTTGATTCATTTCATTGGGAAAGATATAAGTGTTGGTGTCTTGTCCAAAATTAGCCATTTGTCTTCTTTTTTTTTGAAGCCTAGTCTCAACCATATAAGGAGTTGCTCAAATTAGGAAGAAGGATGAAAATGACAACTATGTTTTTTGGATTTTTTTTTAATAAGGGATGCAAATGCAACTATGTTTTTGGGTTTTTGACAATAAGGGATGCAATATGACAATATTGTTTAAAGGAAACAACAAATGCCAAAGGTCAATGAGGACTATTTTTTTTTTTTTTAAGGAATAAGGTATGCAAAGCGAGGACTAAGATGACTTCGAATGTTCTAAGGTATGCAAATGCAAAGGTCAAAGTAATTTGGAAAAGGTTACTCAACCACCTTAAGCTTGATCTATGTCTCAATTTTGGCCATCAAAGGACTTGCTAATGTGACTAAAGGACAAGATGACAAGATGACAAAGTGAGGTTTCCTAACTAGACTTTTGAGTTGGAAAGTCTCACAAAAAGGAAAATGACTAAAGGGAATTAAGTTGACTAAGTCCAATGACCACCTACTCTTAAAGGAAATGATTTTGAAAAGTATGGCAAGTTTCACTATTCCAAAATTTGCAAATGAAATGAGGACCTAAAGACTAGTTTATGGCTGCAAATGAAGAAAATGGACTCTAAGGATGCAACTAAAATTTTGAAAATTTGGACCTATGGGTAAATGCAAGCTAAAGAATGTAAAGAATGAAAGATTTGAGCAATTCTTGGTCTAGTTTTTAACTAAGGCTACTCGAAAAATATGTTTGATAGCAGATTGGACAAGTTTGATCTTGGATTTTGGACTATGATAGTGTTTTTGTTTTTGCCAGGAAAATGAAGCATTTAAGGTCACAAATGCATTGCAATTTATTAGATGCATCACAGTTTTAGTGAATGCATTGCTTCAGATAATATATGCGGCTCAAGAAAGCAATTGTGGTGTTCTATAAATCAAATGTGGTGTAGTACAAGAAAATGTGTCGCCAAGAGTAGCAAATGTAGCTTATTAGATCGAATGCATTACAAAAAGTGTCAAATGCAGCGTAGAATAGCGAATGCATTGCAGCAAATGCGTTGCAGTAGAATAAGTCTAGTTTGTTTGCAATTTTGACAAAATTTCAGATTTGTTTCAAGTTGAATGATTGTTTCTAGGTTTGTAAAAGGTGTTTGTTTGTCTCAATATCTTTAGAAAACACTTGGCAAGCACAATATCTTGTCTTTAAAAATTTGAAAACATGCACAATGAAGACAAGCACATCCTAGGTTAGGCAAGGACAATATTTGCTAGATTCCACGTGGGTTTCCCCAATTGCACCTATCCTTAGCGGATGAGTCCATAATCTTGGCCACACGGGCTCCCCCTTATAGTGCACTCACTTCTCAGTTCAACCAAGTTTCCATCCCCCATAAATCTCCCATGGTAGGCTGATCACCTCTACTAAGAACTACGAGAATGTGGATGCCTTAGCAACAATCATTGTTGCTCTAACAAATAGATGGGTTTTTGGAAACTGCATAAAGGTTTTTAGTTCAGGACCCCCGTTTGAGTGGCCACACCCGGGGAAAGATTAGCTTTGATAAGGAGGAACTCCAGCTTGAAGAGGTTATGCTCAACAAGGTTTTGGGGAGTTCACTTGTTCATGTGACACATCTACACTCGTAATCCTAAGTTTTCCATTAGGATTCATATTTGTATACCGGTTGGGGGTAGCTCAGCTAAAGAGCTTCATTGTTGGTGTTAGTTGCCTTGGGGTGAATACTTTTTCCCACCAAGGCCCAATTCCTAGATTCAATAAAAAATTCTCTTGCACCCAGGATTGCACAAGTGTGTAAGGGAAGAGAATAATTTTATTATTGAATCGGGGTGACACAAAATTGGAGACACGTGTGAATTTTAGTTAACAAAGTTATAATGTGAGGAAGACACTTAAGACACTTTTTTCTTTTTAAACCTTTAACTTGAAGTGTGAAAGAAAAAGTTCATTTTAAACCCATGACGTGAGCATGCATGTTCATTCTAATCATATGAGTTTCAACACATGATTGTGCTCATTTTAGGCCCATGACATGAGAATGCATGTAAATTTTAACCATATGAATGTGAATGCTCGTTGTTGTTTGTTGATTATTTGCATTATGGAATTTTAAAATGAAATAAAATATCAATAAAACAAAGTTAGACTCCTTGCCACATGCTGCCAATAGAACATTAGTAACCCAAAACCCCTAAGCTACTAAATGAAAATGAGAAATCTAGAAAAATTCTGTAAAATCCGAAAAAAAAATTTACTAGATGAATGCGTCACTCTGCAAAGCAATGTGTCACATGATAGAATCTAGAATCTATTAGGGAGATGTGTCATTCTACATAGCAGATGCATCTCAGCTTGCAAATGTGTCATTTGGGCTAGCTAATGCATCAGATTAGAACAAATGCATTTATGGGGATAGCAAATGCAGCTCATCTCTGTGTATGTGTTGTTATGATGGCTAAATGTGTCATGATGCAATGATTGCAGTTATGGAATCTGCAAATGTGGCTCACCATATCTATACCTACAAAAACACAAAAAGGTCGTACGAAAATCTATAAAAAGATGTGTTTGGCATCGGGTTCACCAATGTAACTATGGAAAATAGTTATGTTAGTTGATTAGTGCATAAATAAATAGAAACCCAAAGTAAACAATGAAGTACAAAGGAGGAAATAACATGAAAAAAAAGAAAGATATTACCTAGTGTCTTCAACCTCCATGACTGACCTCCATTGTACCTTCTCTATTTGTTGCAATATGTAGTTTTCCCTCATATTTTGTGTGAGCAACCTATGACTATGCCAAGACCTAAGCAAATGTTGAAGGATTTGTTCACAAAATGCTACACTATGCAACTATGCAACTAGTAAGCAAGACTAAAGTATGCCTAAAATGCCAAAATTCCAAGATGTATGAAGTCAAGAGCATGAGAGATGTAAATGCCAAAAGACTAAGAGATGTGCAAATGAGACCAAAATTGTCATTTAATAGAAAATGCAATTTTGGGTGAATGGCCAAGATTGAAGATTGACAAATGCCCAAGAATCAATGGGCAAGATTCAATGTGACAACCCACAATTAGGGTTAGGGCAACATTAGGGTAAATTTGAAATGAGTGGACAAGATTTGATTTGAGGTTTTCAAATCAAGGGTTGAAAATGCATGTGACAAGGAGATAAGAATGGCACAAAAAAAAAAAGCTGGAAAACCAAATAATTTTAGAAATTGCTTGATTTATGGAAGAAAATTGCTATTTTGAATTAAAAATTAATTTAATTCCAAAAAGGTGGGGCCATGTGACAGTAAATAATTAATTTGAATTATTTAATAAAAGAGGGATAATTAGAAAGTGGGACCGTTTTAAATAACAAATTTTATTTAGAATAGGGAAAATTCCAAGGTGGATAATAATTAAATAAATTAATGAATTTATTTAATTATGAGCAGACTTTAGAAATTAATGGCGTATTTAAATAAATAAATAAATAAATAAAATTTATTTAAATAATCAGGAAGAATTAATGGACCAAGATAATTAAATAAATTTAAGAATTTATTTAATTATGGAAGGACATTAGAGAATTAGTGATGCATTTAAATAAATAAATAAAAGTCATTTATTTAAATAATCAAGAGGAATAAAGACATGAATTAATTAAATAATTGTGAATTATTTAATTAATGGTTTGAAGTGGATCATAGGACATAATTAAATGTTTTAATTATGCTAGGAAGAATGTGGCAAAATTAGAGCTTGCAGGCCTAGGTCATTTTTTATGTGTCTACACTACCAAATATTATGAAACTTTTAGAGGCTCACTTTTGTACTAGGAAATGCTAAAACAATGATTCTTTTTCACTAGAGCAAAATTATTGCAAAATAGTGATGCCTTTGTAAAAAAGGCTCGCTTTTGCTTTTCTAACTAGGTTAACTTATATTTTTTCCAACTTTTAGAAAATTGGTGTTGTGTGCATTATGCATGTAGGCTACCTTACATCCTCTTCTTTCTAGAGAGAGGATACCTCAAATACTAGAGTGGCTTACCATCTTGGGAGAGCTTGGAATTCCTTTTGTAGGAGTGATTAGACTATACCACATTTCCTACATGCTAGAGATTGGAGCATACTTATCTCTGATGATTGCATTAGTGGAGTGTTGGCATTTGGAGACTTCCTCTTTCCATCTTCTAGCAGGTGAGGCCATTTTGACCCTTGAAGATGTTTGGAGGATATTGAAAGTACCCATTCATGGAGAGTAGCTTATTTATGATGGAGATCTCAAGCTTGAGTCTATGTTTTGTGTGTTGTAAGTACATGATTTGGAGCTAGAGGGTGGACAAATTGACTTGTAGTGGTATGTTGGTGTTTCCCACGATAATACCTTAGTGATTGCATGACTCATCATTGGAGCCTTGGTTCCTAATATGGGATCTAGACTATTCAATCTAGGATATGGGATATCATCCTAGAGAGGATTATGGAGGATGGTTGTGTTTATGCTTGGGGCCCTTTCCTATTGGGCCACTTATACCATGACATGCACCAGGTGGTGTATTTGGGAGGATCCAACATATCCATAGGGGTGACTATACTTCACATATGGGCCTAGGTGCACATTGTAGTGCTTAGGCTAGTTGTTATGATGTAGGAACATCCCTGGTTGTAAAGTAATCATGTATTGACCAAAAATATTTATTTTCTTGCATTGCATTTAGTAGCAATTTTAGTTCATTCCACATTTTACCAAATCATTGTTTCTCAACTCATGGAGCAAGATATACCATCTACGCAATTGACATCTACCACATATCCAAATTTCACATCATTTTCATTTGTCCACTGGAAGTTATTACTCTCAAATTTTCATTATGTCACCAGTCAAAGCATTTGGGGCCGACCTAGTCCATATTTCTTAGTTTGGACCTATTCCAGATCATTTGAGGCTTAAATGAACATCAAAAAAGTATCTTGGGTTTGTTGGGACCTACCTTGAAGATTCATAAGCTAATTCACTTAATGTGGAGCTAATTCTTCATATATTGAGGTCAAGACTCATATGAAATCATTCATTAGGTTATTAACCCTTTTGGTTGACATGGACCTATTTTGGAGCTTGAGAAGCATATTTATGAGAATTATAATTCATTGTAGATCATTAGTAGTTTTAGGATAAGATTCAGATGATTACATTTTTGCATAAACCTTTTGGGGGAATGGAATAAGGCCTATTAAAAGTGTTTGTGGTAGGCCTGTGAGTCCCATGAGGCATATGTTGTATATAGGATTATCAATTCAATGAAGTTTAATGTTTGCATATCAGTTTGTTGTGATATTTCCACTATGTTGACTCATTGTTGCATGGTTTGGATTGTTCCTTTTGGAACCCACCTTCTATGACTACACCAAGTGGTATCAAAGAGAGTTTTTGATTCTTAAAGGAATTCCTTGAGGTGAATATATCGCCAACCCTAGGAAAACTGCATTTTTTTTCAATTGATCATTGATTGTTAGGTAGTTGAAACCCTTATAGCTTGATCATCGAATTGAGGAAGTTGCATTGATTTAAGGGGAGATATGTCACCAAGGAGAGCACCTTCTATGGTGAATGTTGCTAGAAGAATGGATGAAATGTTGGAGATGATGTGTGAGATGTAAGTTAGGTTAGATGTTGTTGAAGAAGATCAAAGGTGAGGCCTAAACCCTAAGAAAAATTATGAAAGTGATGATGAAGGAAAGCAAAAAAATAAAGTTATAGAAACCCTAGACAAAGAAGAAGAATAATTAGATCAAGTCAAAATGTTGAAAGCAATCTCAAAGATTAGAAAGAAACCTAGAGTCAAAATTCAAAATTACATAAGAAATTTGAATCCTAAAGAATTGATTGATTGGATAAATGAAATGGAAGAATACTTCAAATATGAAGAAATTGAAGATTTTGAAAGAGTCAGATTTGCGAAAAAAAAGTTGAAAGGTCATGTTACATTTTGGCGGAAAGAAGTTCAATTAGACTGAAATAGAAGAGGCAAAGAAAGAATCATAAAATGGGATAGAATGGAGAAAAATTTGAAGAATCAATTCATACCAATAGATTATGAACTTGAATTATTGAAGAGATTGCAATACCCAAGGCAAAAGGAAAGATCTATGAAGGATTATACTAAATAATTCTACAAGATGATAATCATAACTGATCATAGTGAAGCAAGCAAAGAAAAGGTAGCAAGATATATCAATGGACTAAGAATATACATTCAAGAAGAATTGAGCCTTGTGAATATGACATATGTTGAAGAAGAATACCAATTTTGCATTGAAGGTTGAAGAGAAGATAAACAAGAAGTTTGAACAAGGTAGAGAAGCGCAAGAGGAAGATTCCAAAAGAGTGGACCCCAGTCCACAGAAAGAAGACTGAATATGGAGCAGAAAAAATATGTGAAACCCTACCAGAGTGAAGAGAAGATCAAAATTTCTACCCCAATAATAGCAGAAGTCATAATTCCTACCACAATAATGGAGTCTGGAGAGATGAAGGGAGATCTAAGAGAAGACCATTCAGAGGAACTTGTTTCAAGTGTGGAGGTGAAGGACATAGGGCATTTGATTGTCATCATGGAAGTACCAGAAATAAACCTAAACATATTGGAAGAACAACATATGTGGATGAAGAGCATGTTGGATCCCCTAATTTAGTTGGGAAACCTAAGGAAGGTGAATCATTGATGATGAGAAGAGCTTTAATACATGAAGAAGTGACTAAAGAACCACCGTAGAGGAAAAGTCTATTTAGAACCAGATGTAAGTCTAAAGGAAAGGTATATAAATTTATCATTGATAGTGGTAGTACTGATAGTCTAGTTTCAGAAGAGATGGTGACCAAGCTGAACTTGAAGAGATTGAAACATGCAAACCCCTATAGGATAGCATGGATTCAAGATGAGCATAAGATATTAGTGAATGAAAAATGTTTGGTGAAATTTCATATTAGATCATATAGGGATGAAGTATTGTGTGATATTATTCCTATGGATGCATTTCATTTACTAGTAGGGAGACTGTGGCAATATGATAAGAACAAAATTCATGATGTAAGAAGAAATACTTATAGTGCGACATCAAATGGAAAGAGAATCAAGTTGATACATTTGGAGGAAGAGGAGAATACTAAATTTTGTGGTACTACTAGACTATGTTTGGTAGATGGAAGAAAGTTTATTGATGGATTGAGGCATGAAAACATGTGTTTCTCATTGATTCCAAAGAGGGGTAGTGGTGTAGAGACATCAAGGAGTGAAGGTCTACCACAAAAATAAGATGTATAAATTTTGACAAAGTATGAAGATATCATGTCAAAGAAAGTACCAAATGTTTTACCACCCATCCCGAGTATTAGTCATCATATAGATCTTATATCGGGAGCTAGTTTTTCAAACAAAGTAGAACATAGAATGACACCAAAAAAGAATGCAAAGTTTAACAAGAATATTACAAGAGTTATTGAGGAAAGGATTGATCAGAGAAAGTTTGAGCCCATGTGCAGTACCTACTATACTTTCACCTAAGAAAGATGGAGAGTGGAGAATGTTTACAAATTCTAGAGCAATCAATAAGATCATCACTAATTATAGATTCCCATTGCCAAGGATGGATGACATTATGGATTGTTTGAGTGGAGAAAGGTTACAAAGATTGATCTCAAGAGTGGATATCATTAGATCATGATCAAAGAAGGAGATGAATGGAAGATTACATTTAAGACTAATGAGGGACTATATGAGTGGTTAGTGATTTATTTTGGATTGACCAACGCACCATGTACTTTCATGAGATTTATGAATGAGGTATAGAATAAATTCTTGGGTAAGTTTGTTATTGTCTACTTGGATGATATTCTGATTTTTAGTGAGACTAGAGAAGAGAATTTGTTGCACATTGATGAGGGTTGAATGTGTCTTTATTTTTACCCCTTTGTTTACCTTTTTACCTCTTTGTTCCTATAGAATCCCTTATACTTCCTTTCACTATTTGTTAATGAAGTAGGGATATTTAATAAAATGCAAAGAGAGGATAGAAATTTGTGAATATATCAAAACCTTTAATTTTTGATGAATTATCCTTGTGACTATGAAAAATAGGGGATGATTAGGAGGATGATGCATGGGAGCAATAGGAGCATTGGTGGAATGAGGAAAAGAACCGTTTCATGAGTCACGTGTCATTTATGATTAATTTTACTCTAAGTTGTTTTGTTTTGGAACGATTTTAAATATATAAATCTATTTTTAAGAAGCTTTTAATGGTTGTTGGATGTTAAGACTTGAGTTAGTAATCAGTAATATATATTTGTAATATATTGTTTTCATTAAAGAAGAAGATTGGAGTTCAAAATCTTGTTTTGCATACAAATTGAGTAGAATAAAGGAAGCTTTTGTTTCTTCACTAGAAATTAGAGAAGGTAGGGCCCACTTCCCCGATCACCCAATGGCTAGTTGTAGCATCCGTGTATTGTGTGGTAATGAGACTTTCTTAGTTTTTTTGTTTTTGATCTTTAATCGTTATCCTAGCTTAAAACCATTTAATGTGCTATTAATTATTATTTGATGTATTGGTGATTGATGTATTTATCATGCTACATGTACATTTGATTTAGCATATCACTTTGTAATCAAACTTAATCAATGTACTTATTGTTTTATATAAATTTGATTTACCAGATTATTTTAGACAAGTATTAATTAGATTGCTTATTAATATGTGTGAACTTTATTTAGCACTTTACATTCCATCATTCATTTAATTATGGTAGTCTAGTGTTATTATGAATTTTTATTTCTATTTTATTGTTTAGTTTAATCTACTTTTGTTATAAACTGCTCTGCCCAGGTTCATGTCACATAGGTGACATGAGGTCTGAAACCAGATTTATGAACAAATACAATTTTCATGTAGTTGCATCCATCCCCACTTGTCTTTCTAGGTTCAACCTTAGGAAAATAGCCCCAATATATTTCACAAGCCTATGCTCCCAGATTGACATTGAGGAGTAAACTGAGGAAGTTGTGAAGTTCCTAAAGATTGATCCCAATCCATTCATCAATTCAAGATAGAATCACATAGATAGTTTTACCCAAAATATCAACCATAGTTTAATCCAATCATTTTAGCATCATTGCTGGGGAAATATATTAAAGGCCTAAAATCATAACAAGTTGAGTTAGGACCAGTATGTCAAGAGGAAATCCTATACAATTGTCGAACTTGTTAAGTTTAATACTCCTAGTTTGTGTTGTTGTATGTTATGAAATAACTTGCACAATAGAAGAATATGATATAAAATATGTTGAGAATAATTGATAATAACTAAGAATAACAAGCCACTTTGAGGGGGAAAACCTCCAAATATCTATAATGAGAACACACTTCACAAATTGATGATGAAATAAGACTCACAACCTCCTATATATACCTATTTATGCCTAGGATATCACCTAGGCCAACTTAGACACACCTATATAAGTCTTAGGCCAACCTAAACAACTAAATAACAATATACTAATGATAATATGACTTAATTAAGAGTTAAGATAGCCACAAGCCGACTATTCATAACCATATACACTATGGAAGTAAGGGCATAACATGCCCCCACCTTTACAAAAGCGTTGTCCTCAACGCTAAACAATTGTGGTAGTTTCTTCATATAATCTTCATCATCCCATGTGGTAACTTCAACTAGAAAATATTTCCTTATAATGAGTTAACTTTGAACTGTTGATGTCCTCAGCTTCTTCATGTGTGTCTAGAAAATTAAATTTAGCTCCAAGATATGTCTTCCCTTTGCATCAATCTCTTGATGGTGATGAGTGTGGTCTCCCTTTACTTGAACCTTTTGATGTGCCATAGAGGAAGAGGTGAGGAATAGTACATGGTACCCTTGCAATGGTTGAATAACTTGATTAGGAACTTCTTCTTTCACTTCTTCTTCTTCATTGTCTTTTTATTTTTCCTTTGTTTCTTCTTCTTCTTCTTCATCTTCTTCTTCTTTTTCCACTTCTTCTACTACGTCTTCTTCTTCTTCTGCTTCTTCTTTTGGTTCTTCTTCCACTTCTTCTTCTTCCACTTCTTCTTCTTCTTCTTCTTCTTCTTGGTTGCTTAATACCTCCTTTCTAGGTTCATTCATAAAGGTGCTTAACATGCTTTGTATGTCCGATATATCTCCTCTTAGGCCACACATCTCCAACTTTATTGAGGAAATTTCTTCCTTGACCTTAATAATTTCCTCATTAGGGTTAATATCCTCTATTGTTACCGCATCCTTATCAGGAGTCTTCCTTGGTGTGACAACATTCTTTTCTCCCCTTATTGCAAGCCCCATCATGTTGGGAACCAATAATTTTGAAATAAATCACACAAATGAAACTTAAATTCTCTAAAAAATTTACTGTAACTTACTAGGGCCAAAATAACTCTTAGCTAGAAATGTTTTCAAGAAATAAGCAGATTTGTAGCCTTGAGAGTGATATTTGTGAAAACCTTAATTTTTCAATAACTTTCTTATTTATGCTCCAATTCCTCCAATTTTTTACTATAATATCCTTTATTACATCTTCAAAAACCCAATAAAAATAAAGCTCCAATTCAACAATATGAGAGAGATATGCAGATTCCAAATAAATTGTGTAGAAACCCTAATTTTGCAATAATTCACTCAAATCAGCTCCAATTCTTTTAAAACCTTGTCTGTAGCTTCTTTAATATGTTCTTCAAAAACCCTTTAAAAATCATAAGAAAATTCACCAAAATATGAAATATATTCTCTTTCCAAAATCGCCTCCAATATTGAGAAAAAACCTTGCCTCTACGATGCCAAGATCATGCTCTGATACCACTTGTTATGAAATAACTTGCACAAAGAAAGAATATGATATGAAATATGCTAAGAATAATTGATAATAACTGAGAATAAGAAGCCACTTCAAGGGGAAAAAGCTCCAAATATCTCTAATGAGAACACACTTCACAACTTGATGATACAATAAGACTCACAACCTCCTATATATACCTATTTATGCCTAGGATATCACCTAGGTCGACTTAGACACACCTATATAAGTCTTAGGCCGAACTAAACAACTAAATAACAATATAATAATGATAATATGACTTAATTAAGAGTTAAGATAGCCACAAGCTGGCTATTCATAACCATATACACTATGGAAGTAAGGGCATAACATTGTAAGTCATTTAGGTGCATGAATCGTATTAGGGATAGTAAAGGAAGATTTATTAGAAAAGAAAAGGGATGTAGTTCACAACCCAATAAATTTAAAAAAAAATAAAAAAATATCTGTTGAGGGAACACAACTTGAATAGTTGCAAAATAGGTCAAAGCCATCCATTGAAGGAAGTAGTTCAACTCGAGAGAAATTGATAACTAAACTGCAATCATTAGAGATACCCAAACTTGATATCAAGAAGTGTGTTATAGAGTCTACTACTATTGAGACACCTGCAGGTACCTTTCCAAGTTCTTCTAACATATTACGAAGAAAGGTTGAAAATTTATTTCAAGAATCTTACAAGCTGGAAGCTGGTCCATTCTCAGAAACCTAAGAGCTATTTAAAACCTAGTTTACCCCATGGGCACTAGACATCATGGATCCCAACAACAACAAAAAATAAAATAAAAAAAATAACATGAACAACAATAACAAAAACAATGATGCGAGAGGATTATCCCACAACAACCTAGTCACCTTTGAGTTCCCTATTACACACCCTGAACAGGATGCTCCAATGAAAAATATTCCTCACTTTGCTTTACCAATTTTTCGTGGCCTTTCTATTGAGGATCCTAAAATGTTTATATTTGAGTTTGATGTGTTGTGCCACAACTATGCTTATCAAAGTGATGTGCAAAAGCTCAAATTGTTCCCATCCACATTAAAGGATGTAGCCCTGCGTTGGTTCATGAACCTCAAGAATATTAGAACATGGGAAGTCATGAAGGAATTATTTTTGACCAAGTACCAGGAGTATTGTAAAACAAAAGAAGCATGGGATAAAATATTTTGCATGACATAGAAAGAGGACGAGTCCGTGGAAGATTACCTTGAATGCTTCATGTTCAGTTTTCAATGATCATGACAACAAGGGATAAATCTTGATGTTGTTAAAATGTTTGTTCATAGAGGCATAAGAGATGATACTATGGAAGCATTAAATTTAATAGGTAAAGGGAACATTTCTAAAATGGACTTTGACAATATTTGTGACATTTATAGGAATTATTCAACATCCCAACATTTGAGAAGGAACTATCCAAGTAAGCCTTATGCTCTAGGTAATGCAACAGGTATAATGAAGTGTGAAATAGGGAACTTACTTATGGATCTTAAAACTGATCTATTAAATCATATGGGTAAATAGATAGACACTCTTTATACCTATAGGAAGCAAGAGGAATCTGAAAAGGCCTTGGCTATGTTTTTCCTGACTTGTCATAAGAGACATGGTAGTGAGGATTACACTTACAATAGGACAAAAATTTCATCCTTAGAAGAACTCAGTAGAAGTTCTACCTTAAGGCCTCTTCTTGTAGGTGTGCCTAATATGGAATATTTTGAGGAACTTGTCTACTACATGGCCCCTAGATGACCTTTTGCACCTCGAGTAATGCACCCTAGCATGATGAATGATTATATTAATTCAAGACCCATCCAACCCAATTCTTTTTCCAATCAACCCGAATGGTATGGTGGTTGGAAACAACCCTCATCATACCCTCAATGGATGCCACAATATCAATATGCTTCACAACCATGACAATAGGCATGGAGGCCACAACTACCACAACCTTCACCATACCAATAACCATATCTTTCGAAACCACAATTTCCCCCTCCTCCCATGATCAACCCATACCAACAGTCACAACAATTTATTTTGGCCATACCATCATCATTTGCTCAGCCAGCGAATCCAACACAACCACCGAAGCCTAAACAAATGCCAACGCAACCAAACCCAAATCCCAATTATAAGGCAACTCAACCAGTGTATAATAGCAAGGCAACATGATACCCCACTTATCCTGTAAATGTAGTAGAATTAGATGGAGTTCAATTACTATCAGGAAAGGCTCTTTAGGGGCCCACCATCACAAAGATCAATGAAGAACTTGAACCAGAGCTAGTCAAAGAACCTCCCTTTCTTGACCAATTTTAGTCTAGACCAATACAAAGGAAAGTCCCTCAACCTAAATTTGATTTTGTTAATGAGTTACACAATGTTAACATCAAGATTCCTTTGTTGTAGGCTATCAAGGACATTCCCATCTATATAAAAATAGTTTGAGATCTATGACTCGGAAGCAAAAGAAGAAGCAAGACCTAAAGACCATCCAAGTTATTGGATAGTTGGAAGATCTTATGCTCAAGAACATAACCATTCCAAAGTGCTCAGATCCTGGGAGTCTTGTCATCAAGGTATCTATTGGTAAAGTAAGAATTCCTAATACCCTTGTCGATTTGGGTGTTGCAATTAATGTTATGACAAATGAAACAAAGGAAAGATTGTCACTAGAGGGACTTAGACCTACTCCCATAGTTCTTCAAAAGGAAAATCAATCTTTGGTAAAACTAGAGGGTATGATTGAATATGTAATCCTTTCTATTGATTCATGGGAATACCCAACCAACTTTGTGACTTTGTAGCCAAAGATTAAGCTGGGGCAATACCCCTTGATTTTGGGATGAACTTGGTTAGTAGTTGCAGACACATTCATCAATTGTCGATGGGGAAACATGGTCATTTCTAATGGTGAGCACAAGAAATAGTTGACTTTATACCCACCAATGTAACCCTTGTTGGAGACAGAGGATCTAGTTTGGGTTGATAGTGACATGGGTGACTCATTGACCATCTTGACAATTGATCAAGCCTTAGATATGTGTTGTGCAGTTTTTTGCACACACGCCCCGCTAAAAGAAGGGACCTATTTTTCCTTCGTTCTTGGTGTTTTGGCCCTCTAATTTTGAGGATTTTCTTGCTTGGTCATGTGCTTGGATGTTTATCTTGCTTGCATTGGTGATCCCCCTGTGATATTGATTGAAAATCTTAAGTGTTAGACAATTTTTGGGCTTTCCTTCAACTTCGAGATTTTCCCCCGTTGGCGGAATTCCCCGGTTTCCTTGAAAACCTAGTGGTGACTGCTTTGCATTATGGTTCAGAAATTTTGGGACCTCGCGGAATTGTGCATGGATTAGATTTTCTCAAAATTTCGTCTCCTTGTTAGATTCTCAGGTTTTGGTCAGGCCTATCCTGTCAACTACATTAATGCTCATTTGTACGACTTATGCGGTAGGTATTAAATTGATTTTGGGGAGTTTTATGCCATTAAGTTTTATCATTTGATTTCTATTGATTTAAGGTGCTTGATCTTCCTGGGCGCCATCATAATTGTTGTTGTTTGTTGGGGCACTAAATATCATTACCCATCATTGTTGTAATCGTGTATCACTTCATCAATGGTATGTACGCATTGCCTTGCTTTTGATTATTGAATGTGAATGATTCTTTGGCATCCTGAGTGTACTTGGAGTTTGAATTTCTATATGTTTGGGCATTGAACATCTGAAGCTAGGGTTGTTCGGTTATGTTAGATTCATGATCCCCAAGTGAGTTTTTCGAGCTTGTTTTTCGATTTCATTATGAGGTAGCTTTCTTGTGTATGCCATAAAGAACCTTTTGAAATCCTAGCAATCGAGTGAGCTGAGCCCAAGCTTGTCCTATGCATTCATGGTAGAATTTTAGGGTTTCAAGTTTAGGGCACCACCAATTCCTTTCGATTTACTTTAGGAGGAGCCTTGAATTTAAAGATGATCTGTAGGAGGTTCAAATCAAGCTAGTTTCGGGCCCAAGGTCCTCAAATTTGTGATCGTTTGATCAATTTGAG
This sequence comes from Sequoia sempervirens, assembly GCA_007258455.2. NCBI lineage: Eukaryota > Viridiplantae > Streptophyta > Pinopsida > Cupressales > Cupressaceae > Sequoia > Sequoia sempervirens. The sequence continues at coordinate 398,241,276 of VDFB02086081.1, read as the reverse complement.
TGAAGTCGTGAGAAAAAATCAATATCCAAAAATTTGAGGTCTTCGCGGAATTCCTTAACTACTAGAATTCTTTGACTTTTTGTTTCCTATTTGCTTTCCTGAAATCTGTAATAATCCAGAGTTATGCCTACTTCACGGATTTCTGTTCCCTTCGGATTTTACCAAAATTACCTTTGTCCCATCATTTTCCTGGAATTCGTAGACTATTGTTGTTTTTGCGGATTTCCGTCCTGGGAAAAATTCTCTGAAACTTTGTTGAAAATGAACTAAGAGATAACATGATTTATTAGCTAATGATTATGCATTGTATGATCAATTTGAGTTGTTAAAAAATATATCATGTTGTTTCTAGTTAATTATAGTTGATTAAATGATTATTGGATGATTTTTTATGTTTATTTCGCTAAAATCCGCCTGCTTGGGAATTTTCCAAAATTTCTCTTTGGCCTGGATTCCGCAGGAGGACTGAAAACTCAAACTTTGATATGATCAATTCTTATGAGGTTTTAGAAAATTTTCTTTATCATGAGACTTATATTGAGGTTGAATATGTCATTTGTGATTAATTAACTAAGGTTTCATGTGATCTTTATTATGGTTTCTTTGTTGGATACAGATTGAATCAAGTAAGGTAGGGACAAGTGGAACCAAGGGTAGAGTAATGGATTTGAGTACAGAGGGGTCTTCTATTTCTGAGGTAGAAAGAATCAAAATGGATATAAAGAGCATAATTCATGAGAGCAAGCTAACTTCCATCTAGTTAGAGGTAACTGATACAAATGTTGGATTGTGGGATTATGAAGAGTTCAAGACAAGGATGGCAGCATAGAACCCTCCTTTGCTGGCTAGAAGAATGTTGGAATTAGGGTTGGCACATGTAGCTAAATTCCCTCCTACAATGCAATGTCATGAGTTAGTGCTCGAATGTGCTAGAAACTATGACAGAGGTACACAAAGGATAGTTGGTCCTCAAGGGAGAATTGTGGAAAATCTAAATCCTGTGTCTATAGCCCAAACCTTTGACATGCCAGACAGGTCTCATGTGGTGACTTTTGATATGGATATGGCAAAGAAGTTTTATGAGGAAGATACCATGAAGTTCCAACAGGTCATCAATTCCTGGTTGGAGAAGCCTAAGTCCCACTTTTCCAGGCTACCCAAGTAGTTATTCAGAGCTAAATTCAAGAAGGAATACTATGATGCTATCACCCTTCTCAGTAGGGTGGTAGAGTTGAAGAGTGCAAGAGTATTTGAGAATTGGATGTTCCATGTCATTGTGAGGATGGAGGAAAATGTTAATTATCATTGGGCAGGTGTTATAAGTGCCATGATACATGAAAAAATGTGTAATATCCTACAAACGAAGACCTTCACAATGACCTCCTACTTGGTCTATGCACTTGAAAGATTTCATCCATCCAAAGGACTAAGTACAAGGGGTGTCTTTGGGCAAGATGTAATCTCTGAGGTCTATCCACAGTTGCACTTGGGTAATTCAAGCTATAGGAGGTTGAATGATGCATTCACCATGTACATCACCAGATTAAGGTACAGAGCATGAAAGGATATCTAAAAATTTAAGGAGCTAATCAAAAGGTATGGGGCTTGGTTCATATAGTTTCCCACCTTTTCATATATAAGGATAGATGGTTGTCAGAGGGCTCCATATAGACTTCCTAGGTATCCCACTGATCACATTATACTTCTGGAGGTCACCAAGCAGATATGTGATTTTGATGCAATTGTGAAAAAGGATAAACATAAAACTAGATTTGGTGGTGACTTCCCTTTGAGGATAGCCAATAGTGAGGCATGCCCTTCTATTAATTTGGCCTATGATTCTGAAGAAGAAATGAGTACTCTTGGGTTATCATTTCATTCCAAGAGATCTAGGTTTGATAGGACTAGTGAAGCACGAAAGAAGGCCAACAGGGAATATAGTCAAAAGGATGATATAGAGGACTATTGGGCCAATGGCAGTGATGTATTTGAGATCATAAGGAAGAATTTTTCTAGGCTACCTATTAACTTGGTTTGGCTATATAATGTGAGGGCCATTCTAGATAAAGTTGAAGGTGATGGAGATTTGATTCAAGACCATGAATATGAGGCAGTGAAGGATAAATCAATTGGAGAAGTAAATTGGCTGGAGGAAGAGAAAGCAAAGCTAGAAGAACTTATTACTCCAGTGATTAAGTATACAAAGCTATGGCTCAAGCATAAGATGTGGGAACTAGAAAGTAAAGGTGTGCAGTGCACCTATGATCTAATGGGAGACTTGGAGTCTCATTCCACTTCTGAAGAGTTAGCTGAGCAAGATCCTAAGGGTAAGGTCAAGGTGAGCCCTCCTTTTAAGATCAATATTAAAGATGTTCAAGCAGAGGAAGTATAGGAGGCAAAAAAGCAAAGAAAGCCTATTGCAAAGAAAAGGAGGCACATTTCAAGGATCAAGAAGCCAACAAAAGATGAAGCTGAAAAGGAAGATAAATAGGTTAGTGCTCCTATTCCCAAGAGAAGAAGGGTATTAATATTGCCACAAAAGGAAAAGGAAGGTTCCAAGGTAGGGGAGGAAGTTGGCCCACCAGTAATAAATGTGGAGAGTTCGGGAGAAAGAACACAGGTATATACAAGAAAATCAAGAATTCTTCTCCCAAGGATAGTGTGCCAAGGAAGGATGCTCCTCCAGTCACTCCTACTACATAATAATATGATAATATTTTTCTTTCTCATGAAGCTCACTATGAACTAGGTGAATCCAAAGGGGCAGAGAGTCACCAAGATCCAGAAGAAGAAAAATTTCAAGAAGGTGAGCTCTATAATGTTGAGGCAGAAATAGAGAAGGTGTTATAGTCTCCCTTGGTGACTTATGTTGATTCACCCATCAGAAGTGAAGAAGAGAGACCTCCTCATATAGAAGAAATATCAGTTAGAACTTCATCACAGGCACATGAAGAAGAAGAGCATGATAAAGAAAAGGAAGAAATAGTTAAAGAGATTCTTGAGAAATAGGATTTGAATGAAGATATTCCCAGGGATCAATAGGATGAAGTTGGATAGAGCAATGTACAATCTGATTCTACTGTTCTAGGCTGGTTGGACAAAGAATTAAAGAGTAAAGAGATTGTTGTAGATGGTACTCCTCCCAATTGGGATGAATTATTGGTGAATATAGGAAAGGGTAAAGCAAAGAAGAAATCTAGAGTCATCTCAAAGATTGAAATAGATGAAGAAAATAACAAGTTGGTTGACATTGCTACTCTTGCTCCTAATAAAAATAGGGATGATGTGATTGGAAGTGATTACAATGTGTAGACCATCAACCTAGGGCCTACTTCCATGGAATAGGAGATTGAAGAATATGAAGGCTCTAGTGTTGTGATCTTGGGTAGGTTGAGGAAATAAGTACAAACCAAGTAGGAATTGAAGAAGGAAAATTATAAACTCAAGAGATATTTGCAAGACTTGATGAAGCCTTTGCAATCCATCATTTCCTCATCATCTACTGCAAGTTCCCTGCCACAAGAAACAATATCAGAGTTGGAAAGAATGAAAGGCACCACACATGCTGCAATCGGCTAGTTACAAGGGGTACAAACCAAGGGAGATGATGATATCAGGTACATCCTTTTGACTAGAGGAGATGCAATGAGATCATTAGATTGGCTAAGAAATGTGCTAGCACAGGATAAGGAAGACGTATATACCCTGTTGCAGAAAACCAAGACCATCATGGAATATGCTGAGGATAAATTGATAAGTGATGGAATTCTTCCTTCCTCCAAAATTGCAGAATCTTGGGAATGGTTTGAAGCTTTGCAGATAAGGAAAAAGGTTTTAAAGAAATTATATAAATAGGGGAAATAGATTGAGGACACCTTGACTAAAATTTACCATAAGTGCATTTCCTTCTTTGAGGTGATGATAGGGAGAAAGAGATTTGTGTCAAGACATCTTATTTTGGAGTAGTTTAGAAGATGGTGGTAGGATGTGTATTCTCTAGTCACTGATGGCCCAATTACCGAACACTAGCTAGATGATGCAGCCAGTTACATTACATTTATTGATAAATATCAAACTAGTATGGTTGATTGGGATAAAATGGTAAAACAGTCAAGAGATGATATCAAGTCCATTGAGAGGAGAGTTAAGATTTTACCTATGCCACCTGTGGCCAACTTCGACAAGGTATTTTTGATGGTATATGATAAGATGGAGTGCGTTAAGGATAAAGGGGGAAGTAGTTAATGCAATGCTACATCGAAATTTGTGCTTCCACATTATTTCTCTTATTCCTTCACATGCATTAGACTGGGCTTTGTTGGAGACCCTAGGCTGACTTGGATGGAATTCTTGCATTTAATGCCCACTTTGTTTATTTTGAATTCTCCTTGGCTGACTTGTTTTATGGCTGTTTATTATTATAAACCTAATTGGGTTGACATATCTTGGTGGTTTCTATAAATATGGAATTCTACCTCATTTGTAAGGGCTAGATAGTTTTGATATTGGAGAGAATTAAGCAGTATAGCAAGAGTTAGAGCTAGGAGTTAGTCTTATTTTCAAGCAAGCAAGTGTTGTAATAGAATATTGGAATTGTTTCTACTTTGGGTAATTTAATGCAAGTAAAGACATTGTGATTTGGTTCATTTCTTGCGTTGAATTTTATTTGGCATGGTTCTTGTGATTCTATCTTTGGAATTGCTTAAGTTTATTTGATAGATGTACCAGGTTTAATGTTAGAAGAATTGATAGTGCTTATGATTTGATGCTTGAGGTGTTGCAGCATTCTCTAGTCCATACTTTTCGCAACCAGCTGATTGTTAGTTGCTTTGTAAAGTTAGCATGGATTTTATATTCACTGTGCTTAGTTCAATTGTGGATGTTTGTTCATTTTGATTGCAATAGGATTGTTTTGGATGAGTTTTCATGATTTGAAAATCTTTAATGCCTTAGAAGATTGCACTATTTATGTAAGATTGCAAATCTATCTGGGTCAAGCAAGAATCAATTTTTGAGGGATTGGTCCATTTCAAGTGTTTCATCATTTGCATTGTTAACTTAGGAGTAGTTTTAAATTTAGAATCTCTCTAGAACCTTATCTCTTTTTCTCTTTCTTTGTCATTTGGGTTATATTTAGGATTGGAAGTATCATCATATTGCTAGATTTGATAAATCTAAGGATTCAATATTTTCTTGTAGTAAGGTCCCTTTGTGATTACCAACATTTTCACATATTATCTGAGTTTTTTATGCATTGTCAAGACCTGACATTAGAGACTTTGGGTTTAGCTCTTGAGGGTTGCTGGTAGAGATTTACCTTTCAAGAGAGATAGGATACTTGTATCTTGTCTGGTTTGTTGTTGTGCAAAAAACACCATCAAAAGATTGGTGCTAGAAGGAGGGCCTGAATAGGCAAGCTGGATTGATTTATGTCTGCCATCTCTCTTGAAAGATTTAGAAGAAGAACTAGATCTACTCTGGGGGAAGAGGACTTTCAAGATTTGCAAGCTCCTCCTAGGTAAAGAAGGACCATAAGAGGGGGAGAATATTCATCTTCCCAACCACTTCCATCATCCCCATCATCCCCATCTTCATCAATTCCATCTTCATCTGATTCAGAATCCATTCCTATTCCACATCCCCAATAAACCCTAAATCAACCATTACCACCTCCTCCTCCACCAATGGCTTTCCTTGCCAACAATCCCTCTGCTTTGACCTTCTATAATTACAATGTTATGCCCAAGAACCCAAAGAATTTTTGTTCCAAATTCCATGTTAATGACCCCAATAGAACTATGGAGGAACACATTAGGATATTTCAAACTTTCCTTAAAGATAGAGGAATCATTCATGAGGGTGTAGCGTGTAGGCTCTTTCCTTATTCTTTAGGAGAAGATCCATTCTACTAGTACAATCATTTGCCTATTGGGTCTATTCAGAATTGAATTGAATTAGAGACTACATTCCTACAGAAGTTTAGGATTCCCATTAGTCCCAATGAGCTTTATCTTCAGTTCACCAATGTTAAGAGAGAAGTTCATGAGCCCATAGGGTCCTTTAACAACATGTTTCATTGTGCCTATACCCGACTGTAGGCTCCTTATGCTATTGATGAAGCCACTGCTTTAGAAGTCTATTATGAGGGACTTGACAGTCTGACAGCTACCTTCAAGAAGTGGAGAAACAACCCTCCTACCACTCTACTTGATGCATATGTAGAGGTTGTGAAGGTTAGCACTGCTTTGAGACAACACTTATCTAGGCCTTTACCATCACTAGGACCCACTACTCACCCCGGGCAAGTCCCAACTTTTAATTAGGCTCTCACCAATCACACTCCTGTTATGAATCTGATACCTTAGTTGCCTCTGGTTCCTCACCTAGGACCTCCCATGAGTCACGTTTTACCTGTAATCATCTATCCTTAGCAAAATGTGAATCAACCTCTTCATACACAGCCTTAGGCTAGTTTACCCACATATCTGCAAAATTTTGAAGTACTGAACCAATCACTAAATACCCGTACTGGAGTAGGAAATCCCCAAAATAATGCGAATTAGCCTCCATATAGAAATCCTGATAAGGAGAGACTAGATGAATTGACTGAACAATTGAAGAAGCTAAATATGGAGGTAAGTTATTTGAGGAACCAAAACAGTCAGCTTCAGGCTACTCAAAGAAGTATGCAGTCCAATCATAATAGAGAAAATTGGGAAATTCAACAAGGACAACATTTTGATAGAGAAAGAGGATATAATAATGATAGAGGACAAAATTATGATAAAGGGAAATCTTTAGGCCAAAACTTTGATATGAGTCAGGCTAGTGGACAAGGGTTGGACAAGAGATAGCCACCCAGACATAATAGAACTTGGAATACATGACCTAAAAATGGAGGTATCCCCACCCCATTGGATCAGCCAGTCAATCAAGAAAAGCCTCCAAGTGGCCTATATTTAGCTGAGGCTGCTTTATCAGGATGGTGTAGGCTCCATAAAACAAGTCAACATTATGAACTGGACTGTCTAGAATTTTAGATAGTAGCTTCAATCTTCCAGTATGGGGTGGAAAATAACGCAAGTAGTCAGGAAATGGAGCCATCTACTCCTTATGATTCATTAGTGTTGGTACTAAATCATGCTCCTTTTCCACAGAGTAGGGAAAATGTGCTTGAAGAAGAATCAGGCCAACTTAAGGAAGAGGTGGATCAGGTGTGCAAAGGAGATCAGATTACATAGTTGTTCGATGAAAATCCAGCGAATGACAATGTCCCCATGGATGAAGGAGAAACTGAAGAAACTTATGTTGAAGAGGTGTAGAAATTCTAGCGACTTGTTAAGAAATATGATTTGAGGGACCTGCCACACAAACGTCCATAGGCTAGAGGCCCCTTCATCACTTCCATTCCTCCAAAAAACTTCACCACGCCTCTAGATCCCAATTACAACAATAATCCAACATATCCTCATGTGTCTAGGTAGTACTTATCTAAAGATTAAAACCAGTTGATCCATCAAAAGGGCAGACTACTGAAACAAGCAAGGATAAGGTGGTGGAATGTCCTAAAGAGGCCCCTGCTAATCTGAGTACAGAACAACTAGCCACATATGTTGTGGAAGAACTCAAGAAGCTAAAGGTAATTCTCCTTTAATATGAATTATTGAGAGTTCCAACTATTAGAAATGCAGTTTTAGGAGCTTACAATGCTAGCTCAGTATCACAAGATAAATCAGTCAGTGAGAGTGTCAATAAAGCATCCAGTTCCCAAGTAGTGAAAGGCCAAAATTAGATTCATAATCAAATTCATATACCACCTGGAGATAAAGGGAAAGAGAAGGATAAAACTCAAGTTGCTCAGGTGGATACTCCTTTGACTCTGTTTCAGGGGAAAACGAACACTCCTGCATTTTTGATCCTTGTCCATATATTTGGTAAGAACTTGCACAATTGCTTGTTGGATTTAGGTGCTTCTACCAATGTAATGCCTTTTGGTGTTTGTAGAGCCTTAGGTATTACTCCTATTGACTCCCAAAAGGAAGTTACTCAACTGGATCGAACTGAGTTTAACATTGTAGGGGAGTTGAACATGATTCATATGCAGGTTGCCTTTGACCCTGTAATTCATCAAGTTATTAATATACATGTAGCTGATATACCTAATGCTTATGGTCTGATTTTGGGAAGAGACTTTACCAGGGCCCTAAATGGATATGTATCAAACGATCACTCTCATACGTGGCTTCCTTGGAAGGGAGTGCCAAATTAGATTAGGATTGAAAGAGAACCTAGGATGAAATATATGATCACAAAATATCATAATAACTCCAATGAAATATTGATATCAGAGGTGAGTATGGGTAATTACATACTTGCAACCCACTTTGAGGAATTTGATGTAGAAGAAATCCTTAAGCTACATGCTACCCCTATTGATCTCACAAATGAATCCAGTGGTACTGGAGCCTTGGTGGAACCAACAAGTGATGATGTTCCTATAGATAGTCAACTCAGCTTGTTGGATAGTTTCCAGGAATTCATACAAAAGTGTATCAAAGATCAATTTCAGTTAGGTAAAGGAATGAATTTTGGGGAATTACTCTTTCCAAATTGGTGTAGAGTCCATAATACCGCCCACTCTGAATTGGATTGTTGTTTGTGCCAGGCTACAGTAGAACAAGTGAAGAAATGTATCAACCCTACTCCAGCAGTCAAAATAAATATTTAGAATGCTCAGGAGGATCCTAAAGGAAAGAAAGTGATGCTTTCTGAAGAACCCTCCAGTAGCAATAGTGCAAGAGATGTAGCAAGGAAGTCTATAGTTGCTGGTTGTTGGACTTTAAGATTTGACAAATCCAAATCAAAGCAAGGAGCTAGGGAAAGATTTGAGCTAATCAGTCCAAGAGGTAAAAATTTCTTTGTTGCTCATAGACTTCAGTTTCATTGTACTAATAATGTAGCAGAGTATGAGGCTTTGATTCATGGGTTGCTCATGGAACTAAAGAAAAAAGTTAAGATTTTGCAAGTCTTTGGGGATTCTGAGTTAGTGGTCAAACAAGTCAGGAGGCAATACTCATGTTATGATAGGAGGATGACCAATTATAGGCACATAGTATGGGACCTTATCGAAGGATTTGATGCCTTAAAAGTTTAGTTGATACCACGTAATAAGAACCAAACAATAGATTCCCTTACTCAGGCAACTAGTACATTGTAGCTTTGTCTCTTTCTAGATTGAAGAAGTTTACAGTGGAATTAACTCCAGTACGTGCTGCCACAATAGTGGTTTACACTTTCTGGGAGATCCTAATTTTTGCTGAAATCACATATTTTTAGAAAATATAATGATTTAAGCCTTGAAAATTTTCATTTAAAGGATTTCGATTGAAGAGAGTTTGATCAAACCACCTTAGACCAAGCCCCCTTGGATAGAACTTCACTAGTTTTAAGCCATACCTATAATAGAGTCTCTTTTACACCTATCAAAATGCTGATAAAAAAACAACTTTTGTTTTACCTTTTGGGGAATCAAATGAATTCATTTAATTTTTATTTTTTTTAATTATGTAGTATTTATTATAAGCTTCCAAAAAAGTATAATTTTAATTAAATTTAATTTGACCATTATATTTATTTTTTTATTTCTTTTGAATGTAGGTTTTCCACTGAAAATCAAGCTATCTATTCTGTACATGTGGAAAAATAGCAAATTATCAAAAAAAAATTGAAAAATATGAGTGCACTAGATATTCAAGTCCTTGATCCAACAAAAAAAGAAAAATTGAATTTTGATACATACAAAAAAAGTTACGTGTTATACGGTCTTCCTATGTCTAAATTGTAATTAGTTTGAGTTTGAAACTTGAGTGAGGAAACAATATTCAATAAAACACTATCTAACCAAGTGGAAGCACTAGATATCAGAGTTAAAAATCTAAATTCGAAATAATTAGAGTTTTATCCTTCATGTAAAAAAGTTATGCATTATACGGTGAGCGTCACTTTTTAAAAATGTTGTTTTCTGAAAAAAAAACTAGCTTTCTAGGGAGATGGAAAAATAAGTGCAATATGATTCCAAAATTTTTGAAAAAAATATATTTAGAATCTACAGAAAAAATGTCACGAAAATCTAGTTTGCATTATCTTCAAATTCCTCACAGTTTAGCCACTATAGGTTCTTGAAAGTGAAGATTTAGTTAGAAAAAATTATTTCAATGTCTAGTTTGGCCAAAAATTGTAAACCACTATTGTGGGATCACCCCTTCAGTACCTGACAATGTTACAAATTTCTAGGTATTTGAGGATGATAAGCATATCCTAGATTTTATCACAAGCTCAAATGTCTTTGTTGATCAGATTATTGATAAAATTGAATCCCAAGAAGTAGAGATGGATTTGGAAGGGGTGATTAATCTGAAGACTAATACTATTCATAGAGGAATGGTGCAGTTAGAAAGGATTTTTGATCTGGATAAGGTCAGATATCAAGAACAAGATGCCAAGAAGGAGTCCATCAATGAACAACGTGAAACATACAACATGGGGACTCTAGATGATATCAAGAATGTCTTCATTGGCAAAGTATGTACTCCAGAAGAGAGGAAAGGAATTATTGATGCATTACATACATATCAAGATATGATAGCCTAGAGTTATGAAGACTTGAAGACATATGACACTTCAATTATCACACACACCATCCCTTTGAAACTAGGAGCAAAACCTTTCAGGCAAAGGTAAAGGCCAATCAATTCCTTGCTGGAGCCCATAATTCAAAATGAAGTATATAAGTTGTTGTCTACCAGAATCATATTCCCAGTTAGACATTCAACTTGGGTTGCAAATCTAGTTCCTGTGAGGAAGAAGAATGGGGAAATTAGACTGTGTTGATTTTAGGAACCTTAACAAAGCATCAGAAAAAGACGACTATGGAGTACCTTCGCTGCATGAAGTACTTCAGATTGTTAATGGGTCTCAAATGATGTCTTTCTTGGATGGATACTCTGGATACAACCAAGTTATGGTACAGTACGAGGATAGGCATAAAAATGCTTTCACCACCAAGTGGGGTACTTTTTCTTATAGGAGGATGCCTTTCGGTTTGATCAATGCTAGAGCTACATTCCAGAGAGCCATGGACATTTCTTTTACAGACATAATTGGTAAATGAATAATTATTTATATGGATGATCTGACAGTCTTTTCCAAGAAGAGAGGTAATCACATAGCAAACTTGTGCAAGGTGTTTCAAAAGTGTAGAGAGTTTGGCATATCTCTCAATCCAAAGAAATGCATCTTTGGAGTTACTAAGGGAAAATTGTTGGGGCATGTCATCTCTAAGAAAGGCATTGCAATTGACCCTGAATGAGTGGAAGCCATACTTAAGATTTAGCTAGCAGCTAGCAAGAAGGAGATGAAGTCATTCTTTGGAAAAATTAACTTTGTAAGGAAGTTTATCATAGGATTTGTAGAAATAGTCAAGCCACTGAATGCGATGTTGAAGCAAGAAGCTAAAGTTGAATGGAGTGTAGAAGCTAAGGAGGCATTTGTAGAAATTAAAAGGTCCATTGTTGAGGCCCCAGTTTTGGTAAGTCTTGATTATGGTAATCCATTTTACATATATTCATTTGCTTCTGATCACTCTTGTGCTGGTATGTTGACCCAAAATTCTAATTAAGGGAATGAGCATCCCATAGCATTTATGAGTGCACCATTGAAAGATGTAGAACTAAGGTACCCAATTGTGGAGAAGCAGGCTTATGCCCTAGTCAGAGCTATGAAGAAATTTAGACACTATATTCTTAGGAACAAGGTCTTTGCAATAGTCTCTAACCCTGAGGTCAAGTTGTTGTTGATGCAAAATGAGCTGGGAGAATGCAAAGCTAAGTGGGTAACTATGTTGCAGGAATACAATATTGAGATTCAACCCATGAAGTTGGTAAGAGGGCAAGGAATTACAAGAACAATGACAGAAATGGGCCCTGATCTTGCAGCCCAACATTATAACCTTGAAGATGTTTCTCCAGAGGACTGGTATGATGATATCATTCACTATCTTTGAATCAACGGTGTCTTGATCATCTTAATGTAGTACAGAGAAGGGAATTACATTTGAAGAGTGACAGTTTCATGCTGAAGGGAGTTGTCTTATACAAAATGAATCATGAAGGTCTCTACTTAAGATGTTTGGGGCATCAAGAGGCTAAAAGGGTTATGGTAGAATTTCATGACAAATATGGTACTGGCCATGGATCTGCACCTTCCACTGCAAACCTGATCCTGAGGTCAGGTTATTATTGGCCTATATTATTCAAGGACACACACAATCATGTCAGAACTTTCCATGTGTGTCAAACTGCAACAACCAGAGAGAAGCATGCAACTCTTCCACTTCAACCAGTCTTTGAGGTAAAACCTTTTGCATAGTGGGGAATGGACTTCATAGGTCCAATCAATCCATCCTCCTCTGCAAGTCATAGGTGTATTCTTACTGTTACTAATTATTTCACAAGATGGACTGAGGCTCTTGCATGCAATCAATGTACTTCTAAAGTGGTAATCAATTTCATTGAATTGGGTATTATCAATCGATTTGGATGTCCTTTGTCTTTGGTTTGTGATAATGGTCCTACATTTGCATCATTGAAATTTTCTAACTAGGCCTTTGATCATGGAATCATAATAAAGTTTGCATCTAATTACTACCCACAGGGTAATGGTCTGGCTAAGTATTCCAATAAGAACCTATTAACAGTCATTCGTAAGTTATTAGACAAGAATCCCAAGGATTGGCACACTCAACTTAGATTTGTTCTCTGGGAAAATTGTACAAGGCAGAGGACTTCCCTAGGAACCTCTCCTTACCACCTTGTGTATGGCCTAGAACCTGTATTTCCTATTCAATTGAAGATCCCCACTTTTTAGTTCATTAATGAATTTTATGATGAAGAGAACAGGCGTGAGGGCCGCCTGGCAGAGCTATTGCACCTTGAAGAAAGAAGAGATGAAGCCCTTGAAAACTTTGCTAAACATTAGGGCGTAGTTAAAAGATGGTTTGATAGGAGAGCCAAGGTAAGAGCCTTTAGGATTTCTAACTTGGTTCTTTACTAGGATAAAGCCCATGACTATAAGGGAGAGCATGGTAAATTTGGAAAACTTTGGCTTGGCCCTTATCAGATTTCAGAGATCCTGGGAGATAACACTTTTCGCTTGAAAACCCTCATTGGGGAGGATATCCCACTGCCTGTCAATGGGTAGTACTTGAAGCATTACTTCCAGTCTTGAGTTGTTTACAACTCCTTTCTTGTATATAGATAGAATAGGTTTTCTTTTCTGCTTGGTTTTCTTTGCTTTGCTTTGGTTAGATTAGGTTTCCTTTTCTGCTTTGCTTTTGGTTTGTTTTTGTTTTGGTTAGTTTAGGTTTGCTTTTGGTTTGGTTTTTTTCGCTCCGCTCTTGCTTTGGGGGTTTTCTTGCTTTCTTCTGGATGTGTTGCACCTGCATGACAATCATATTATTATCTGGGATTTTTTTGAATATTTCTTTTACAAACTTCAATCTTTTTTCTAGAGTCAGTTGGTGAAAGTCCTCTATTTGGTGTCATATGTATTAAGTGTTTTGAGTGGATAAGCCAAGGGATTAAGTTAAATCTAGAATGTATTTGGGTCTTACATTTTATGTTAGTGTAATTAATATTTAATTACACTTGCATAACTTTACTTATGTAATATTTTAATTCCTAGGTTAATTATTCTCATCCTTATCTTGTTGAGCTATCTTGTTGCTCAAGATAAGATTAGGGTTATGCATACTTTTCTTTTATAAAGAAAATCATCTCATGTAATTATTAATTCTTGAATAATATTTTTTTGCACATCTTTTGTAAAGCTTTTCTTTTTATGATTTTCTCTTATGTGGAAGGCTTTTCTAGTTTGCATTTCAAATCTTGGTTTCTAACATGGTATCAGAACCTTGATTTGTAGCCCCTTCTCAGATTTTTTGAGAAAATAATTATAGAGTTCGTTCGAGATTCCTTGAGGGTATCATGCCTTGAGTTCATCTATGCAGTGTTTTGGATCAGATTAGGCTTTACCAATGGATTCAAAGTGCTGGAAAAAGTCAGGATTGGCTTTTATTTTGCAGATTTTGGCCATCGTTTGCCAGATCCATGAGGGTTTCAAGCTAGGAGAATTTTTGCAAGCTCTGGAGGTAGCTGAATTTTCAGAGCATTTTGGGCATAAACAGAGGTCACCATTGCATTTGTAGCAGCCAAAAACCCTAAGAACGCCCTTTGTTTCATCAATTTCTGAGTAGTTGGTTTGGAAGGCAAAAAAATTTGCTAGGGAGGCCGTACGGCCTCCCCAGCTCGCTTCCCGAGGCGTGGATTTCAAAAAAAATAAAAATGAAAAAAACATTTTAAAAAAAGCACATACAATACAAAAAAACTTTGCCGCCCAACAACAACCCAGTGGCCACTAGGCAACCACTAGTCCGCCGCTGCCACCCAACTCCACCGCCATTGCTCAAACTGCCACCAGCGGCCCACTCGTGCATCGCCGCCACCTCTGTTAGCCCCTGTGGGCTCCATGTGCAGCCACCACAGTCACATGGGGGACTGGGCGCTATGCGCCCAGCCCCCGACCGCTCTAGCTCTCAGCCCATGGTCCTATGTAGGACCAAGGGCTCTACCAAAGCCCCAACTTGCCAGCCCCTGGTCGTGCATAGGACCAGGGACCGAATTTTTTTTAGCCCCCTAGGGGGCCTGTAGGTCAGATTTGCCTTTCTGGAGCAGTTTTCATGAAAACGGGCCTAACTTTTTCCCACGATGTCAAAATCGTGCAAACGAGATACCGTTGGAAAGCTGGTTCCAGGCACTATCCTGTGGTGTAGTTTATTTTTCAGTATTTTTCATTTTAGCTGAATTTATTTTTGTTTGAAGTAGGATATTTATTTATGGCTTTTGAGCTCATAACTTTTTGCCACGATCTCTGATTTTCACCTTCTTTGTGGTGTTGGAAATGTATTGAAGAGCTCTATTTTTCTGTCCATGCAATTTTTTTTGTATCTATCCTAGGTTGATCATTATTCTAGATTTTTCGCGATGGGTGTTTTGGAGATTACTTGGATGTTTTGGTAGTTGGAAAGGTGAAACTTGAATATTTGTACTTCATTTCAGTACCGCATCTTATTTTTTGTTTATGCATATTTATAATTCTCTCCTTTTACAATCATTGGGTTATTGTAACAAATGAACTGAGATAAAGTTCCATCAGGGGGGTTTCTTGCATAATAATCTGATTAGAGTGTGCATGCACTTTGATCTCCATCTTCATCTTGATTTGTTGATAGATCCAATGGGTTATATCTAGTTTCTTAGTTTATTTTGGCCACAATTTTACTCTAGCTTGACACATATCAGATTCACATCGGTTCACACTTCAGATTGGGAGTTTATGGTTATTGATTTGCATTGGTTTAGATCCTTCTCAATTTGAGGGCCATGTTTTTATGGTTAATGTTCTAGAGTCTTTATGGTAATTGTTCCCATGGAAGAGTTTTAGTCTCATTTTGGCATCAACATCGAGATACACGGTTTCCAAATTTTATCATCATTTCAACTATTGTTGCTTCACAGATTCGAGGGTTGTTCTAGTTTGTGAGTTTTTCAGTGTTCCGTGGCATCGGGTCTGTTGTTGCATTATTATGATTATGATTTGGTTTCTTGTAGACAGAAGTATCTTTCCTTGCTTGTCGGATTGTGGTTCTAGTGTTACTCCACAGTGTTCTTCCAGTGCTTCTTTGTAGTAGTCATCTCATTGTACGGGGGTTTTGTCCCACTAGGTTTTCCTTCTCTACCTCATTATTGCATTTGTACATGGGTACCTGATCAGGCCTTGTTGTCGGGACCCATTCATTCTTTTTTGCATTCATCTTAGTTTTAGGTGCATGCTTTTTTAGTCTCCCTAAGCTGCACTTATGGGGGGTGTTAGTGTAATTAATATTTAATTACACTTGCATAACTTTAATTAGGTAATATTTAATTCCTAGGTTAATTATTCTCATCCTTATCTTGTTGAGCTATCTTGTTGCTCAAGATAAGATTAGGGTTATGCATACTTTTCTTTTATAAAGAAAATCATCTCATGTAATTATTAATTCTTAAATAATAATTTTTTGCACATCTTTTGTAAAGCTTTTCTTTTTCTAATTTTCTCTTTTGTGGAAGACTTTTCTGGTTTTCATTTCAGATCTTGGTTTCTAACATTTTACACAGATCTATTAAAATTCCAAAGTTGCAAGGGGTTCCTATGAAGTCTATTTAGGTGAAAAATCTTATATTATGCTTCAGCGCCACTGTGATTCCAAACCCTAAGTGTGAAATTCATTGTTCACAGGTTGAAACAAAAGTGAAAAGAAAAGAAGTATCAAAAAGAAAAAAAAGATATATTGAAAATCAAATGAATAAACTCAACTTATCAAGAGTATCCAAGTATCTCTATCAGGGCTATGGACGCCTGGATGGCAGTAGAGCTATGATTGGGGGGAATCACAGTGAAAAAATCATCGGGGCTATGGATGCCTAACTACCAAGGAGGCTCTATCTAGGTTTCTTTTGGAGTTTAAATCTTTATGTAGCCTAGTCAGACCAAATTTTATCCTCATTGTAACCAAGGAAAATGGGAATGAACACATATGCACACACTTTGACCCTAGTACAAGAATGGTTTTCTTATCTCTGAGTTTTGAAACTCTACCAAATTGATGACCTAATGTAGGGACTGAAACCAAAGATTCTAGGTTCTTGATTCTAGTTTGTCATTGAAATGCTTTGGAGCATTTTCTCAGCAGAGTCACCATTTGTTGTGCAGTTTTTCACACATATGCCCTGCTGAAAGTAGGGACCCTATTTTTCTTTTATTCCTGGTGTTTTGGCCCTTTAATTTTCAGGATTTTATTGCTTGGGCATGTGCTTGGATGTTTATCTTGCTTGCATTGGTGATCCCCCTGTGATATTGATCGAAAATCTTAAGTGTTAGACAATTTTCAGGTTTTCCTTCAACTTCAATATTTCCCCCCACTGGTGGAGCTCCCCAATTTCCATGAAAACCCAGTGGTGAATACTTCACATTATGGTTCAAAAATTTTGGGACCTCGCAAAATTCCACATGGATTGGATTTTCCCAAAATTTTGTCTCCTTGTCGGATTCCTGGCTTTTGGTCAGGCCTGTCTTGTCGATTGCATTAATGCTCGTTTGTATGACTTATCCGGCAGGTATTAAATCGATTTTGGGGAGTTTTATGCCATTAATTTTTATCATTTGATTTCTATTAATCTGAGGTGCTTGATCTTGAGTGCTTGACTGGATTTGGCGTGTTGGATTTGTGAATTCTTGGATTTGGTGGTGATTTTCCTAGGCGTCATCATAATTGTTGTTGTTTGTTGGGGCGCTAAAGATTGTTACCTGTCATTGTTATAATTGAGTCTCACTTCATCAATGGTATGCATGTGTTTCCTTGATTTTGATTGTTGAATATGAATGATTCTTTGGTGTCTTGAGTGTGCTTGGAGTCAAAATTTCTATATGTTTGGGCATTGAACATCTAAAGCTAGGGTTGTTCGATTCTGTTAGATTGATGATCCCCAAGTGAGTTTTTTGAGCTTATTTTTCAATTTCATTATGAGGTAGCTTGCTTGTGTATTCCATAAAGAAACTTTTGAAAGCTTAGCAATCGAGTGAGTTGAGCCCAATCTTGTGCTATGCATTCATGGTAGAATTTTAGGGTTTCGAGTTTAGGGCATCACCAATTCCTTTTGATTTACTTTAGGAGGAGCCTCAAATTTAAAAATGATCTTTAGGAGGTTCAAATCAAAGTAGTTTTAGGCACAAGGTCCTCAAATTTGTGATCATTCGATCAATTTGAGTGAAGTCGTAAGAAAACGTCGATATCTAGAAATTTGAGGTCTTCACAGAATTCCTTAGCTGGCAAAATTCTCTGACTTTCTGTTTCCTCTTTGTTTTCTCGAAATGTGCAGTGATCTGGAGTTATGCCTACTTCACAGATTTCTGTTCCCTCTGGATTTTACAGAAATTTCCTTTGTCCCTTCATTTTCCCAGAATTCGTAGACTATTGTTATTTTCGCGGATTTCTGTCATGGGTGGAATTCTCTAAAACTTTGTTGAAAATGAAGAACTAAGAGATAACATGATTTATTAGCTAGTGATTATGCATTGTATGATCAATTTGAGTTGTTTACAAATATATCATGCTATTTCTAGTTAATGACAGTTGATTAAATGATTATTGGATGTTTTTTATGTTTATTTCGCTAAAATCTGCCTGGTTGGGAATTTTTTGAAATTCCTCTCTGGCTTGGATTCCACGGGAGGACTAAAAAATAAAACTGTGATATGATCAATTCTTATGAGGTTTTAGAAAAAAAAATTATCATGAGACTTATATTGAGGTTGAATATGTCATTTGTGATTAATTAACTTAGGTTTCATGTGATCTTTATTATGGTTTCTTTGTTGGATATAGGCTAAATCAAGTAAGGCAGTGACAAGTGGAACCAAGGGTAGAGTAATTGATCTGAGTGTAGAGGGTTCTTCTGTTTCTGAGGAAGAAAGAATCAAAATCGATATAAAGAGTAGAATTCCTAAGAGCAAGCTTACTTCCATTTGGTAAGAGGTAACTGATACAAATATTGGATTATAGGATTATGAAGAGTTCAAGACAAGGATGGCAGCATAGAACCTTCCTTTGTTGGCTAGAAGAATGTTGGAATTAGGGTTGGCACATGTAGCTGGATTCCCTCCTACAGTGCAATGTTATGAGTTGGTGCTCAAGTTTTTTAGACACTATGACAGAGGTACACAAAAGATAGTTGGTCCTCAAGGGAGAATTGTGGAAAATCTAAATCCATTGTCTATAGCCCAAACCTTTGACATGCCAGACAGGTCTCATGTGGTGGATTTTGATATGGATATGGCAAAGAAGCTATATGAGGAAGATACCATCAAGTACCAATAGGTCATCAATTCCTAGTTGGAGAAGCCTAAGTCCCACTTTTCCAAGCTACCCAAGTAGCTATTCAGAGCTAAATTCAAGAAGGAATACTATGATGCTATCACCCTTCTTAGTAAGGTGGTAGGGTTGAAGAGTGCAGGAGAATTTGGGAATTAGATGTTCCATGTCATTGTGAGGATGGATTAGAATGTTAATTATCATTGGGCAGGTGTTATAAGTGCCATGATTCATGAAAAAATGTGTAATGTCCTATAGACGAAGACCTTCACAATGACCTCCTACTTGGTTTATGAACTTGTAAGATTTCATCCATACAAAGGACTAGTACAAGGGGTGTGTTTGGGTAGGATGTAATATATGAGGTCTATCCACAGCTGCACCTGGGTAATTCAAGCTATAGGAGGGTGAATGATGCATTCACCATGTACACCACTAGATTATTGCAAGGTGCAGAGCATGAAAGGATATCTGATAATGCCAAGGAGCTAATCAAAAGGTATGGGGCTTGGTTCATACGGTTTCCCACCTTTTCATATATAAGGATAGATGGTTGTCAAAGGTCTCCATATAGACTTCCTAGGTATCCCACTGATCACATCATACTTATGGAGGTCACTAGGCAGATATGTTATTTTGATGTAATTGTGAAAAAGGATAAACATAAAATTGGATTTGGTGGTGACTTCCCTTTGAGGATAGGCAGTAGTGAGGCATGCCCTTCTATTAATTTGGCCTATGCTTCTGAAGAAGAAATGAGTACTCTTGGGTTATCATTTTATTCCAAGAGATCTAGGTTTGATAGGATTGGCAAAGCACAAAAGAAGGCCAACAGGGAATATAGTCACAAGGATGATATAGAGGACTACTAGGCTAATGGGAGTGATGAATTTGAGATCAGAAGGAAGAATTTTTCTAGGCTACCTATTAACTTGGTTCAGCTATATAATGTGAGGGCCATTCTAGATCAAATTGAAGATGATGGAGATTTGATTCAAGGCCATGACTATGAGGCAATGAAGGATAAATCAGTTGGAGAAGTAGACTAGCTAGAGGAAGAGAAAACAGAGCTAGAAGAACTTATAACTCTGGTGATTAAGTATACAAAGCTATGGCTCAAGCATAAGATGTGGGAACTAGAAAGTAAAGGTGTGCAGTGCACCTATGATTTAATGGGAGACTTGGAGTCTCATTCCACTTCTGAGGAGTCAGCTGAGCAAGATCCTAAGGGTAAGGGTAAGGTGAGCTCTCCTTTTAAGATCAAGATTAAATATGTTCAAGCAGAGGAAGTACAGGAGGCAGAAAAACAAAGAAAGCCTATTGCAAAGAAAAGGAGGCACATTTCAAGGACCGAGAAGCCAACAAAGGATGAAGCTAAAAAGGAAGATAAAGAGGTTAGTGTTTCTATGCCCAAGAGAAGAAGGGTAGTAAGATTGTCACAGAAGGAAAAGGAAGGTTCCAAGGCAGGGGAGGAAGTTGGCCCACCAGTAATAAATGTGGAGAGTTCAGGAGAAAGAACACAGGTATATACAAGAAAATAAAAAACTCCCTCTCCTAAGGATAGTGGGCCAAGGAAGGATGCTCCTCCAGTCAATCCTGATACAAAACAATATGATAATATTCCTCTTTCTCACAAAGTTCACGGTGACCCAGGTGAAGCCAAAGGGGCAGAGAGTCACTGAGATCTAGAAGTAGAAAAATTTCAAGAAGGTGAGCTCTATAATGTTGAGGCAGAAATAGAGGTGTTACAGTCTCCCCTGGTGACTTATGATGATTCACCCATCAGAAGTGAAGAAGATAGACCTTCTCATAGAGAAGAAATACCGGTTAGGACTCCATCACTGATGCATGAAGAAGAAGAGCATGATAAAGAAAAGGAAGAAATAGTTAAGGAGATTCTTCAGAAAAAGGATTTGAATGAAGATATGTCTAGGGATGAATAGGATGAAGCTAGATAGAGCAATGTACAATCTGATTCTACTATTCTAGGCTGGTTGGAAAAAGAATTAAAGAGTAAATAAATTTTTGTAGATGATACTCCTCCCAATTGGGATGAATTATTAGTGAATATAGGAAAGGGTAAAGCAAAGAAGAAAGCCAAAGTCATCTCAAAGATTGAGAGAGATGAAGCAAATAATAGGGTGGTCCACATTGCTACTCATGCTCCTGATAAGAACAGGGATGATGTGACTGGAAGTGATTACAATTTGCAGACCATCAACCTAGGGCCTACTTCCTTGGAATAGGAGATTGAAGAATATGAAGGCTCTAGTGTTGTGATCTTGGGTAGG
The DNA here is from genome assembly GCA_007258455.2 of Sequoia sempervirens. Classification (NCBI taxonomy): domain Eukaryota; kingdom Viridiplantae; phylum Streptophyta; class Pinopsida; order Cupressales; family Cupressaceae; genus Sequoia; species Sequoia sempervirens. Next base: position 398,219,961 of record VDFB02086081.1, on the reverse strand, counting down.
TTGAGGAAAGAAGTACAAACCAAGTAGGAATTGAAGAAGAAAAATGATAAACTCAAGAAATATTTGCAAGACTTGATGAAGCCTTTGCAATCCATCAGTTCCTCATCATCTACTGCAAGTTTCCTGCCACAAGAAACAATATCAGAGTTGGAAAGAATGAAAGGATCCACATATGCTACAATTGGCTGGTTATAGGGGGTACAAACCAAAGGAGATGATGCTATCAAGGAAATCCTTTCAACTGGAGGAGATGAAATGAGATCATTAGATTGGCTAGGAAATGTGCTAGCACAGGATAAGGAAGACGTATATACCCTGTTACAGAAAACCAAGACCATCATGGAATATACTAAGGATAAATTGATAAGTGATGGAATTATTCCTTCCTCCAAAATTGTAGAGCCTTGGGAATGGTTTGAAGCTTTGTAGATAAGGTAGAAGGTTTTAAAGAAAGTATATAAATAGGGGAAATAGATTGAGGACACCTTGACTGAAATTTACCAAAAGTGCATTTCCTCCTTTGAGGTGATGATAGGGAGAAAGAGATTTTTTCCAAAACATCTTAGCTTGGAGCAATTGAGAAGATGGTGGCAGGATGTGTATTCTCTAGTCACTGATGGCCCAGTTACCGAACACCAGCTAGATGATGCAGCCACTTACATTGCATTTATTGAGAGGAGAGTTAAGATTTTACCTATGCCACCTGTGGCCAACTTGGATTGATTGGGATAAAATGGTAAAACAGTCAAGACATGATATCAAGTCCATTGAGAGGAGAGTTACGATTTTACCTATGGCACCGGTGGCCAACTTGGAAAAGGTATTTTCAATGGTATAGGATAAGATGGAGTGCGCTAAGGATAAAGGGGGAAGTAGTTAATGCAATGCTACATCGGAATTTGTGCTTTCACATTATTTCTCTTATTCCTTCACAGGCATTGGACCGGGCTTTGTTGGAGACCCCAGGGTGACCTAGATGGAATGCTTGCATTTAATGCCCACTTTATTTATTTTGAATTCTCCTTGGCTGACCTGTTTTGTGGTTGTTTATTATTGTAAATATAATTGGGCCGACATATCTTGGGGGTTTCTATAAACATGGAATTCTGCCTCATTTGTAAGGGCTAGATAGTTTTGATATTGGAGAGCATTAAGCAGTATAGCAAGATTTAAATCTAGGAGTTAGTCTTATTTTTAAGCAAGCAAGTGTTGTAACAGAATACTAGAATTTTTTCTACTTTGTGTAATTTAATGCAAGTGAAGAAATTGTGATTTGGTGCCTTTCTTGTGTTGAATTTTATCTGGCATGGTTCTTGTGATTCTATCTTTGGAATTTCTTAAGTTTATTTGATAGATGTGCTAGGTTTAATGTTAGAAGAATTGATAGTGTTTATGATTTGATGCTTGAGGTGTTGCAACAATCTCTAGTCCATACTTTTTGCAACCAGTTGATTGTTAGTTCCTTTGTAAAGTTAGCCTGGACTTTAAATTCACTGTGCTTAGTTCAATTGTGGATATTTTTTCATTTTGATTGCAATAGGATTTTTTTGGATGAATGTTCATGATCTGAAAATATTTAATGCCTTGGAAGATTGCACTATTTATGTAAGATTGTAGATCCATCTGGGTCAAGCAGGAATTAGTTTCTGAGGGATTGGTCCACTTCAAGTGTTTCATCATTTGCATTGTTATCTTAGGAGTAGTTTTAAATTTAGAATCTCTCTAGAACCTTATCTCTTTTTCTCTGTCTTTGTCATTTGGGTTAGATTTAGGATTGGAAGTATCATCATATTGCTAGATCTGATAAATCTAAGGATTCAGTATTTGCTTGTAGTAAGGTCCCTTTGTGATTACCAACATTTTCACATATTATCTGATTTGTTTATGCATTGTCAAGACTTGACATTAGAGACCTTGGGGTTATCTCTTGAGGCTTGCTGATAGAGATTTACCTTTCAAGAGAGATAGGATACTTGTATCTTGTCTGGTTTGTTGTTGTGCAAAAAACACCATCAACAATATGCAAGCACCTACCAAAGATAATATTCTTGTTAATTTTCTTCAAAATAGATATGTATATAATGAATCTTTTGAAAGTATATTTCTCCAAGTATAAATACTCCTTGTCCTTTCATAAACTTTCCATTAGTAGGTAGCTCATGATTTGTTCAACACTTTGTCACATTGCATCAGCTGCTACCTCATAATTTTTTGTATAGTTCATTTTTATCTTCTAGAAATTCTAGTGATATGGCATCCACCTCCCAAGTACTAGCCATTAACTCACCTGCACAATCAAAAGATATGGAAATTTTGGCTAATCACACACTTAATATTAATCCACAATTAACTACTAAACAAATCCAAGATCTCAGTGCCATGCTTAAATCTAATAAAGATGCATTTGCTTAGAAAGACCAAGATATGTGTGGCATTCATCCTAACACCTACACACACCATATTTGCATTGAAGAAGGTAGTCATCTAGCTAGGAAACCACAATGATGGATCAATCCCATCTTTTGTGAAATAGTTAAAGAGGAGTTACAAAAACTGTCAAATGTTGGGTTTATTTATCCTATTTCAGATAGTCAGTGGGTCTCTCCTCTAGTTGTGGTTCCCAAGAAAAATGGTAAGTGGATAATTTTTGTTGATTATAGAGAACTAAATAAAGCTACTAAAAAGGATAACTTTCCATTACCATTTAATAATCAAGTGTTGGACACTCTTACAGGTAAGAAGTTCTTCTCTTTTCTAGATGGGTTTAGCGGCTACAACTAGATTCACATAGCGCTTGAGGACTAGGACAAGACTATTTTCACTTGTCCTTGGGGCACTTTTTCCTATAATGTTTTGTCATTTGGTTTATGTAATGCCCTTGCCACTTTTCAAAGGTAAATTTTGAGCGTTTTTGTAGATCTTGTAAATGATTGTGTTGAGGTATATATGGATGATTTTACTATCCATGGTAATACTTATGAAGAGGCTAATGAAAATCTAGAGAAGGTACTTAGGCATTGTATAGATACTAATTTATCATTAAGTCATGAAAAGTGTCATATGCTTATTACAAAAGAGATAGTACTTGGTTATTTTATTTTTGCTAAGGGTATTCAAGTTGATCCCAAAAAGATATGGACTATTCAAGAATTTCCTACACCCACTAGCCAAAAGGATGTCAATAGTTTTGTAGGCCATGCAGGGTACTATAGGAGATTTATCCAAAATTTTAGTAATATTGCCTCCCCCTTGTTTTCTTTGCTACCGAAAGATTCCATTTTCTCTTGGACACCAGAATGTCAAGAAGCTTTTGAATCCATTAAGAATAAGCTTGTCACCACCCCAATACTCAGAGGTCTGAACTGGGAACTACCTTTTCATATTCACACCGATGCCTCAGATTGTTCCATGGGGGTTGTCCTTAGACAAAAAGAAGATAATCTCTTCTACTCCATGTACTACATCAACAAAAATTTCATAGGGGCTGAGGTAAATTATACGATAACTGAAAAGGAGTTCTTAGCTATTGTCTATGCAATTAATAAGTTTTGACATTATATTATTAGATATAAAGTGTTTGTTCATATTGATAATTTTGTAATTCAATTTCTAATGAATAAACCTATTATGACCAGTAGAGTTATTAGATGGTTACTTTTACTTCAAGAATTTGACGTTACTATACTTGATAAGTCTAGTAATGAGAATGTAGTTGCAGAATTTTTGTCCAGGTTACAACAGCGAGATGATGAAACAGTTCCAGTTGATGATACCTTTCAAGATGAACATCTCTTTGCTATATCAGCAAAGAGACCGTGGTACACTAACATGGAAAACTACCTAGTTACTTGCAAGTTTCCACCTCATTTCTCTCTGAGAGAACATTGAAAGCTGGTTAGACTCAGTGGTGATTATACATGGATTAATGGATTGCTCTTCCCATGGGGCCTTGACAATATCATGCGTTGTTGTGTGCCTGAAGATGATGTCTTTGATATACTTTGTGCATGCCACACAGAACCCTACAGAGGAATTTTTGTCACTCAGGGGACTACTCAAAAGATCTTGACTACAAGCTACTATTGGCCTACACTCCACAAGGATTATAAACGTTATGTTCAACACTATGATAAATGTCAGCATATGGGTAGCCCCACATGCTTAGATGAAATGCCTTTGCATCCTCAGTTTCCATTGAGCCTTTTCAAAAATAGGAACTTGATTTTGTTGGACCTATCAATCATCATCTCGAAACAAGGAATACATCCTTGCGTGTAAAAATTATGTAACAAAGTGGGCTAATTTTTTTGCTTTAAAGTATGCCAGGGACACCAAGGTATTTGAATTCCTCTATTATGATATTTTTACCCGATTTGGTGTTCCACATGAGATAGTTATAGATCAAGGTCCACAGTTAACATATGACCTCATTTATACTTTGGTTTGTGAATATGAGATTAAACATCACAAGTCTTCACCTTATCATCCCCAAGCTAATGGCTAGGTCGAAGTCACCAACCAAGAACTTGAGAAATTTTTTACCAAGACAGTTGCTCTCTGTAACTTAGGGAAAATATTAGGTTAACGTTAATAAAGCATAAACATAATAAACCCAAGTAAAAAAATGAAGAACAAAGGAGTTGGAAAGCATGAAAAAAACAACAATGTTACCAAATGTCTCCAACCTCCATGAATCACCTTCATTGCACCTTCTTCATTTATTGCAAGTTGATGGTTGCCCTCAGATTTATGATGAGCAACCTATGACTGTGACAATGTATAGAGAAAAATTTGAAGGATTCTAATCTAAAAGCTACACAATGCAAGTATGTAACTATGAAGCAAGCCTAAAGCATGAAGTCAAGAGTATGAAATATGTCAAGAGATGTCAAAATGAGGCCAAAATTACCTTTGCTACGCCCTTAATATTAGTGTACATCGGGTTATGAATAGTCAGCTTGTGGCTATCTTAACTCTCTATTAAGTCATATTATCATTAGTATATTGTTATTTAGTTGTCTAGGTCAGCCTAAGACTTATATAGGTGTGTCTAAGTTAGCCTAGGTGATATCCTAGGCATAAATAGGTATATATAGGAGGTTTTGAGTCTTATTTCATCATCAAGTTGTGAAGTGTGTTCTCATTAGAGATATTTGGAGGTTTTCCCCCTTGAAGTGGCTTGTTATTCTCAGTTATTATCAAGTATTTGCAGCATATTGCATATCATATTCTTCTATTGTGCAATTTATTTCATAACAAGTGGTATCAGAGCATGATCTTGGCACCGTAGAGGCTAGGTTTTTCTCAATTTCAGAGGTGATTTTGGGAAGAGCATATCTTTCAGATTTTCGTAATTTTTTTTCTGATTTTTAAAGGGATTTTGAAGAACATATTGAAAAAAATACATTCCATATTTCAAAATAATTGGAGTAGAATTAATCGAATTATTGCAGAATTAGGGTTTCTATACTATTTTTTTGGAATCTGCATATCTCGCACATCTTGTTGAATTGGAGTTTGATTTTTATTGGGTTTTTGAAAACATACTAAAGGATATTACAGTAAGAATTTTAGATAATTTAAGTTTCATTTGTGTGATTTATTTCAAAATTAGTGGTTTCCATCATGATGGGGCCTGCAACATGGGGCAAAAAGAATGTTGTCACTCTAGGGAAGACTCTTGATAAGGATGGGGTAACAATAGATGATATTACTCATAATGAGGAAATGAATAAGGTCAAGGAAGACATTTCCTCATTTAAGATGGATATGTGTGACCTAAGAGGAGATATATCAGACATGCGAAACATGTTAAGCACCTACATGCCTGAACCAAGAAAGGAATTGTCAAGCGACCAAGGTGAAAATTCTAGGTCAGCTACCATTGACATAAACTTTAGTACTCCTATGGGATCTAGGAATTTATTTCCAAATGTGGATATGTGCAAGTTCGATGGCAAAGATCCTTTAACATGGATAAACCAAATGGAGAATTTTTTTGAAGTACACCAAATCCCAATTGGACAAAAGGTCACAATGGCTTCCCTATATCTAGAACCAAATCAATTTATTTGGTATTGTTGGATTTGCAATCATAAAAGGAAAAATGGGCTCACCATGTCATGGTCAATTTTTATAAAGGAACTCCAAGCACAATATAGCAATAGCGTGATAGACAACTTCTTCAACTAGCTGGGTAAACTTCAACAAACAAGATCAGTTAAGGATTATATTTAGTAATTTCAAAATCTATCCTTAAGAGTGGATACAATTAAAGAGGAAAACTTGAATGATTTATTCTTGGGTGGTCTCAAGTATCACATTCAACATGAGGTATACATGTTTAGCCCTAGCTCCATAAATGAGTCTTTTATCTTAGCACACAGGGTAGAGGAGAAGTATTTGATTCCTAAGAAGCAAGGGGCTAATGTGACAAGAGAGAAAGGATATTCAACACAACCTACTAAGTTGACTCCATAGAAAATTAAGGAGAAAAGAGAAAAAGGTTTGTGTTTCAATTGTGATAGAAAATACAGTTGAGGACATAAATGTAGTGAAAAGAAATTGTTCTATATTGAAGGTCCAAGTGAGGAAGAAGACGAGGAACCCATACTAGAGGATGAAAGGGAGTCAAATGAGGAATCACATGATTCTCAACCAATCATTTCTTGTCATGCACTCTCAGCTTTCTGTGCTTCATAAAATCTCAAGGTGGTGGGGTTCTTAAAGAAGCAGAACGTAATAGTGTTGATCGACTCAGGTAGTACTCATAATTTCATCAACAAAAAGTTAGCTAATCGTCTAAATTGTTTTATATTTCTAGCTCCAGAGTTTCAGGTTTTGATTGCAGATGGTGGTATAATTAGTTGTTCAGGGAAGTGTCATAGCATTAAATTATCCATGGGATATTATCGACTTGATACCCCAATGTATGTGATATCCATGGGTGCAACATATATTGTTTGGGGAGTACAATGGCTTACTACATTGGGGACGATTGAGATGAACTTCCAAGAACTATTCATGAGATTTCAATAAGAAGGAAGGATAGTAGAGCTAAGGGGGTTGAATGAAAAATCCCCACAAATGGTAATCTCTCATCAAATGCAAAAGTTGCTTAAGAAAGGAGTGGATGGATTTGTGCCCCAACTATGTTCATTAGAAGTCTCTCAATCTAATGCTCCTACTCATCTAGATTTGCAAGCTATAATTGATCATCGCTCAGAGATATGCCTAAAGGACTTCCTCCTAAGAGGGATCATGATCATGCCATATAGTTATTCCCAGGGAGCCAACCACCAAACATCAGGCCTTACAAGTATCCACACATATAGAAGAGTGAGAAAAAATTGTTGAAGAGATGTTAGAGGTAGGAATTATCAAGCATAGCCAAAGTGCTTACTCCTTGCCTGTGGTGATGGTACATAAGAAGGATGATACTTAGTGCATGTGTTCAAATTATAGAGTTCTCAACATGTACACCATTAAAGATAAGTTTCCTATTCCAGTCATTGATGATTTTCTAGATGAATTGAATGGAGCTATGTATTTTACTAAGTTAGATCTTAGATCTGGTTATCACCAAATTCGGATTAACGAGGAAGATATTTGTAAGACAACATTTCAGACTCATGAGGGTCATTATGAATTTTTGGTGATGCCATTTGGTCTTACCAATGCACCATCTACATTCCAAAGTTTGATGAATTCCATTTTTAAGAAGTTCTTGAGAAAGTTTGTGCTAGTATTCTTTGATGATATATTGATTTATACCAAGACTTGGGAAGAAAATTTGCAACATGTGGATCAAGCATTACAAATACTTGAAGATCATAAAATCTATGCTAAGCCATCCAAGTGTGCTTTTGGTCTTACAAAGGTGGAGTATTTGGGACACATAATTTCACATTAAGGAGTAAAGGTGGACCCTAACAAAATTAAGGCTATCATGGAATGGTCTATTCCAAAAACCATTAAGAAACATAGGGGTTTCTTTGGATTGACAGGGTACTATAGAAGGTTTATGAAGAATTATGGTCATATAACAGCACCTCTCACCACTCTATTGAAGAAGGATTCTTTTCATTGGAACGATTTTGCCAATACAACATTTGAGAGATTGAAGGAGGCTATGTGTACAACTCCAGTGCTTGCCACTCCTGACTTCACCAAGGAATTCATTGTGGAATGTGATGCTTCTAGAAATGGGATAGAGCAGTGCTCATGCAAGAAGGTTGACCAATTGCTTTTGAGAGTCATCAATTAAAAGGTAAGAATCAACTAAAACCTATTTATGAGAAGGAAATGCTAGCAATCCTCCATGCAGTGAAACAATGGAGGCCTTATCTATTGGGTAGAAACTTCAAGGTTAAGACAGATCATGATAGCCTAAAATATTTTTTGGAACAAAGACTATCTTCTGAAGAGCAATAAAAATGGGTCACTAAGATGTTAGGATATGACTTTGAGATTGTATATAAGAAAGGGAAAGAAAATATTGTCGCAGATGTACTTTCAAGGAAGGACGAGAAAGATGAAGCCTTATTGTGTGACCTTTCAATATTACAAGAAAATTGGGTGGAGGAAGCCAAAGCAAAGTGGAAAAATGATGTTGCAACAAGTAATCTCATCGAACAATTAAAAAGTGATCCTAGTAGTTCAGATAAGTTTTGTTGGAAGGGAGATACTCTTTGGTATAAAGAGCATTTGTATCTCTACAAGAATTCCACTCTTAAACAAAAGATTCTCATAGAGTTGCATGAGTCTCCAATGGGTGGTCATTCAGGATTTTTGAAGACATATCATCGAGTCAAGCAAGACTTTTTTGGGGAAGGGCTAAAGGGTGATGTTCAAAAATTTGTGGCTGAATGTTTGGTTTATCAAAGGCATAAAGGGGAGACAATTAAGACACTAGGTCTCTTACAACCCTTATCTATTCCTAGCTAGTGTTGGGAAGAGGTATCCATGGACTTCATCACAGGGCTTCCCAAATCTAAAGGTCATAATGTCATCATGGTGGTAGTTGATCGCCTCACTAAATATGCACATTTCATTGCATTATCACATCCTTTTACAGCAAGTGCAATGGCAAAAGCTTTTTTGGAGAATATAAAATATATACATGGTACGCCTAAGGTTATTGTTAGTGATCGTGATCCTATCTTCACTAGTCACTTTTGGAAGGATTTATTCTCATGTTTGGGTACTCAATTGGCTCATAGCTCTTCATACCACCCTCAATCAGATGGGAAAACTAAGGTTGTTAATAAGTGTTTGGAAGGATATCTACGTTGTTTCACTTCAGAGAAACAGTCTGAGTGGGTAGATTGGCTACCACTTGCAGAATGGTGGTATAACACTTCTTTTCATAGCTCATAAAAAATGTCTCCATTTTTGGCACTTTATGGATATCATCCTCCTTCCATCACATCATCAATAAAGGTGTCCCTAAGAGTTCAAGCAGTAGAAGACCACTTGCTTCATCAACAACAAGTACTTTCAGGACTCAAGGAGAATTTATCCATTGCACAAAATCAAATGAAACAATAGGCATACCAACATCGTAGTGAAAGAAGTTTTGAAGTTGGGGATTGGGTCTTCTTGAGATTGCAACCTTATAAGCAAATCTCACTAAAAAAACATAGAAAGAATAATAAGTTGTCTCCAAAGTATTATGGTCCATACCAAATCATGCAAAAGATTGATAGTGTTTCCTACAAGCTTGAGTTGCCACCATCAACAAAGATACATCCAATTTTTCATGTTTCCTATTTGAAGAAGGTCATTGAGAATAATATTCCCACTCAAACAACACTACCAGAGCTCGATAAAGAAGGAAGAATCATTTTGGAACCAGAGTGCATTCGTCAAACATGCACAAAGAAGTTGAGGAATAGAACTCTCACTAAGTATCTCATCCAATGGAAGAATTTACCAGTTCAAGATGCCACATGGGAGGATGAGGAGTTCATTCAAAATTATCCAAACTTGATTAGCATTGAGGACAGTGCTTCTTTGAAGAAGGGAGACATGCTACACCCTTAATATTAGTGTACATTGAGTTATGAATAGTTGGCTTGTGGCTATCTTAACTCTCTGTTAAGTCATATTATCATTAGTATATTGTTATTTAGTTGTTTAGGTCGGCCTAAGACTTATATAGGTGTGTCTAAGTTGGCCTAGGTGATATCCTAGGCATAAATAGGTATATATATGAGGTTGTGAGTCTTATTTCATCATCAAGTTGTGAAGTGTGTTCTTATTAGAGATATTTGGAGGTTTTCCCCCTCAAAGTGGCTTGTTATTCTTAGTTATTATCAAGTATTTGCAGCATATTTCATATTATATTCTTCTATTGTGCAAGTTATTTCATAACAACCTTTTTATAGAAAAGCCAATTTTGGGTGAATGGCCAAGATTGAAAGTTGACAAATGCCTTAAGATAAATGACTAAGATTAAATGTGACAACCCACAATTAGGGTTAGGGAAACATTAGGGTGCCATTTGAAATGAAGGGCTAAGATTTGATTTTAGAAAAATCAAATCAATGGACAAAAATGCATGTGACAAGAGGAAATATTAGGCATAGAAAAAGAAAAAGCTTGGAGAATCAAATAATAATTTGAAATTATTTGATTTAAGAGGGAAATTTTACCTTTTGAATTAATTTAATTCAAATGTGGTGGGGTCATGTGATAGGAAATTAGAAAATGGACAATTTTAAATAAATGACTTTTATTTAAAATTAGAAGAAGCCAGTGGACAATAATTAAACAAAATAAAGGATTTATTTAAATATAAGAGGACATTAGAATTTATTGACGTATTTAAATAATCAAGAGGAAATAATGGACAAGTGGTAATTAAATAAATTTATAAATTTATTTAATTATAGAGAGACATTAGGAAATTAGCGACACATTTAAATAAATAAATGTAATTTATTTATTTAAATAGTCAAAAGGAATAAAAGCTGTGAACTAATTAAATAATTGAAAATTATTTAATTAATAGTTGAAATTGGACTTTGATGACATAATTAAATATTTTAATTATGGTAAGAAGAAATAAGGAGAAAATAAAGTTCATAGGCTTAGGTCAATTTTATGTGTCTACATTTTTCCCCTCTTTGTAATAATGCAGCCTATCAGATTGTGACAAAGAAAATTTGGTCAAAAACATGCCTCAGCAAAGGTATGGAGTAACTATTCCCCCTTGGGAAAATTTTCAAATTTTAGCCCGAGGCTAGAAAAATTTCTAAAATACCTCGATAAAGTCAATTTGATGTCCAAAAAACTAATGGCATGATTAGTTTTGGATTTTGACATGTTTAACATAGTCAAAAGGCTATTCAAAGTTGGTCAAAAGAGCCTCCAATAATAATCCTTCAGGAAAATCCCACTTTTACCCTATAAATAGGTTGAATCTGGGTGAAAAGTCAATTCATTTTTGTATTTACCTTTTGAGATTTGGAGAGTTCAGAGCTAGGAGACCTCGGGTGAAGATGGTGGTTCTAGTGGATGAGCATCACGGCTACCAAGTATGGACCTTTCAATGGCCAGAGGGCGCAAATCCACCAGTAAGTACCTTGTACCCACTTTATAATTTTATTGTTCTACGCACATTTTTAGGGATTAAAGTTAGGTCAACAGATGCATCGCGACGCATCTACATTTGCATAAGCTGCATTTGCATTCACATCACATGCATTTGATGTGTCACGATGCAAATGCCAAGGTTTCGTTAGGTTTAGGTTTAGATTGATGCATTCACAGGATGGTGAGATGCAATCGCCAGATTGTGACACAAATGATAGGTCATGTGACACAATCACCGAATTGAGACACAAGTGTGGGTCCATGTGACACAAGTGATTTAAAGTGATGCAAATAACTTGTGAAATGATGCAAGTGCTATAGGATGACACATCTGCAGGTTAAAACGACACAAGTGATGTAGCATGACACAAACGTAGGATGAAACAATGCATGTGATCTGGTGCAACGCAAGTTAAGTCAAAACAACACATTTGACTTTGACCAGGGTTGAATTAATTTATGCCTAGTTTCTTAGATTCTTTTGATTAGATAGATGGTAATGATGTGCTAACTCCTATTTTTTCATGTGCAAAAGTGATTACCGCCTATTTATACATGCGAGTTTAGGCCATCTACATATGCATTTAGACATCAGCTGAGAGATGGCGAGTAGAGATGGCTGATGCAATTAGGTCTATTTCATGTCACCTATATGCCCATTTTTTGGGCTAATAGGGGGATTTTGAAATTACTTGTAGAGAGGTGGCATTCTAAGACCTATTACTTTCATTTTCTAACTAGAGAGGTGATTGTGACTCTAGAGGATGTCTACCAGATACTTCACATTCTGATAAGAGGAGAGCAGGTGGTTTACAATCCCTATCGAGGACTCTAGGCCTTGATAGAGTTTTACAAGTTTGATGATGGCACGGGGTTGGACATCAATGCGTATGAGATTCGATGGGAGTTTATGGCCGAGCACTATCCTCGATTTGGACGCTATGTTATGCACTTTATTTGTCAGTGTTTTTATTCCAGATCGCTAGGGACATGGGTTCCCTATCAGATGGGGAGATGTGCTCATTCGCATGAGATGGGACATGATTGTATTTTCCTGGGGACCATGCCTTCTAGGAATTATATATCATTAGTTGCACAAGGTTTCCTACAGGGAGGCAAGTAGTATTAGTTGTGGGACTAAACTGTTGATGATCTAGGCTTGGGACCACCAGTTCAGAGATAGCTTGTTGAGGGGATGCCCTATATATATTTATATGCGGGTGCATTTTCATAAACCAGAGTTGGAGACATGGGATATTGGTGCTATCACATTGACACATTGATAGGATTTATCTGGAGAACCTACAGGGACTGTGCATAGTGGCTAGGAGAGGGTGATCATATTTAATTCTATTGACAACTTAGATACCTGATTGGTCAGACTATTGAGTCTCAGTTGATTATTAAGATGTACCTTCCCCAGTGGGTATTGCATCAGTTTGAGGAGCAGTAGGATGTTCCTGTAGGTATTGCAGAGTATGCATGATCATCCCAAGAGATATAGTGGGGACCACTCATATCAGTACCCTTGGCAGAGTAGTAGATAGATGGACTGGTAGCACAACAATGGGCATGGAGTGGGGGTCCGACAGATCCTGGGACTACTGCAAAGTTTGATACATGGTGGTACACTCATAGGACACAACCTTTGACAGATCTAGATGGGCCAGTGCCAGTTGATTGGTGATCAATGATACCACACATGCGTTGAGGAGGACAGGGAGGCAGAGATGGCAGTAGGGGTAGATGGAGAGATGAAGGATGAGGAGATGGGGGTGGAGGGGATGATGGAGGAGATGGAGGGGATGGTGGGGGAGATGGAGGGGATGGTGGGGGTGGCTGGAGGAGGAGAGGAGGGGATGGCGGGAGAGGACAACTGAGGAGAGTACAGTAGCGGGTTAAGTGAGTGTCACTCGCATCAATCCAAGAGGTGGCAAAGGAGAAGGAGAGAGGGGAGGGAGTTAGACATGAGGTAGAGCAGCCAAAGAGGGAGGTCAAATAGGAGGAGGGGAGGCTCGAGGAAGAGATTAGGTAGGAGGCTGAGTAGCCAAAGGTAGATGTTAGGCTAGAGGGAGACAAGGAACTTGATGTCGGTGGAGAGGAGGAGGCAGTCAGCGGAGAGGAGGATGAGGAGATAGACATCGGCGAGGATGATGAAATGGATGAGGCCGAGAGATAGCTAAGGGAGTGGATGGTATATGAGGAGGAGGATACAGCTAGTAGGCCACCTTTTCCATGGGATGCAACAATTGATCAAAGGTTGGTAGAAATGCAGAGTAGACTGGATGAGGCCTCGGCATAGATCAAGACCTTGCAAGAAGAGTTGGAGGTCACAAGGGTATAGTGGGATTAGGCTATGATCAGATAGTAGGAGGCATAGAGCTAGTGCTTTGAGTTTTTGTAGATGTATACAGGGCTAGTTGGGGAGATTTATAGGGAGTTGGCCAGGGTCAGTGCTAGCCAAGGACAATATAGGATGTTATATGAGAGAGTAGTTCCAAGAGAGTAGAAGGAGCTTGGTTTATCTTAGTCTTAGAGAAAGATAGGGAGTAGCAACAACAAGAGCCACAATAGCCATAGCCAAAGCATTGTGGGTGGCTCCACATCATTAGGGTAGTCCTTAGGGCATAGGTCTCATCATAGTCATAGGCACTCCTTAGGCCACAAATCTAGCCATAGCCATGGATCATCAACTTCAGGACACAGTCTCAGCATAGCCAGCCACCTGTCACCGATCCATTAGCCTCACAAACCTAGCCTTCCATGTCTTCTTAGATACCATCAGCTCTAGTAATAGAGCATGAGTCATCTAGTTCTTCTCCTCAAGGGGATGAGGAGAGCACAACCTAGGGAATTTTTTTTTTATATTGTCATTATGTTGAGACTTTTGATATATTGATCATTGAGCCTGTGAGCTCTATTTTTGGGATACCTCGAGACTCTATCTTGTGACATGATTTTGGGATATATATATATGATTCATTTTTGGCGCAGACTATATGTTGTGTTATGTGATGATGCATTATGATTTTATTATGTCTATGTGATATGATTTATATGATGATTCCTATGATGATGCATTTTATTTTGATGGGATGTATACATTTATGATTATATGCCATGATGATACTATGTTATGTATGATTTTTATGTGATGATGATGATGATGATATTCTATATGTATGTATAATGTTGTCTATTTGATGTCATGATTATGATTATGGATGAATTGATTTATAATTATGTATGTATGGATAATGCAACATGTGATGCTTTATGTTATGATGTATATGCATTAATGATATGGATGATGTTATGAAAATGTTTAATGCACTTATATGTCATGTCCATGAAAATGAATTGATGTAAGTGATGTATGTATGATAATGATGTAAATGCAAATATGCGAATGGATGTATGTAAATGGACTAATGCAATAACTATATATGACCATGTATGCAATTATATTTTTTTGTATGTCACAGGATATCATCAGGAGGCAAAAGAAGAGAAATGACCAAACATAAGGAAATGGATGTTAGTGTCAAGAAATAATCCTTCAAAATATTACCAAAGAACTAATAGATGTTGCTCTAATCATCATTGGGAAAATTATTGTAATAGGCCAACAAAAACCATAATATGACATAGATCAAAGGTGTACAAGGTTGTGCCATCACATAAAACAAGCAATCGCAGACAAGGATGATCATGACTCATACTAGGAACTTAGTTGCCTCTGTCTTTTTGTCACAACCAACCACAAAAGAGAAAGACAAGCCATGAAACATTGTTGTTCCTCTAAATCCTAATGCCAGGACATCCTTGAGGAACTAGCAACATGACAATATGAAAAAAAAAGACAAGAAAATCATCATGATACATTGTTACTTCTCTAAATCCTGTTGTTAGGAAATCCTCAAGGAACTAGTGGCATGATGGAAATCAAAGGACAAATTCCAAAAGATGGTGCTTGCCGAAGTTTTTTCCAAGTGTATCTGAATGTCAAGTATTTTGATGTCAAGATGTTAGGTGTTTTGATGATGTCGAGATGTCAAGTTTTGACTATGTCTAGGTGATAGATGCCAGGTAATTCCAAATTCAAGGACACTGTCTAAATGATGTTGATGTGAAGAGGATCGATCCTCAAATGTCGTGAGAATCCCTCAAAATGCCATATGAGACTCAAGATGCCTAGGAAGGACAAATTCTAAGCCATAAATATATGACAAGAGTTGTTCTTCGGAAGGACACATCTAAAGAATAACCAAGGGTTGATAGGTTGACTTGTTATGATAGTTTGACCAAAGTTGACCAGATGACAGAATTGACTGCATGCCCATATCGACATGCTAATGTAGCTAAAGCATCAATTTTCCAAAGTTTGTTTTAGGAGTTGTATATTTTAGGGTGGACAAGAATTCATTTTATTTTTAAAATATCTAATGTGTCTAATAGTGCAATGAACCCTAATGGACTAACCTAGTGTGGCCTCGGGGGCTCATTGATTGATGGCCTTGCCTATTTCATACACTCAGAGACCTCGTAGTTCGACACAACCAATGAATTTGTCTTGATTGATCAAAGATTGAGTCATGATTTTATTTTGAAAAACCTAAAAGGACTGATGTAATGTCTCAGGGGCTCAATGATGAGTCTTTCCTATGTAACAAATAAGTAGAGACAACATAGTTGGACAATGACAAAGACTGACTGACATGACTAAATTTGACGCATTATGACTCTATTTTTTGGGATTTTTCCATGTTTTGATTTTTGTTTTGGATTTCTTCATAATTTTTTTTATTTTTAGGATTTTTTTAGGAAATTTTATCATTTTATTTTTAGGAAATTTTATGATTTTTTTCTTTTTAGGACTTTTTATTATTTTTTGTCTTTTTTAGGACTTTTTATGATTTTTTTGTCTTTTTTTAGGAATTTTTATGATTTTTATGTCTTTTTCTAGGACATTTTATGATTTTTAGGTCTTTTTTCAAGAATTTTTTGATTGACAACACCATGTGTGATACCCACTATAGTTAGGTGATAAAGGATTGCCCCCAGTTAGGTCAAAGACTAGCCAAGTTGAAGGACAATGGATAAGGGTGTGCGTGGGATGAAAGGTGGACAATATGCAAGACCCAATGTAAACCATTGTCAGCCATGGAAAGGAAAGGTAAGATGTCGTGACAAGTGTCATGAGGTTGTCAGAAAAGTGGGTGTTTATTATGGACTAAGGTAAATGGAGTGAAATTAGATGGCAAAGCAAAGACTAACAACACATGGAACCTATTTTCCAGGTTTTCACCATGGTACTTATCCAAAGTTCCTATTTACTAGGTTTTCACTATTGGATGAATTATTTCTCTTTACTATTTTTTTAAAAAAAATTTATGGTCTTCAGCCTAGCTCTCTGATGCTATGTATAAAATTTTCAGAGATGCAGACTATTGATGGGCTCTATTAACTACTCCCCATCTGGAGTAGCTAGTTGGTAAGCTCTAGAAATGAATGAGGCAATGTTGATATAAGGACCCAACCAATTGGGCTCGAACTTGCCAGGTTTCTCTTTTTAAGACTGATTCTTTAGGTTTTGCATTGGGACTAGGTTGCCAATGTCAAACTTTTAGACCATGACTCTCTTGTTATAACTACAGAAAAGGCAAATCTGATATGCTCTAACATTTCCAACTCATGTAGTCGTGACTATCTATACTCTTCATCATCGATCAAGCCCTTCAGGGAGACTCTAAGAGAGGGAATTTTGACCTCGATGGGAAAGATGGCTTCAACTCCAAAGACCAAGGTGAAAGGTGTGGCTCCTATAGGCATGCAAATGCTAGTGCAGTAAGCCCACAAAGAGTTAAGTTGTAAATGCCAGTCACGGCCAACATCATTGACGATTTTATTTAGAATTTTAATAATTGTTTTATTAGATGCCTCAGCTTAACCATTTCCTTGCAGGTAGTAAGGTATGGAGAAATGGTGTTGGATGTGGAAGTGTTCACAAAGCTCACATACGTCTTGATTTTTGAAGGGACGACCATTGTTTGTGATGATGGACTGTGGAACACCATACCAGTAGATGATGTAGTTGAGGATGAATTTGGAGATCTACTTGTTAGTTATGTATGTAAGGGGAATGGCTTTGATCCACTTGGTGAAATAATTAGTGGTGGTAATGATGAATTTATGGCCATTAGAAGAGGTGGGATGGATTTTTCCCATGAGATCGAGTCCCCATTGCGTAAAGGGCCAAGGAGAGGTGATTGGATGAAGTTCCTATGCTGGTGCATGAATGAAATCACTATGTATTTGACATTGGCGATAAGTTCTCACAAACTCAAGTGCATCTTTTTCCATAGTCGACCAATAATACCCAAGTCTCGTGATCTTCTTAGCTAAGGTTGGGCCACTCAAATGAGATCTGCATATACCTTCATGTACTTCACATAATGTTGTTCATGCTTCATCAGTGTCGAGACATTGAAGAAGGGTATTGCCAAACTTGCGGTGGTATAAGGTGTCACGGATGATGGTGTATCGAGCAAATTTGTAGATAAAGGATTTGTGTTGATTGTTGGAAAGGTTTGGGGGGAGTGTTTGGGACTGAAGGTAATCATATATGTTTTGATACCATGGTGAATTGGGACCAACAATCTCACAAACCATCTCTGTTTTAGGAATGTCATATGCAAGAACCAATAGCTACTCCACTAGGAAGTCAAATTGTGACACATTGCTAGGAATGCCTAATAAAGATCCAATTGTAGCCATTGCATCTATGGCCTTGTTTTGTGCCCTGGGAATTTTCTCAAAAGCGAGTATGTGGAAATATGACTGAAAGATATCGACCATGCATTTGTAAGGAAACAAATTTTCATCCTTGGTCTCATAATCATCATTGACCTAGATGATGACCAACTAAGAATTTCCATAAACTAAGAGTGTTTTAATTTTCCATTTTATGGCCATTCAGAGTCCTATGACGAGGGCCTCATATTCTGTAATTTTGTTGGTACATGGGAAATAAATCTGGAATGACTTAGGAATTGAGTCCCCTTGTGGCATGATAAATAGTATACCTACTCTCGAACCATGACTAGTATGAGACCCATCAAAATAGAGCTTCCAAGGTGATTTAGGTTATGTGTGAAAGATAGACTCATTAGGGAAATCTGCTACCAAAGGATGATCACCTTGTACAGGTGCATCTACAAGTTGAACATCTATTACTTTTCCTTTTATAGCTTTGCATTCCACATATTGTATGTCATACTCACTTAGTATCATAACCCATTTTTCCAACTGACTTGTCAAAGCTACCCTACTAAGGAGATACTTCAAGGGGCCAATCTTTGCCACTAGGTGTGCCTTGTGGTTGAGCATGTAGTTTCTTAACTTTTGGGTGGTGAAGACAACTGCAAGATAGGCACGTTCAATGGGTTTTTAGTTGAGTTCATATTTGACTAATGTGTGACTGATGTAGTATATAGCTATTTCCTTCTCATCATGATCATTTTGCGCAAGCAATGCCCCCAGTGCTAAAGTGGTTGCAAAAATATACAGAATCAAAGGTTTTCCTTCAATGGATGGCATTAGGACAAGTGGTGACAATAGATAATCTTTGATCTATTGGAATGTCATTTGGCACTTGTCATTCCATACAAAGGGGATCCCCTTGCGCAACATATATTGGAACCGCTGGCATTTGTTTGCTTGTTGTTCGATGAAGCACTAGATAGACTATAAACTACCTTGTAATTTCCTTAACTCGCCGATTCCTTTTGGAAGAGGCATGGACAATATTTTTTTCACTTTGGTGGGGTCTACTTCAATGCCTTGGTGAGAAACTATGTACCCCAAAATTTTTCCTGAAGTTACACCAAAGACACATTTCTTTGGGTTCAGACAAACCTTATATTCTTCTAGCCTTCTAAAAAAATTTATGTAGCACATTGAGGTGATCCTTGCATGTCAAAGACTTTTCCAAAAGATCATCCACATAATCTTCCATTAAGGTATGCATGAGGTCATGAAATATTGTTGTCATTGCTCATAGATATGTGGTGTCTACATTCTTGAGGCCAAAATGCATGTCATTCTAGCAATATGTACCCTAGGGACAAGTGAATGCTATTTTTTGCTGATCTTCTGGGGCTATCTGAATCTAACTGTAACCCAAGAAACCATCCATTGGGGACAACATCTCATATCATATCGTTAAATCAACTATGATGTCTATGTTGGGTAGTGGAAAGTCATCCTTTGGGAATTCCTTATTCAGATCATAGAAGTATGTACAGATGTATATTTGACCATTTGGCTTAGTGATAGGTACAAGGTTTGAAATCTAGTTAGCATAGTCTATTGATCTTATGAATCCTGCATCTAAAAGCTTCTTGAGTTCAACTTTTACTAGAAATGC
Organism: Sequoia sempervirens; assembly: GCA_007258455.2. Taxonomy (NCBI): domain Eukaryota; kingdom Viridiplantae; phylum Streptophyta; class Pinopsida; order Cupressales; family Cupressaceae; genus Sequoia; species Sequoia sempervirens. The sequence goes on along the minus strand of VDFB02086081.1, from coordinate 398,199,935 downwards.
AATCTGAGGATGCATCTTTTGGATTATTTTTTTGACTAGTTTAGTATCCAGAAGCAAGGGCAGGTGATGCAAGACTAGTTCTAGATCCAATCCTAGCATATCGACCTAAGACCATGCAAAGTTAATCTTTTGTTCCAAGAAGAATTTTTGGAATTCAGGTTTTTCTTCTTCTATTAAAGATTAGACAAAGAGAACCATTTCAGGATTTTTTTTGTGGATATGTTAACTTCTATGGTATCCTCGATGAGCATTGCCAATTTTTCTTGTGTAATAGGAAGAAATCCCAATCCTACATCTTTGGGCACCTTGGAGAGGTTTTCACCCTTGGATACATCCTTTATTTTTACTTTTGTAACGTCAGAAGGTGCCTTGCGATTTTCACCTAAAGACATGTCTTTTTTTGTTTTATTTTTATTTTTGTGACTAGAGGATTGCACAGTCTCCCTGAAGTATGCTACACAATCTACACCAATAGCGAATCTAGCCTTATGGTCCCCAATTGGTATGCCCTCACGTAGCCCCATGAATTTTGCAATGGCTTTGTCATTATGAAAAATGTCCATAGTTGGTGGGCCTTGCTGATCCTAGTCAATGAGCTATGGGTAGAAAAGGGAGATACCATCATTAGTTTTGGCGAAAGGCAGGGATGATGCAGAAAGTATGCAAATGGAGGTGGAAAGAGTAAAGATGAATCTTTTGTCCTCAAAGTCTCATTTGGATTCTATTGAGTAGTTATCTTCATCAGTAAAATCAGGTTCATTGACAAAATAGGTGACAAATGGATCAAAATTTTGGTCAATAGTGTCATGTGACTAGTCAAACGAGGTAGAATGTTGGTCAATAGGGTCAAATGGTTGGATAGATGAGTCAAGATGATGGCCAATAAGATTAGATGATGGCTTAGGTTTGTCATCGTAATGGGGCTAGAAGATTCTTACCCATTCTTCTCTTTTCAGTGGGACATTAAGAGTGTCCTTAGGAAATCCAACTTTAAACATTTGTTGTAATATTTCATCAAGGGAAGGCTCACTAGGTTCTAAAAAAACTTCTTCAAGGAAACAATCACTTAAGGATCTTTGAGAACTAAACTCCTACTCATGTGAGTTAGTTTCGGTAAAGTAGTCTTCAATAGTCTTGACATAGTCATAAACATTCACGCTCTCACCTGAAAGTACATTGGTACGTTGATCATCGGTTTCGAATGGCACAAACCCTAACCCTAGATACTTTGGTCTTCTAGAAGGAATTATAGGTTATCTCCTAGTCTTTTCTTTGCCAAGGCCACTAGTTCCATCATAACCTTTTTTCTTCACTATGTCATAGCCTTTTCCATATATTTGTACTGGTAAGGGAGGTAGGTATTCTATCTCTTTGTAAATCCAACCTAATATGTCTTCAATGTCTTCCTTGTTCAATTCCCCCCATTTTGTAAAGTCATTGTTGGAGGAACTTTAAAAATCTCTTTGGGCTCCATTTTGAAACTAGGCCTACCATAAGCTTTTGGAGACTTGGGTATTTTAGTGACACAATAGGCTATGTTTAATTTGTATTCTCCATAACCTTGGTCTTGGATCTTGACATTAGGATTGGCCTTCGGGATGAATGGAGATGGTGTGGGAGGAGATGAAGGAATGGATGTGGATGGTTTGGAAAGTGTGGATGAATCAATATATTTGGAAGAAGATTATGTCAAAGCTTCTCAGTTAATTGGCACTTGGCGTTCTGAGATACCCCTCAAGTTGGTGCAATACTGGAAGGGATCAGGATCTCCATGTATGGTAATTTTGGTGTCATCAAAAGGAAACTTCAAGAATTGGTAGTAAGTGGATGGTATGAATTTTAAGGCATGGATCCAAGGTCAACCAAGTAAAATGTTGTATGGTATGTCAAGATCCAGGACCTAACATGTATCCACAATGATCAGCCCCACACGAATAGGAAGTGTGATAATGCCCCTAGAGGAGTGTTCCTCATCATCATATGCCTTTATGATAATACTTTTGGTGGCATCCACACAAGCATCAGAAAATCTGAGAGCCTTGACCAATTTTAGGGAGCATATATTCAATCCTACTCCACCATCTATCAAGACTCGTCTAACCTTATGTTTATGAATGGAAACTTTGATATGCAGTGTGTCATTGTGAGATGGCTTAGGTGATGAGTAGTCTTGGTATAAAAAGGTAATGTGATGAGGCGTGGTCAAGTATCCAACCATGGCCTCAAATTGGTTGACATCAATGTCATTAGGGACATAAGAATCTTGCAAGGTTTTGTCAAGTATGGCTTTGTCTGTAGGAGAAATGTGTAGCAGATCGAGTATGGAAATTTATGTAGGAATTTTTCCCAATTGTTCAATGAGATTAAACTATCCCTTGGGTTGTGACTGTTTGGAAAATGGACCAGGTATCGTGATTTTTGGCTGTCTAGCAGGAGGACCAGTTATGGTGACTTTTCCTCCACGAGTGGTGACATTACACTTAGGAGTTTTCTTGAAGGTAATAGTATTGACATGTTCGTCGATAGCTCAGAGGTGGTTAATAATGGGTCCACCAGAATAATCAAAGGTGGTGTGAGTATAGTTGGCTTGATTGTTATTATTCTTTGGACTTGACGTAGAGGGGTTGTTTGAACGATGATCCTGTAGTGTATTTTTATGAATTGTATGGTCTGAATTTGAAGCAAATTTTTTTTCGTCTAGTTCAATGGTATGATTTTCAATGAGATCTTGTACAAGATTTATTAATTGTTGATAGGAGGAAGTTTTATGTCCTTTTGCTTGGTGGTAATCGTAGAATGCATTATTGTCCTACCATAATGGCTTGAATTTTCTAGGGTCATATGGTTTAGGGTCCTGCAATGTGATGACACTATTTTGGAGGAGCTTCTTAAGGACCTCTTCAATTGGTTCACCCAAAGTGGTGTACGTGTGTCTCTTTGGAAATTGTCTAGTTTGACATGGTTGTCCTTGGTTTTGATTGTTTTGGATGGCATTTGCAGTAGGTGTCAATGTGGTCAGTGGCGCATTTTGCGGTTGGGCTCCTTTGAGCATGATTTCAGGACCTATGGCATTTATTGCTTTAGCATCCATAATGCCATCATTGGTGATGTGTTTCTTTTTTACCCAGTATTTGCTTTTGTCAATAGGTGGGTTTGCATTTGTGTTCTTGTTGTCGCATTTAAGTTATCCTTTACAAATAAGGGCTTTTTCAAGTTGGACTCCTTTTTGACGAGGTCTACGAAAGTGATACAAAAATGAAATTGTAAGTTGTACTTTAACCGTCCAAGAAGGTTTTGGAAAAACATGTCTACCTTTTCCTTTTTTGGTATCTTGACAAGACATCAACTTGCTAAGCTTCTCCATCTTTGGAAAAATGGAATAAAGGTCTCACCAATTTATTCTTGAGTAAGCATACACAAATTGGTAATGGTAACGTCGGTGTCAATATTATAGGCATATTTTTTTACAAATTTGTTAGCAAGTTCCTCCCATGATTTTATTCCTTTAGGAAAGGTAGCAAACCATTCAAGTGTGGGACCCACGAGATTTCTGGGGAAGAGTCTCATTAGATAAGTATTTTCATATGCAACATCCACACAATTGGTTGTAAATTCTCTTATGTGCTCAAGGGGATTTGTCTTGTCTTTGTATTTAGTGAAGTTGGGTACCACATATCTTGGAGGGAACTGTGGCATGTGTAAACTTGTGTCAAATGGGTATAGACATAAATCATAGGATGTGTGGGTTTTTTTGTTTTGCAATTGCATGTTCTCCATTTTTTTTGCAAGGTCGTGAGTTGAGCTATGAGTGCATCAATTATGGGGTTTTTTGTGGCATCACACATGTTGCTGATGGGTATTCAATGAGTTCCCATGGGTTGTGATGATGTGTTTTGATTTGGGATGTATTGTTGCAAAATGTATGATGTGTTTTGGTTTGGAATTTTTCAGTATTGAGAATTTGGATTAGGAATGTGTTGCTATGTATGGATATGTGATGTGTATGTAGGAATGTGCACTCCAATAGTGTTGGTCTATATTTGTGGAATATGTTATCCTTGAGTGTTTTGATGTCCAAATGATGTCATGTGTTGTGTTATTTGATTGCCTTGTTCAAATTGGTAAATGTGGTCATGCGGAATGTTTGTGTTTTTCCTTTGGGGAATATTGGTATTGAGTTGTGACAAAGTGTTAACATTTGGTTGAGGTCTTGGAATGGTAACTCATCTTTTAGTTCCCCCAAAGGGGTTCAATGAGTTTTTTCCCATGGCACTAGTTGAGGACCCAAGTATAAGGCTTGATGATGTCATTCCCATGGCACTAGATGAAGCTTCAAATAAAAGGTTTGATGAATTTGTCCCCATTGTTGAAGACCCAAAGTTAGCTCCCATAGTTTATGATGAAGTTGTTGACATTAGAGGCATTGATTGTGATGTGGCTTGTGATATGGTTGATGTTCCTCCAATGGATTTTGTGTTGACTGTGTTGGAAGTATTTTGAGTGGAGGTTCCATTAGAGGTAGCATTGGTGGTGTTTTTCGTGTTTTGTGTGGTGGATCCAATAAAGGTATTGTTTGCATTATGTTGTGGTGTTGAAAGAGGTTGATTGATGTTGGAGGTATTGTTTGCATTATGATCAAGAGATGCTGCTCTTAAAGTGTTAATGTCAAACCCACATGGAAATTTGGCCCCTTGGGCTAAAATCATGGCTAGATATCTCTATGAATCTTGCAAGATTAATTCCTCCACAAAGGAAGCCACGTCGGTATTTTGAGCGGCAGTTTCTAAGTCTTCCATGAATACATGCCCATTTTCATCCCTACGTATAAATTGTTTGAAGGGGTTGTGTGAGGAAGATTCCATGCTCATGTCACTGAAAGGGTTGATGAAGGGTGCCCTCATGTCTCTGTTTTGGTTCATGTCATTGGAAAAGTTGTAGGGGTTGGTTTCTTGTCCAAAAGGGTCCATTTGTCTTCTTTTTATTTGGAGCCTAGTTTCAACCATATAAGGATTTTCTCAAATAAAGGAGGATGAAAATGACAACTAAATGATGGGAATGATATGACACTATGTTTTTAGATTTTTGAAATAAGGAATGCAATAATGAAAATGTTTTCTAAAAAGAATGTCAAATGCAAAGTAGTAATGAAGGCTAAAATGCAATGTATGACCCTTTTTTTATTGTATTTTTAAAAAAAGAGATGTGAAATGAGGACTAAAATGAATGATGGGGGATTAAAATTTCCTAAGGTATGCAAATGCAAAGTCTAAGGTATAATCAATTTTTATGGACTTCTGAGAAAAGTTTAGTAGCCACTCAAAGCTTGGTCAATGTTTCAATTTGGATCATCAAAGGACTTATTGGTAGGACTAAATGAAAGGACAAGATGAAAAAGTGAGGTTCCCTAACTAGACTTTTGAGTTGGAAAGGTCTCACAAAAGGACAATGACTAAAGGAAATCATTTTGACTAAGTCCAATAATAACCTACTTTTGAAGGAAAATATTTTGCAAGGTATGGAAAGTTTTCTTATTCCAAAGTTTGCAAAAATGAGGACCTAAGGACTATTTTATATTAAAAATGATGGCTTCTAAGATGCAACTAAAGTTTGCAAAGGTGTACCTATGGTAAAATGCAAGCTAGAAGATGCAAGAAAGGAAGATTTGAGAAATTCCTTTTTTTGGTTTTGAACAGAGGCCACTAGAAAAAGGCGTTTGACAATAGTTTGGAAATGTTTAGTCTTGAGTTTGGAAAGTAACATTTTTTTTTCCAAATGATAGGAAATTGCGTCGTTTTAGGTATCAAATGCATTGTAGAATGTCAAATGCATCACAGGTTTAGCAAATGCTCCATTATAGGTCACATATGCGGTTCATAAAATCAATTGCAGTGTTCTAGAAAGAAAATGCATTTTCATACTGTTAAATGAGTTGCACAGGATAGAAAATGCGGCTTAGCAGGGTGATTGTGGTTCACAGAGTCTCGAATGTAGCTCAAAATGGAAAATGCATTGGACAAGGTAGCAAATGTGTTGCAGAGTGAATAAAAGTTTGATTTGTTTGCAATTTTGGTAGATTTTGAGGATTGTTTAAGTTTGAGTGTGTTTTCCAAATCTGTGAAGAATGTTTATTTGTTCATTTTTTTAGAAAAAACTTGGAAAACACATGGTGTTGAATGTTGAAAACAGGCAGAATGAAAGCAAGCACAATCCTAGGTTAGGCAAGGACTATATCCATTGGATTCCATGTGGGTTTCCCTCACTGTACTTATTCTTAGCGGGTGATCTAGAAGCTTGGCCACACTAGGTCCCCCTCACATTGCACTCAATTCTTGGTTCAACCAAGCTTCGAGCCCTCATAACTCTCCCATGAAAGGCTCTTCACCTCTACTAAGAACTGTGAGAATGTGAATTCCTTAGAAATGACTATCATTGCACCAATGAATAGATGGCTTTTTTGCAACTACACAAAGGTTTTTAGTTCAGGGTCCAGTTTGAGTGGCCACACATGAGGCAAGATTAGCTATGATAAGGAGGAACTCCAACTTGAAGAGGTTATGCTCAATAGGGTTTTGGGGAATTCACTTGTCTATGTGACACATCCACACTTGTAATCCTAAGTTTTCCATTAGGATTCACATTTGTATACCAGTCAGGAGTAGCTTAGCTAAAGAGCTCCATTGCCAGTTTGAGTCACCTTGGGGTGAGTACTTTTTCCTACCAAGGAAGACACAATTTGTAGAGTCAGTAACATTTTCTCTTGCACCTAGGATTGCATAAGTGCACAAGGGGAGAGGATACTTCTATTATTAAACTGGGGTTACACAAATTGGAAACACTTGTTCATTTTAGTTATCCAAATTGTAATGTGAGGCAAACACTTCAAAAACTTTGTTCATTTTAAACCCAAATAAGTGTGAGAAAAACAAGGTTCATTTTAAACCCATGTCATGAAAATGCATGTAAATTACCTCGATGAGTTTCAATACAAGATTGTGTTCATTTTAAGCCCATGATTGAATATGCATGTTCATTTTAGCCCATGAAATGTAAATTTAAGTTGTTTGTGATTGTTTGTTTGCTTGATTTAAGATTGTAAAAGGAACTAAAACAAATCAACAAACAAAGGCTATACTCCTTGCCACATGCTGCAAAAAAAAAATTAGTAACCCCCAAAAACCTCCAAAATACTAAATAGAAAATAGAAATCTAGAAAATTTTGTCAAAATCCGAAAATAAAATTTTACTAGGTGATTTCGTTGTTTTGCACAGCAAATGCGTTGCAGATTTGAAAGTTGGAATTTACCAGGAAGATGTGTCATTCTACACAACAAATGCATCTTAGGGCCAAAAGCTAGAATTTACCAAACAGATGTGTCATTCTACAGAGAAAATGCGTTGTGGCCTGTGTATGCATCGTTCGGGCTTGCAAATGTGTCTCAACAGAGCGAATGCATCGTTCGGACAAGCAAGTGTGGCTTAGGACTGTGGATGCATTGTTATGTAGACCGAATGTGTTGTGATGCAATGATTACGACTCAAAAAATTGCAAATGCAGATCTTTGTACCTGTACCTGCAAAAACATGAAAAATTCGTATGGAAATCTATAAAAATGAGTGTTTTGGCATCAAGTTCACCAATGTAACTTAGGGAAAATTAATAAAGCATAAACGCAATAAACCCAAGTAAAACAATGAAGAACAAAGGATTTAGAAAGCATTAAAACAAAGAACAATATTACCAAATGTCTTCAACCTCCATGAATCACCTCCATTGCACCTTCTCCATTTGCTACAAGTTGATGTTTTCCCTCAGATTTATGATGAGCAACCTATGACTATGACAATGAACAAAGCAAAACTTGAAGGATTCTAATCTAAAAGATACACAATGAAAGTATGCAACTATGAAGCAAGCCTAAAGAATGAAAATATCTAAAGCATGAAGTCAAGAGTATGAGATTTGTCAAGAGATGTCAAAATGAGGCCAAAATTGCCTTTTTATAGAAAAGACAATTTTGGGTGAATGGCCAAGATTGAAAGTTGGAAAATTCCCTAAGATCAATGACTGAGATTGAATGTGACAACCCACAATTAGGGTTAGGGAAACATTAGGGTACCAATTGAAATGAAGGGCTAAGATTTGATTTTAATTAATGGATAGAAATGCATGTGACAAGAGGAAATATTGGGCACAAAAAAAGAAAAAGATGGAGAATCACATAATAATTTGAAATTATTTGATTTAAGAGGGGAAGTTAACCTATTGAATTAATTTAATTTAGAAGTTGTGGGGTCATTTGACAGGAAATTAGAAAATGGACAATTTTAAATAAATGACTTTTATTTAAAATTAGAAGAAGCTAGAGTGGACAATAATTAAATAAATTAAAGGATTTATTTAATTATAAGAGGACATTAGAAATTAGTGACGTATTTAAATAAATAAATAAAATTTATTTTCTTAAATAATCAAGAGGAAATAATGGACAAGTGGTAATTAAATAAATTTATAAATTTATTTAATTATGGAGAGACATTAGGAAATTAGCGGCACATTTAAATAAATAAATGCAATTTATTTATTTAAATAGTTAGGAGGAATAAAAGCTATGAATTAATTAAATAATTGAGAATTATTTAATTAATATTTGAAATTGGACTAGAGGACATAATTGAATATTTTAATTATGTTAAGAAGAAATAAGGAGAAAATAAAGTTTGTAGCCCTGGGTCAATTCTATGTGTCTACACTCTCCATAAGAAAGATTGGGTTGTGTGACTTCTTGAAGTAGTGTGGGCCTACCACACTACATGGAAAACCACCACTGGTTTGACACCTTACGAGCTTGTCTATGGTAAGAGGGTTGTTCTCCCTATCAAATTTGAGGTAAAAATTCTTTGCACCACACTCCAGCTGGGTATGAGCTTGTCTGTTGCATAGAAAGAATGAATTGCACACCTCCACTCATAAGATGAACTTTCCCAACAAAATATCTTCCATGCAAAGATCTTCTAGAACTAGCGTGCTCTCTGGCATGATCATTTCATTCAAAAATAGTCATTTCAACCAAGTGATTGGGAACTCTTGTATGAATCCCGCTTTTAGGATTTTAAGGGAAAATTCCACACCTGATGGCTAGGGCCTTATGAAATTGAGATAGTTTACAATAACGAGGTATTCAAGCTTCTCATCATGAACTTAGATTGTATGGCTATAGTTGTCAACGGTCACCAGTTGAAGTTGTACAAGAGACCTCTCTCAAGGGAAGAATTTGTATCTAATCTACCTAAGGAACTCCATCTACTTGATGGGGTTTCTATGGCCTCTCTAAGTACCTTTTAGGTATTTTTCAAAATGTTAAAAAAAAGAAAAAAAATGCAATAAAATATCTAACAATGAAAACCCTCGGGCATTGTTGGCTAGTTAACATTTGAAAACTCGTTTCTGCCAGGCATTAACTGCTAAATAAATCTTAGAAGTGAAAACCAAGTTCCTGGCGCTTCTAGGTGGTGATAGGATGAAAACTAGGTTAATAGCAGTCTATCATCGGGATTAAAATCGAAAACAAAAAAAAAAATACTTCCTGTCACTTTTGTGACAGGAGCTGCTTTCTCCATTTCACAACCCTTGTTTTTCTTTCGTCTTTGGTATGCACAGGGAAGGCTTCTCATTCTTCACTACTTAAGGGCCACTATTAGACATCTATTTTTTCTTTTCCACTAGGTATATCATCCTCCTGTGAGCTTCATTAAGCCTAGTTGTTTCATAACTCAGTTCCTGTCATTTTATGGATAGGAGCTTCGGGTTAGCTCTTTTTTCCATGTGACACTCATTGTTGGTTGTCTAATTTTGTTGTGGCTCTTTCCCATCCTTTTTGGTGTTGCTACCAATTTGTTAATTTTGAGGGATTTTTATGCTTCCATCTGGCCACTCCATCATCTCCAGTTATACTTCATCCACTATTGATCTCATGGTTTGTCTACTTGTCTGACCTTGCTCACTCCCAACCTTCATTTTCCATGTGGAGATACAACATTAGTGATAGAATATCCTCCATACCAATCCACTTGGGTAGCAGATTTATTATTGCACTTTATTGATGCATCATTCTCATCATAACTGTGCTTTACCTTACTCTCGATTTTGTCACTAATATGCTAGCATCTTCAAGTTTGCACAATGTGATTTGATCAGTTCCCTCTTCTGTTTCATTGGTTCTTCGTGCCTATGCCTTCATGTTATATTTTGTATACATGATGGTTTGGTATTGGTATATTTCAAGTTTATATTTTTCTTTGTTGTTTTATTTTATATCTTCTATTTTCTTTACTAAATGATGACATGTCCCGTGGATGGGCCAGATGCTAAGCTGGGGGGGAGAAACTGTCCAGTCATATCTATTCTATATCTAGGAACTGTCAAATCATAACCATTCCCTATTTTGTTGTATTCATTTCACCTTTCTTTTCTGCCCATTTTATCTTCATTTTCTAAGAAGCTGTATTTATTTGACACACTAAAAATATTTATTATTTGGCCTCGATGATTTCATAATATTATTACCACTACCACCCCTTGTGTGGATTGTAACCCACCATTATTACCATTCCAAACTACCATCCAAATTTAGTTAACGCCTCACCATTTTTATCTATTATCTGAAAGTTCCTCTAAACCATTCTCAACATCTTTCCCTTACCAATGACAATTCACTCTATCTATAGGCACCATTTTGAGCCTCTGAATATGGAATAATTAAGCACTCTAGTAATTGAAGAAGCCTATAAAATATTTAGGCAAGCAGGGTGGGATGCGTACTTTGGAAGATTGTGAGGGTATGATGAGAAGTTGGCACACAAGTTTTCCATGACATGTCACAACAAATGAGCATGAGTCCATGGTTTGGAAATTCTTGTTTTGGTTGAATCTATAACAAATGTTACTAGATTTCCATGATCTAGGGAAAATTACTTCCCTGATAACTCAACACGAGAAAATATATCAAGTGCCTTTCCAAGAAATTCCTACAATGTGGGGAGTTGGTTTAAGTTGTCACTGGACAAGGCACAAAGCTAGCTTCACTTCCGCCACCCTGGAATGATGTGGTGAGGTTTGTCATCCAGTATATAAATTGTGAAGGAAGGTATGTGCATGTCTATGGTTAAAAAATTTAGCTCATGATACATTTGTAGTGGGGTTTGTTTGTGAACCTTCCTTTCTTTCTATATTCTTGTATAATGCAAATGAGAAAAGCAGTCCAAAAGGGGAGAAAAATTTCATTAGCCCATCACAGACTTATCAAATTGTTAATTGTGAGGGAGTTAAGGAAATTCTCTCCTCCAAGGGATTGGGATTCGTTTGTTGCAGACAACACCCCAAAAACCTCTATGGAGGAAGACCTCCCTAACACCTCAAAACACTCTAAGGAAGAGGGATCCCCTAATGAGGAAAAATATCTTGTTAATTCTAAGGAAGAAGGGTCTGGTCATGTGAGTTTGAATGAAGGAAGTAAAAATCAAAACCCTTCAAAGGGTTTTGAATTAGGGGATTTCCCTAGTAGTTCAAAGAAAAAGGCTAAACAAACCCTAGGGTCGAGCAGTAAGTAGGACAAGAGTTCTAGTGTTATATGGGAAAATGTTAAGATTACTACACCTGAATCTAGGGGCAAAAAGGAATTACATAGTGGGTCAACCTTAGTTGCCATCTTAGATATTTCTCAAGATAAGAAACAATCACCAACTGTTTAGATGGATAAGTTAGAAAATTTAGCTAATGTATCCAGTGATGTCTTGGGCCCTAAGGAAACTAATGAAGTTGGTGATTTAACAATTCTAGCCTCAATCTTCTAAAAAAATAAGAAAATAGAGGCAGTCTCTAGGGAACTAAGGAGGATTAAAAGAAGGAAGACACATGAATAATCTAGGGCCACTCTATTGGATCAAAAGGAGCTCGAACAAGACCCTGAAACACCTCCCCAAAACTCTCCAATTGTAGAAGAAATCTTAGTTTCCAGAGAGGGTATTCATGCAGAGAACACCATTCGGGTTGAAACTATGTAAACTAAGAAACCAAGTGGTGACAACCTAAGGAATTTTGTGGAACAGTAAATTGGTGGATTTGAAACCCCTCATATTGGCAAATAGGAAGTAGAACAATAATTTGAAGAGAGGGGAAAGAAAGAGGAAAATGAGTTGGTTGAACAAGAGAAGGAAAATGTTGAGATTCCTCACAATGAATAGGAAGCAGAGGAAGAGAATAATTTGAGGTGAATCCTCTATTGACCAATGATAAAATCCATGACATGTAGAATCTGGTGACCAAATTAACTGATGAGAATGAAGCTCTACAAAAGCAGGTTCAGGATGCAGAGGTCCTCAATTCTTCATAGGCAGCAAAAATTGATTGACTGAAAGCAACCCTTAAGTAGGCAGAGACTATTAATGCTTCTCTTATGCCCATTCAAGAGCATAAAGATGAAATGCATGCATTGAAATAGTTATGGGTTAAAGAATCTCCAGTGTAATATAGAAGTTGTTTGGTGTGTATCCTATGTCCCTTTGCATGAGGGCATGAAAAACCGTAAGCTAGGGGGAAATGATGAGGGATAAATGTGTCTTTATTTTTACCCCTTTGTTTACCTTTTTACCTCTTTGTTCCTATAGAATCCCTTGCAGTTCCTATCACTATTTGTTAATGAAGTAGGGATATTTAATAAAATGCAAAGAGAGGATAGAAACTTGTGGATATGTCAAAGCCTTTAATTATTTACTAATTATCCTTGTGACTATAAAAATAGGGGATGATTAGGAGGATGATGTGTGGGAGAAATAGGAGCATCAGTGGAATGAGGACAAGAACTGTTTCATGATTCATGTGTCATTTGTGATTAAGTTCGGTCTAAGTTGTTTTGTTTTGGAACGATGTTAAATTTTTAAATCTATTTTTAAGAATCTTTTAATGGTTGTTGGTCCTAGGCCATAACAACCCAAACAATCGTACACCTTTCTAGTTAGTCATTTGTAAACTCAGTGACATATGATCTCTATATATATGTATGCTAAGACTTGAGTTAGTAATCGGTAATATATATCTGTAAGCTGCTATTTTGATTAAAGAAGATTGGATTTAAAAATCTTGTTTTGCATAAACATTGAGTAGAATAGATTAATCTTTTTTTTTCACTAGAAATTGGAGAAGGTAGGTCCCACTTCCCTAATTTCCCAGTGACTAGTTGTAGCATCCATGTGTTGTGTGGTAACGAGACTTTCTTAGTTTTAAATATGTTTTGATCTTTAATCATTATGCTAGCTTAAAACCATTTAATGTGTTGTCAATTATTATTCGATGTATTGGTGATTGATGTATTTATTGTGCTATAAATACATTTGATTTAGTAGATCACTTTGTAATTAGAATTAATCAATGTGTTTACTATTTTGTATAAATTTGATTTAGCAAATTATTTTAGACAAGTATTAATTGGATTGCTTATTAATATATGTGAACTTTATTTAGCATTTTAAATTCCATCATTCATCTACTTCTGGTAGTCTAGTGTCAATACAAATTGTTATTTTTGTTTTATTGTTTAGTTTAATCTTCTTTTGTTACGAATTGCTCTGCCTAGGTTCTTGTCACATAGGTGGTAGGAGGTGTGAAACCATATTTCTGAACAAATGCAATTTTTGTGTAGTTGCATCCATCCCCACTTGGATTTCTAGGTTCATCCCTTAGGAAAACATCCCCAATATCTTTCACGAGCCTATGCTCTCGAATTGACATTGAGGAGTTAATTGAGGAATTTGCAAAGTTCCTTAAGATTGATCTCAATTAATTCATTAATTCAAGATAGAATCACATGGATAGTTTTACCCAAAATATCAACCACAGTTTAATCCAATCACACATTTGATAAGTATTACGGAGGTTGAGAGAAGAGAAATTGTTGATTAATGTCAAGAAGTGTAGTTTCATGAAGACAATTGGTATACCTTGGATTTTTTTATTTTTGCTAAAGGATTAAAGATGGATCCAAAGAAAAAGAAATCAATTTTAGATTGGCCTACATTGGTAAACATTAGAGAAGTAAGATCATTCCATGGATTGGCTAGTTTCTATAGGAATTTTATCAGAAGTTTTAATAATGTTTGTAACCCCATGACATAGACAATGTGAGGAGATAAGAAATAATTTAAGTGCAGATCTAGAGCAAAAAAGAGTTTTTTGTTATTGAAGCAAAAAGTGACAAAGAAATCAATATTAGCATTACTAGTTTTTGACAAATTATTTCAAGTTGATTGTGACGCAAGTGGAAATGCAATTGGAGCTATGTTGAGTTAGGAAGGAAGAACTATAGCCTATTTTAGTGAGAAGTTGAATGATTATAGAAGAAGATACTTAGTTTTTTATCAGGAATTCTATGTCATATTTCAAGCCTTGAAAAAGTGGAGACATTATTTATTGCCGAAGGATTTTGTGTTGTACATAGATCATCAAGCCTTGCAATATTTGAATAGTCAAGGAAAGTTGAATCAGAGACATATGAGATGGGTTGAGTTCTTATAGAGTTACACATTTGTGTTGACCCATATAGCAGTGGCAATTCAAACAAAGTTGTAGATGCTTTGAGTAGGAGAAGGAATTTGATGATATAGATGAGAGTGGAAGTATTAGGATTTGAAGAATTGAAGCATATTGTAGACACATAAAATGTATTGATTGACACTACACACTTCATCCTAATTTAACTAACACTGCTTCATCCTGAATCATCCCTCTATCTAACCATTTAATCGAATAACCCTTATTTGATTAAATTCATCAATTTTCCTCTCTTAATTAAATAAATCAATTTTATCTAGTTAAGTCATTATTTCTCGTTAATTAAATAAATCATTTTATTTGATTAATCCCCTTGTCTCTATTTTAATTAAAAAATTCACTTCATTTAATTAAATCTCTAAAGTCATCTTATTAAATTAAACAAATTAAGCCTTATTTAATTTAATCTAGCAGCATCCCTCTAGTTAAATAAATAAAAGCTTTATTTAACTAGGTCTATGTCATTTTCCTCTCAACTTTGATTTATTTAAATCCTAAAATCTAAGTCAAAATTTTCAAATCACCTAACATCATCTTAATTAATCAAATCCTGATTAATGCTAACTCTAATCCATATCCCATCCTCTAGCTTTTACCACTTGTACATGAAAATACATTTAATTAATTTATTAAATCCCTATTTTCCCTCAACTTGGCATCTTTAGAAGAATATTCCTCCAAGTTTGAAAATCCCTCCAAGTGGACTTTGTCCTTCCAACAAGACATTCATTCCCTCTTACATGTCATTGTGCATTGATCCAAGTGCCATTTAATTCATTTTCATCCCCCTCAAACTTGTCATTTCACTATTTTGAAATTCCACCTAATTGCATTTATGGGAACATTCATCAAAATGTGCACATACTTTTCCCATTCACACCTTGACAAGTGGCGCTTTCCCATTAGATGTTGAGTGATCCCGCATTGGTTCATTTTGAGCGTTCCTCCATCTTGTCTTTCTATAAATAAGAGGCTTCTCTCCTCATTTTGATCATCCACAATTTGAGCAAGTCTACTAGACTCAATGTCATCCTTAAGCATATCTATTTTTATCAATTTTATCAAGGTCTTAGCTAGGCTATGCAGATTTTTCATAATGGAGCTAAATTGAATCAACTAACAAGTGGATCAACCTTCATAAAATCATCACAAGCCTGCATAGGAGTTGGGAAAGGGCCAATTTCCACATCAAATTGGCACCAACTACCCCATGGGATTGAGTGTTTGCATTTTAAAATATGATTTCATTGTTTTCTTGGTTCATTTTCTTCATTTTCTTTCCTATTTGAGTTTTACAAATGAATTTCATGGGGAATCTTGATTCTCACTAGCATTCAATCTAATTATGTGTTTGTTTCTTGTGTTTGTGCAGGTCTAGGATTGGGGTTCTTCATTTTGCACTAGAAGGAGGGTGAATCTTTCAAAATTAACACATTTTTTGGTCAAATTCTATTTTTTTTTTTATGTTTTTGTGTTTCCAGGTCAAATAGCGCTGCTAGAGGAAATTGCGACGCATTTGTGGTCTTTGTTTTTCCAAACATCGCTGCAAGTTTCACCAGAGCGCTGCTCAAATCCTCAAACAGTGCCGCTTTTGTTTCAGCGTTGTTGTTTGGACCCAAATAGCGCCACTACAAAGGGCGCCACCTTTGCTTTCTTGCTTTTTCACTCAAACTTAAAATAGTCGTATCTTGGTCATTGTTTGGTTTTTTTCAGAGCTTTTTTTTTTGAAATGGGGTAGAATTTCATAAGCTATCCAATGGTGTTGGGTTTTCTCAACTTTTATAGAGTTAAAATTTTAAAATTTTCACCTAATGTCAAATCACATTAAAACTTAGTCTAAATTTTAGGGTTTTTATGCTTAATCATTTATCTAACCCTCATATCTTCTTGTTTCTTGATTTAATATAACATTTGGAGCTTGTATTCTAGGTTTTAAAGGATCATGGAGCATGGAAATGAAAGAAAAAACATTATCACATGATTGTAACAAGCGTTTTTAAACACTTTGGGAGCAATTATAATTCCAAGTCTAAAGATTTTGTTTCTTGAAGCTCTTTAGGACTCACTAAATTTCATTTGGGCTCTAAAAAGAACCTTAGGTAATTTACTAGATTTTGTTTAAGGTTTAACAATTGAACAAGCAACTTTCACTTTTCCTTTTGGTGCTTAAAAATAATCCAATTATTACTTTAAAGGATTAAATTGAACTTGTGCTTTTATGTCTTTTAATCACCTATCCAAAGTAATATCATTTAAAAGACGTATGTGCTTCTCTCATGCCTCATGGTGATCTTGAGAATCAAAAGGCTTTTTGTGATATTAAGTTGTGTAAGTGATTACCTCTACACTTCAATTTAGATTCTTAAAATTGGACAAAACATGCGAGTGAGTGGAATATATTGTGTGTATTCTCTCTTTGTTTCTCAACAAAGATCAATCAAACTATAGATACATTTGCTTGCTTTTGTGTTATCTTAGAGGGCATGCCTTGTGGGAAAAAGTAATCACCCAAGGGAATGACCCAACTAGGAACATGCTAAAGCCAAGCGACTTCCAACCGGTGTATAATTGTGGGAACTTGAGGAAAGACAAGTATCATGAGGATTGTTCTGATGATAAGGGAAGCAATGGTCTCTTTCCACATGGATGATCCCCCATGAACAAAATTCCTATACTAGAACCTTTTGTATAAAGGCCAAAATCCCTATCTATTTATTGGTGCAAGAGCGTTCGTTCTAAAGCTATCCCATGATTTTATGGCTCTTAGTAGAGATGAGAAGTATGTCATGGGAGCTTCATGTGTACTAATGCTTGGTTGACCCAAAAAGAGAGTGCACTGTAAGGGGGAGCCTATGTGGCCAAGCATCTAATCATCCGCTAAGAGTAGGCGTAACTGGATTTATCCAAGTGGGAACCCAACAAGTATTGTCTTTCATCCATAGGATTGTGCATATCTTTGAAATAAAACACTTCTATTGATCGAAAACATTGGAAAAACAAACATTCAACATGAGGGTATGTGCAGGATCATCATGGAAAAAATAGGCCCTTAAGTGGCAAAAAATTTAGAAAAATCAGAGTTAGCCAACTTGACATAAAAATTTGAATAAGTTATCTATATTATTTCAAAAATATGTAAGAATAGAATCTGTAGCAAATTGAATGTAGTTTCTAAACTACTAGGTTTTTTTTTTTAAATCTATTTGGTGAAAATTTGAAATTTCAATGCATAGTACTTAAATTTCAAGGAAAAATAAGAAGTAGGTGTCTGTTGACCACCTAACCACAATAAAATGATAATATTTTTTATAATATTTTAAAATAAGTAGAGGAATCATGTCTAGATGTGATGCATATTTTTTTGTAATTTTTTCCAAGTAAATAATTAATTATGAATTTTTTATTACAACTTTTAAAAATATAAAACTCATATGGCTGACCACCTTAACTTGGTCAAAACTTCATGAAATTCAATTTTTCTTTTTTTAATCCTATAGTATGTGAAGCATGGAATGTGATGCATGTTTTGGATTCCAAAAATGATATCATTTGAAAGCTATAGATTCTTTTCAATCAACCTATCAATCGGGACTTTAGTCATAATTCAAATAGAAAATGAATAATAATTATTATTAAATTCAAAGTAAAGCATAATTTATATTGGTGGAAAGCTAAAAAATCTCCTTTAATTTTTTTTTTCATTTCATCAATTTTGGGTTAAAAAAAAGTCGTCAGCCACATACCCTACAAATACCCATCATATCGCAACTTTTTGGCCCATCATGATCCTGCACATACCCATGAGCATCAAATTTTCATCAAATCATCACTCAAGCTTACAAGGGATTGGGAAAGGGCCATTTTCCACATCAAAATGGCACCAATTCCCCCATAGGATTAAGAGTTTTCTTGCATTAGATAGGATTTGATAGTTTTTATTGTGTTCTTCATTTCCATTTCCTATTTTATGCATTTCAAATGAATTTTATGGGGAATGTTGATTTAACTTGCATAATGATCTAATTGTGTGATTGTTTGTTGTGTTTGTGTAGGTATAAGATCACCATTCACATTTTGGCACAAGAAAATCATGATCATCATCACCATCATCATTTCGTGTCTTTTTGGAATCTCTTGCTTTCTTCCATCCTCTTCCTACGCTAACATGGTACCATGACAGTTAATCGCAAATCATTTTCGCCAATGCATCCATCCTACATTCACAAACTGTCAAAATATTGCATATTGCATATCATATCATATAGGAAATATTAAATCATATCACATGCATTGCATTTCCATCATTTGCATAATATAGATTGGTTATTCTCAGCATTTCATCATTTACACATTTTCATTCATTTGCATCATAACATCATAAATAGTATAAAATATCATTTGCATTCATCATATCATATCATAAACATCGTCATAATATCCATAGAATATATATATAAGCATCATTCATTTTCATAATATCATCGCGACATAAGCATCATATAAATACATCACCATATAATGCATGAGAAAAGATAATGAAAAGAGAAAAAAATTGCAATTCATCATCATCCATTAGGGCCATAATATAGATCTGTTAGTCACACAATCATTGCATTTTGCATCATCACATAAAAGATATTGAAAAAGAAAGCATCTCATCATAGAGAACATAATGCACATCATAACATCGCATAACATCATTGCATCAAATTGCATCACATATAGAAAGTAAAGGCATCCATAATGCATAAATAGAATAAGAACACATCACATCAAATCAACGTCATCTCATATCATATATATCATCATCAAAATGTACACTATCATGGTACAAAATTGGATCAAAATATACATGTGTATGTCAATAGAGTACAATCACCCACTGGGCTATAAAAAATGAGCTTGTGAAGCATAAAAGAATGAAAGAATATATGTCTCTAATCAAAACTAGGGCTAACCCTGCTGGTTGCTGCCCTCACCACTTGCTCTCTCCATGTGGTCCTCTACAAGTCTGGGACTCGGGCTGGTCTCAGCATGACCTGATAATAATGCATCCTATAGTAATCAGCTTCCTGGATGGCCTCCCTATATGATCAAAGTGGTACCATGCTTCGGGAGGAGGATACCGACATGCTTTGTAACTATTATCGTCTCCCCATCTCTACTACTTCTTGCAACTCCACAACCTGTCTTTCTTAGGCCGTCTAGTCCTGCTCTGCTCGTAACTAATCCCTTTCAGCTGTAAGTACCTATATCTATACCTATAGCTGGAGAATATGACCATCCCTAGGGTTGGGCTACATGGGTGGTTGATCATGGCCCCCATCTTTGGGCAGTGTCGGAACCCTATCCTGGTGCCCATGATCTTGATCCTGATGTCCCTAGTCTTGGCCCTAACGAACCTAATCCTAATCATCCTATTGTGGTGGCCCATCCACTTGCTCTCCATCTCGAGGAGGTGGTCCATGGTCTAGCTATGGAAGCCTTACCTCGCTATCGTCCCCTTGGCCTCCCTATGGCTACCTACCTGCTCGGCCTCTAGGCCTCCATCATGGCATTGCTATGTCTAGTAATGTCAATCTCAAAGGTTCCTGGAACCAATCCCTGTAACTCTGTGTCGTACCTGCATTGAATGGACCCTGTGCATATGGCCATGGCCTAGCCACCAGCTGCATAAAACTATGCACTGCCTCATCTATAAGAATATATCGGCCCCATGAGGTTTGACTCATCACACAGATGAAGATGGCCACATACTGGTCATCAGGCCTATCCTGGGGCTCTCTGAATTGCCTTTGTACTCTACCTGTTAGGTATCTCTCTATCATTGTGTGCTCCCTCCCCTGCATAAGCCAGTCCTAGAAGGTGAAGAAAATTTGTTGATCATCATCATAGCATGCCAACCATCTGAGGTATGGCCGTCAGGTGAACTCTTGCATATCATCTATCACCCTCCTCCAATGAGGGATCTCGTTCTCAATAGTGTGTGAAAAATAAACTTCGCCTTTGTATTGCCACACCACTTTATCATATGGCTCCATAGCTATGGGAACAACTCTGATGGGATGCAACACTAAGATATGCTCCTACGCCCAAATGTGTAGGAGAGTAACACTGGCCTCGATGGATCTGTCATCCAAATACACTACCTCATGTAGATCTTTGTAAAGAGAGGCCAATAGCACTGAACCCTCAGCAAATCAAGTCCTGAACCTGATCATCCTCTTCAAAGTGAGCCCCCATTTGACACTAAAATATTGGCCCTACTGACCTAGTGTGACAAGTCCTGAGATAATGGTTGCTACCACTAATTTGAATGATGAAATAGTGAGCCTGTATCTCTCCAGCTCAATTTGATCAAGGCCCATCACATCATAGCTGGCCTCCCATTTAGCCTCCACATCATAGATGACGTGCTCTGCATGGATTTGTAGTCTAAGAATGCGCCAAAAATCCTCCAAATGATCGTTGCCTCACTAGTGGGAAAATAGAAAGAAAATGTCTTGCTGCGCCATCACTTGGCCAACACAATCATCATACCCAAGTGAGTGCAAACTAGGTGAGCATAGGTGATGTACCATAATCCCAAAGCTCCCAAGTGCTCCTATAGTCGCTCGTGCATCCCCTCTAGAATTCCAAATAGAACTAGGATCATGTGCTCTTGCGAGTGTAGTATCTTGGCCACCTCTTGCATCAACAAAGTCACAACATCAAGTTGCATGAAAAAATCCTTTCTTGGTTGAGCTTTTTCACCTTTGAAACAACATATATGTTGTTGTTTGCAAGGGCGGTGCAGTTTGAAACTTTCAAACTACGCTGTTGGAGAAGTTTGAACCCTCAAATTCCGCTACCACGATGCAATTTTTCTGTGACCCAATTTCACCCCTAAGCCTAAACTTCAAATAGGACCACCACGACACTCTGTGCATATGCAACGCACTTTGACCTGAAACCCTAAATTGCAAAATTTGTCACTCTAGCGCTACATGGATATGCAGCACAGTTTGAGGTCATGCGGTGCCGAAATTGATTTTGTAGCGATTCTATATTGCACTGCTAGACGTAAACTAGATTTCTAGGCCTAATAAATGCACCTAAACATGAAAAACAAGATCAAGTTAGGATCACTCGCCAGAGGTCCTGTGCTAGATGTCGTTGGTACACTCATACTCAATCTGAAACATGTCATGGAAGCACACATTGTGCCATCTCGATCAGTGCTCAAGGCTCCAGTGGTAGAATCTTTGTGGGCTATGTGTGCAAATGAATTGGAAGTGGCCCCCTGAGGCCTATATTAAGCCTAAAAGTTAGGGTTTTTTTACCTCGTTTAGCAGTCCTGCTAGGGTTTTGGCCCCCCAAGCCTATTTTTTTCTATCCATGGGCCATTTTTCATCATTTTGGCATGTTTTTGTCCTTCCGGAGCCATTCTGGACCTGTTGGGCACCTTGTCTTTTTTTTCGAGATCACCCAAAAATTTGAAATTTTCATCCGATCTCTCAAGGGGGTAGTATGGAAGCATGTTTCGTCTGCTAGGGTAGCATTGAGGCATTTTGAATTTTTTTTTTTTTGGCTTTTGATCAAGACATTTTTATTCTCTGAATCAATGCAACAAGTGCATCACTTCAAAGAGGGGAAAAATGTAGACACATAAAATGTATTGATTGACGCTACACACTTGATCTTGATTTAACTAACACTGCTTCATCCTGAATCATCCCTCTATCTAACCATTTAATCAAATAACCCTTATTTGATTAAATTCATCAATTTTCCTCTCTTAATTAAATAAATCAATTTTATCTAGTTAAGTCATTATTTCTTGTTAATTAAATAAATCATTTTATTTGATTAATCCCCTTGTCTTTATTTTAATTAAGAAAATCACTTTATTTAATTAAATCTCTAAATTCATCTTATTAAATTAAATAAATTAAACTTTATTTGATTTAATCTAGCATCATCCCCTCTAGTTAAATAAATCAAAATCTTTATTTAACTAGGTCTAAATCATTTTCCTCTCAACTTTGATTTATTTAAATCCTAAAATCTAAGTCAAAATTTTCAAATCACCTAACATCATCTTAATTAATCAAATCCTAATTAATGCAAACTCTAATCCATATCCCATCCTCTAGAATTTGCCACTTGCACATGAAAATACATTTAATTAATTTATTAAATCCCTATTTTCCCTCAACTTGGCATCTTTAGGGGAATATTCCTCCAAGTGGACTTTGTCCTTCCAACAAGACATTCATTCCCTCTTACATGTCCTTGTGCATTGAGCCAACTGCCATTTAATTCATTTTCATCCCCCTCAAACTTGTCATTTCACTATTTTGAAATTCCACTTAATTGCATTTATGGGAACATTCATCAAAATATGCACATTCTTTACCCATTCACATCTTGACAAGTGGCACTTGCCTATTGGATGTTGAATGATCCCACATTGATTCATTGTGAGCATTCCTCCATCTTGTCTTTCTATAAATCAGAGGCTTCTCTGCTCATTTTGATCATCCACAATTTGAGAAAGTCTACTAGATTCAATGTCATCCTCAAGCATATCTATTTTCATCAATTTTATCAAGGCCTTATCTAGGTTATGTAGATTTTTCATCATGGAGCTCAATTGAATCAACTATCAAGTGGATCAACCTTCATCAAATCATCACAAGCTTGCATAGGAGTTGGGAAAGGGCCAATTTCCACATCAAATTGACACCAACTCCCCCATGGGATTGAGTTTTTGCATTTTAAAATAGGATTTCATTGCTTTCTTGGTTCATTTTCTTCATTTTCTTTCCTATTTGAGTTTTGCAAATGAATTTCATGGGGAATCTTGATTCTCACTTGAATTCAATCTAATTATGTGTTTGTTTCTTGTGTTTGTGCAGGTCTAGGATTGGGGTTCTACACATATGTATGAGGATGTAAAGAAAAAGTAGTGATAGCCTGGAGCCAATGGTTGGATTATTTCATTCCAGAAAGTATGTGAACTAAAAGAAATCAATTGTGTATAATGAGAAGTTTGATGAGGGATAATTTAATCAAGTCATGCATAGTGGAGGATTAGTAGGACATTTTGGAGTGGATAAGATAGTATCTTTGGTGAGTGAACATTATTTTTTGCCATAGATATATAAGGATGTAAGGAAGTATGTTTAAAGTTGTAGAATTCGTTAAGTTGCAAAAGGGAGTAGTTAGAATACTATATTGTACAAGCCTTTGACAATACCAAAGAGACCTTGGGAATATTTGAGCATGGATTTCATATTGGGATTACCAAGAACACAAAGAGGTTATGATTCTATTATGGTAGTAGTGGACATATTTCTAAAATTACGCATTTCATTCCTTGTAAGAAGACTAATGATGTTGTGCATGTTGTTGAATTATTTTTCAAGGAGATCATGAGATTGCATGGAGTACCTAGGAGACTTGTTTAAGATAGAGACTCCAAGTTCACTAGGTACTTTTGGAGGACATTGTGGAAGAAGATGAAGACAGATTTAAAGTCTAGTTCAACATATCACCCACATATAGATGGACATACAAAGGTAGTGAACAAAAGTTTGGGTAATTTGTTGAGATGTTTAGTTGGTGATAAGGCAGGAAGTTGGGATGTAGTTTTACCATAGGTAGAGTTTTCATACAATAATTCATTGAACCAAAGTATAGGGAAGACACCATTTCATATTGTTATCAAAGTAAGTCCTAAAGGAGTTGCAGAGTTAAAGGAAATCAATATGGAGAGTAAAAGGAGTGTGGAAGTATAAGAGTTTGCAAAATTCATGGAAACATTGCATAATTAGGTCCATAAGAATTTAGAAGACATGAATGGAAAGTATAAGGAGAAGAAATATGAACACCAAAGACATAATAAATTTTCTATGGGAGGTGAAGTGATGGTACACTTAAGGAAGGAGATATTTCAAGTTGGTACATACAATAATTTGAAGATGAGGAAGTTTGGACCATGTAAGATACTTAGGAAGTTTGATTTTGGAAATACATATGAAGTGGAGTTACGAGAGACATTAGGTATATCACCTATTTTCAATTTTGTAGACATATATGAGTTTCATGAAGGATAGTCAAGTGGTAGTAGTAGTGAAGTAGATTTGAAGCAGTAGTTACCACATCATGAACCAGAGGAGATTAAGTACATTTTGGATACCAGAACCAGAAGGAGCACTAGGAACAAGTAGTACAAAGAATATCTTGTGAAGTAGAAAGGAAAAACAATGGAGGATACATCATGGATTTCTCAAGTTGAGGTTGACCATCTTGGTTTTCCTCTTAGTAGTAGAAAGTGAGGGAATCACTTTTCTTCCAACCCTGGGTGTCTGATGCAGGAGCATCCCTAGTTGTAAAGAAATCTTGTATTAACCAAAAATAGTTCTTTTCTTGGATTACATTCAATAGCGGTTTCAATTGTTCATTCCACATCTTACCACATCATTATTTCTTAGCTTGTGAAGTAGGATATAGTATCTACACATTGACATCTACCACATATCCAAATTTCACATCATTTGCATTTGTCTACTGCAATTTATCGCTCTTAGAATTTTACCGTCACTAGTTAGAGCATTTGGGGCCGACCTGGTCTAGATTTCTTAGTGTCTTGGGCTTAAATAATCATCAAACAAGCATCTTGTGTTCATTCAGACCTATCTTCAAGATTAATTTATTTCATGTGGAGCTAATTCTTCATATCTTGAGGTTGAACTCATATGTGATCATTCATTAGGTTATTAACCCTTATGGATAACACAGATGTATTTTGGAGCTTAAGAAGTATATTTATAAGAATTGTAATTCATTGTAAATCATTAGTAGTTTTAGGATAATATTTAGATCATTAAATTTTTGCATAAACCCTTTGGGGGCATGTAATAAGGCTTGTTGACCAGTTGTATTATTGAAAGCCCTTGTGGCAGGCCTGTGAGCCCTAGATATTTACCCATGAGGCATATGTTGCATACACGATTATCAATTCAATGAAGTTTCATGTTCTCATAAAAGTTTGTTGTGTTATTTCCATTGTGTTGACTCATTGCTACACAATTCAAATTGTTCCTTTTGGAATCCTCCTACAGTGATTGCACCATGTTACATATAGAAATTTGGATGACGACGACTCAATATCATATAGGTAAGATGGTATTACTACTCTTCACCACATAGGTGACATTTATTATTGGTGTTGGGTTATCAATGACATGGCCAATTTTACATGGAGACTATGGTTACATGCCTAGCCTTCAGATGATGATGTTGTACACCTTTTTTATTTTTGAAAAACTAAATGGCTTATGGGTCAAAATTTACATATTATTGAGTGATACTTACCAGATAGAGTTTCTCGACAGTTCAAGAAGCAATAGGTTGCTCTAGGTGATGATTACAGGTCTTTGAGATATTGTAGAGTGGTGGCCATAAATGGCTCCTTAGACAACTATAGATGATTTTTCTTAGTTGGTACCACTTCCCTAGATATATGTGGGGAGTCTTGATGATTCGAGGACTACCTTAGGTTATGACACATGGTTCAAAAAACATAGACTGATGAGACTGACTAATCTAGTCGGTGGAGATGTATGGGAGAATACATCGAGGTTGAGGTTGAGGTAGTAGAGGACAAGGGTAGGTTTAGATTCTAGGATAGGTTTAGGGGCATGTTCCTACATAGGGGCCTCCTCCACTTATACCATAGGTTCCTCCTCAAGGGCCACCACCACATGTACCCTAGTAGCGGCAGGTGGCCACTATTCTTGATCAAATTAAGGTTATAGGTTCTAATACAAGAGTGAGATCAAAGGATGGCCAAGTGAGACCAATTTCAGTAGGAGAGGGACACCTACATATAGGAGTGGCACCACACAGAGCTACAACTAGCATAGGAGAGTGCGTGGAGACAACAACTCAAGTCTACTTCACAAGCTTGGGGTGAGATGATCTCAACTAACCAATATGCATAGGCAGTTTTTGAGGCATCCTACTATCAGACCATCTATTATATGCAAGTCCTTTCTCATAGGTGACAACCTAGTTTTTCCTAGAGTACCATGGCACCAAGTAGATGAAAGGGCAACCCATCAATGGGTAGGCCCTCACCTAGTGGATCACAATAGAGGTAGATGGTACCCCCATGCTAGCCTATTGTTGGTCAAGATGACTATGGGAGATCCAACTAGACTCCAATGCACATAGACATTTTTTTATCCATATGTTTATGTTTACCTGACTATGATGTGTATTCATTGATTGGCTATGGATATCCACCTATATATATTTGATTTATATCACATAGTTTGATATTTATCATGACATTCATTTTTTGATATATATATGAGATGATCAAGGATCCACCATTTATATATGATGCCTTATTTCATTATTATGATCTTATGTGATGTATATTATGCTTATGGATGTATTATGGATGTAGATGTTTTATGAGATGTTATCAAATGCTTCTATAATGGATGATGGCCATTTCCATTATTATGCTTATGATGTGATGTGAATGCATGTTTATATGATTTGTGAATGTAGGATGGATGAAATATAATGATATGGATGATTTATTTTTTGTACTTTTCATATGACATGAGATGATTATGCAGGATGTATGTTATGAGTTGTATATTGATGATTTGTGAATGCAAGATGGATGCATTTATATATTATTTTTGTTTTATGTTATGATACGAGGATATAAATATTAGTATGGATAGAAGTAGAAGAATGAGATGGATATAATTGATTAGCATTTCATTGTGGTTGATCCAGATACCAACAAACCTATTATTATTTGAGATTTTATTGGCTATGTGATGAGATAGGATAGATGATACTACTTTTTCTCTTGGATTAGGCATAGTTTCATTATAGAAATCCTTATTTTTGATATACCAAGGAGACACGATGCACCAAGGTATGAAGAACAAGGATGATGTTGTATCTAATGCATGGACTTTCACTCTCAAACAAATAGAAGTATCCTTGTTCATACTTGACATATGGAAACCTTGTTTGATCATGTGAAAGAATAAAACCATCGAAGTAAGGAGACTAATACACTAAAGGTATGAAGAGCCTAATATTTCCTACCCAATTTTTTACTTGAGATCATCCTTGCACACATAGGGTAGGTATTTCCCAAATTTTGTACTGCAAGAATATCCAATAAGCTTAGAAAATGAAAGAAATATTCAATGCCCTATTCCTTTCTCTCTAAGTCATTTGTAGATATTATTGACAGATCATCAGAATGGACCAATAAGATAAATCATAAGAAAATATGAAGATGAAAAAACTATTAATGTTATTCATATCTCTTCTATAAGAGAGGGGGGCCAACCACGTCAAGGCCCTAGGTCATGGAGAGTTGAGGGCGGAGGGCTTCCCTAACTTACCTCACTCTAAAAGATACCTTAGAGTAAGGATCAATAATTATGAGAACTATAATGTACATCTATCACTTTAGAGATCCTGAACTTAGGTTTGGGCTAGGCGAGCTGGTTTTTGGAGTTGGTACTATGTCTTAGATAGCTCTCTATTCAAGGAAGAAAGTGTGGTTCTAGGATGACAGCTCAGTGTGTTGGCGTCTCTCAGGTGTGCGGGCATCCATATAGTCATAAAACAATGAAAATAATACAAATTTCCTAAAAACTAATTGATAGCCTAGCTAGTTGGTTTTGAAAAGAAAAATAGTATGATAAAATATGAGAAATAGAGATGAAGATGATAAAGCAAGTACATGAAAGCTGGGGTGATGAAGATAATCTCATAAAAGTGCATGTTCACCAGCTAGCTCCACATGTACGTTCACCTACACACAAGAAAGAAGGGGAAAATTGTTGGGGATATATATGGGCCTACCTCAGTCAGACCCTTGTTTTACTGTTTCCACCTCCACAGAAAGCAACAGAGTAGAATATGCGACAAAGGAAAGAAAAGAGAGCAATACAGACTAAAAAACAATATAATTCTACTCAACCAAATCACAAAGGAGAGGAGTGAAATGTTACCACCTCCACCCAAAATCTCACTAGCCAATGGAGGAGAATATGGACTTGGAAAAGTCACCACAACCACAACTTTGATGAAGGGAGGTCTCGCAAGACTCCAAGCCCATGCTTCAATGGCTTGCTTCACACTTGTAATGTGAAGTTGATACAGTGTTGCTACTACAATAGAGTGTTGAAATGCTACTTGAGAGTGAAAGAGTGGAGTGAATGAATGTCTAGAGATCTTGCTAGAAGATGAAATGAAGTGAGAATGAAGGAGAATCTACCATTTTTTGGGTCATTTGGTCGAAGAGGGACGTTACAATTCGGCCCCAATTGGGTGTGTAATTCCTTTGCCAACTTCAGACGTGGAATCTATTTGGAATGAAAGTGTGCCACACAGATGTTTATGCATCGTGTGTGCATCCCCAATAAATATTCTCTCACTGACACAAAGGATATATACCAAATGGATGGAAGGCAGTTGGGTGATGTGGAATTTTTCCTTTGGATTTGATTTTTTAAGGTGAGGGTATGCAAGAGGGTAATTTTCATAAGGGGTAAAAATTTGCTCCTATACATCTTCTTGAAGGTATTATTTTAGGATGCTTTCCAATGATGATTTCCATTGTAGGAAAGATATATCTGTAAGACATGCATTGGATGTTGATTGATTCTCACTATTCTATAGGTTGTTGATATGAATGTTAACTGACACTTTTGAAAACTATCAAGACTTAGGAATGTTGTGCACTATTTACACACATGCCCCACTAGAGGTAGGGATCCCCTTTTTTCTTTTGCATCTCTGCATATTGGCTTTGTCAATTTTTAGTTTTTCTCTTGTTAGGAGGTTATTTTGGGATTAAGTCTAGATTTGATTTGATGAAGGCAATATTTTAAGGAATCTCGAGGGTTTCAACTATCATGGATTTTGGAAATGGAGATTTTGAAGTGAATTTTCAATGTCATATGTAAATTTTTCTTGCACCTATGGATAGAGAATGTAAAATTAGGCTAGGTTTTTTTTTGAACATTTTGAAAATTCCTTCTTGGTAAAAAGTTATGGAGTTTTAGAGATTTCCCCCAAGTAAGGAATTCAAAAAAATGCTCCTATCACAGATTTTCTCAAAGTTCTTGTCGCTTAAGAAAATCCTCCTACCATGGATTTTCTCAAAGTTCTTTCACCCGGGGAAATCCTCCTGTCGTGGATTTTCCCGAACTTCCTATTGCCCAAGGAAATCCTCATGTCACAGATTTTCCTAAAGTTCCTGTCGCTCGAGGAAATCCTCCTATTGCAGATTTTCCCGAAGCTGCTATCACTTGTGAAATTCCTCTTGTCGTGGGTTTTCCCGAACATCCTGTCGTAAATTTCCTAAACTCCCAAATTTCTTAATAGGGTTAAATTTATGAAATTTTATGACAAAGTTAAATTTTCTAAGGGTTTATTTGAGCTTAATTTTAATGTTTTATGTATTGGATTTCCACATGTGAGCTACTAATGATTATATTTGTTTTTAGGACTAAATAAATCAAAAGGGGAATTGTGTATGGATTCGTGCTGGGAGGAAAATTTGGAAAATATTGTAACTAAATATAAGGTGTAGCCTCAAAAATTAATGTTGATTTACATATGAATAAGTGCCCATCTGTTCAAATGAACCCAATTGTGTATGGATATTTTCCAAGGATGAAATGCCAGGAGATTTCAAAATTGAAATTTAATTTCATTTCAAATATTAAAAGTCATCCACCTACCTATGAATCTATTCCAGTAGCTATATGCCAATTGGAGGTGCCTTTGACAACAAGAGACATGTGAAGTTGTGTTTATTCTCCAATGAGTATTTTCTCAAAATTAATGTCATTGGGCCACAATGTAACAAAATTTTCTCATTGGTTGATGATGTATCGTGATTGGCTAAAATTTATGTAACTTCTTGATGCTTCTAGGGGATTGATCTATGCCCTAGGATTAATTTAATCCTGGCCATTGAAATTGAAATGTAATATCTATAAAAGGCTAGTGCCTTCTCATTTGTAAAGGGGTTAGAAGCTGGGTTAGAAATCCATAATTGACTAAAATAGGAGAAGTTATATTTTGCAATCCAATAGCTATAGGAGATGAGAGAGCTAGAAATTGTTATCTAATTGATGGAGAAGTTAATGAAATTGGGTCATTGTTTGGTGAACTTTGTGTTGATCTTTAACAATTTTATGGTTTCTTGTTGATTCTCAATGTTAGACATTAGTTTTCAGTTCTTTTGCAATGATGGTGAAATGTGAATGATGTTTGATTAATCTCTTACTCATACTTTTGGTGGCTTGCTGATTGTAAGTTACTATGTAAAGTTGTTTGAGCCATATATTGTGCTAAGTTCAACTATGAATGCTTATTCATGTTGTGCTAGTAATTGGGTATGTGGATGAATATTCATAGTCTGAAAATCCTCTAGTTTCCTTTGAAGATTGCATCGTTTTTGTGTAGTTGTGGGTTTTTCCTTGATCAATCAAAAAATGGTTTATGGGGACCTATCGATTTGAAGCTTTCATCATTGTTGTGATTGATCTTAGGAGTTAGTTTAGGATCTCTCTTTGAACCCTTTCTCTTTTGATATTTCTTTGAATTGGGGTTACTTTAGGATTGAATTAGCATCACTGCATTGCTATATTTGATGAGTTTTAATCTTCCATCATTGTTAAACTGTAAGGCCCCTTGTGATTACCAACACTTTCACATTATCACTGAGTTGTTTGTTTCATTTTCAAGACCTGACATTAGAGACCTTGGGGTTATTTATGTTAGTGTAATTAATTAATTAATTATTACACTATCATAAGTTAACTTAGGTCATATTTCATTTAGTCCTAGGTTGCATTTTTAATAAGTCATTTAAATAAATGGGATAATATTCCCTTCCTTATTTGTAGGGATAAGATTCCTTCTAGAAGATGAGTTGTACTTCTAGAACTTATCTCAACATTTAATAATCATCTAGATAGGGTTCACATGTTGTCACATGTTGTTAGATCAAGACACATGGCAACATCTTATGCAGCTTAGATTTTCTCTCTTGCCTATATAATCAAGCAACTTGTTCATTTGTAACATATCAATTAATCATATCAATAGAATCTCCATTGTGCATGCCTAGTTGCAACACTTTCTTTGTGGTTGATTATCTTTCCTAGCAAAGGTCCTCCATTGAAGACTGCAACTTCAAGGACCCTATACATCCATAATCTCAACAATTTCTTGAGGCTTGTTGATAGAAATTTACCTTTCAAGAGAGATAGAGTACTAGTAGTTTTTCTAAGTTTTTGTAGTGCTAAAAACACCATCAATAGATTGGCACTAGAAGGAGGGAATGAGCATAAAGCAACATAGCTAGAATTTGAATGACCCTTCATGATGAAAACTTGAGATGATAGGTCTCTTTAAACCTAAGTCAAGATGGAAAAATAGTCTTATGTTTCTTATTATGGGAACAGTCTTCATATTGATTTTCCTCAACTTCGTGAGTCTCTAAATAAGAGATTGTATCTTTGGAATAGTGAGGGTTTCCATTAGTATGCTTTATCAGACAAGTGCAAAATTCATAATACCTGTAGGCAGAATAAGTTGGAATGTCTGACCTTTTTGGGTAGAATCAAGATGGTTTTGTAGAGGGATACTTTCAAGTGGAAAATTTTTGAACCACTAGTCTTTGTAGATTTACAGTTTGTTGATGTTGTAGTTGAGGCATTCATAGAGTTAGTTAAACATCGGCTTAGTGGTGGTAGGTGTTTGCAAGATTTCCTCTTATCTAAACAGTACAGAGTTCATAATACATCTCATTTAGAATTCACTTGTCGGTCAAGTGTGTAGGACATTATCATTCATAGAGTTAGTTAAACATCGGCTTAGTGGTGGTAGGTGTTTGCAAGATTTCCTCTTATCTAAACAGTACAGAGTTCATAATACATCTCATTTAGAATTCACTTGTCGGTCATGTGTGGACATTATCATTAATGTTGGGAGACATCTAGAGTGGAAATAATAGTTAGTCAAGGAATATACTACAGAGAAGCCAAAAAATTCTAGATCTGAAGAATGTGCAACAGGTGTTGAGCTATCCATAAATGAAGCAGCATACTAGAAGGAAGAATCTAAAATATCCAAGGAAACAGAGGTAACTGATGAACATTTAAGTGAAGAACTGCCTATAAAGATCAAGGATGTTGGTCCTACAGAGGCAAGCCAAGTTTCTGAAATGGAAAATACAATAAAGGATGAACCACAAGAGAAAGAAGAGATTAGCTAGAATCCTTCTATTCATGATGAAGATCCAACAGAAGCTAGATATGATGAGTTTGTTGCCAAATTTATGAAGGATTGGTTAGGCCCTAGATACAAAGTCTGCCTAAAGGAGTTGTTGTTACCAACTTGGTGCAAGATACATGAGGAGAAACATTTAGAATTCACATGTTTTCAATGTTAGACAACAATTAAGGAGGTGGAAGAACAAGTTACAAGAGGTGCACATATAACTACATCAAATGAATCTTCAATCAAGGAATTTCAACAAGTTGTTGAGGGATGCCTTGTAGAGGAGCCAACAAGTTCTGAATCTAAGGAATGCATAGCAAAAAAATGTTGAGGCAGACCTAGAGGAGATTGAGTCTTCAATAAAGGAACTCCAACAAATTGCTAATGAATGTCTCATGGAGAAATTTGAAGGAGCTGATTTTGCTAATAAAGAAGTTGATATTGATGATGGTTGTGGTCAATAATCTAAGCTTGCACTAATAATGGATAAAAGGGAGTCTTATTGTTTATCAAATTTTGTTTTTCCTTTACATTCTAATACGTTTTCTGCTAATGATGATTCACATATTGCATGCTTTGATGACAATAACATTTCTCTAAATTATACGAGTATGCAAGAAATTACAGAAGATGTTGAGCATAATGATGTTATAGTCACCATTGATGATCATGACCATATAGCTTCTAGTGAAAATTGGCTTAAAGATCAACTTGTGGTGACTTCTAATGCACATTCACATGATCAAGTTGATGTACATAAGGATATTACTGTAAGTTCATTATTGATCCCTCATAAAGAAACATAAATAGGTGAAATGTTCCATGTTAATTCTAGATTTGTTCAATCTGTATTTCACCCTAAGCTTCTTATTGATGAATCTAACTCTATTTTTCATGTTTCAAGTGTGAGAGGGATACCGCACCATCATTTGAGACCTCCTGAGGACATGTATATCAAATCTTCACACTTGGAAGCCAATAAGGACGACATTTCACCTCAACAGGCGACACACTGGGTTGTTTCTTTCCTTACTATGCATTCTGAGGCTTATCAATTTGATTATGGAGGTTTAGGGAAGACAACTTGCATATGGATTGATCATGGTTCTAATGAGTTACCTCAATTATTGATTATTCCTAATTATGACATTGAGTGGGAATGTTGCAATGTTGAAATCTATTTTGCTGAGTATAAACATGAATTTACATTCTTGAGGATTGTTACTAACACCTTGTTGCTTTTCCATACACTTAAAGGCTGAATAGGGGTGGGACTCAATTTTCCTTTTCTGATTATGAGTCACTTTGAGTCTCCTTTGTAAATAGTTTGATTTGAATAAATGCAGTTTTTTAATGCTTTTTCTCTTGTTTTCTATTTTGTTTAGTTTAGATTTCTTTGGTTTGCTTCTGCTCTCTGCTTTAGTTTAGGTCTACATTAGATGGTTTTCTTTTGCTTTCATTTTCTACTTTGGTTAGTTTAGTTTTCTTTTTTTCCTTTTCATTTATAGTTTTGGTTAGTGTAGGTCTACTTTGGTTAGTTTAGTTTTGCTTTTGGTTTGCTTTTGTTTTGGTTTGTTTTGATTTTGGTTTGGTTTTGTTTTTTTTCTTTGCTTCTTTGGTTCGGGGTCCCTCTATTTTCTTCTGGGAAGTGTTTATTTGCACAACAATCATATTTTATTTATCATGGATTACTTTAAGTATTTATTTTACAAAATCTAATCATTTTTTTGGATGGGATGGTGGAAATCCTCCATTTAGTGTCACATGTTTTAAGCATATAAAGAGGATAAGTCATTGAATTGAGTTAGTTCCTGAACATGCTCAGATCTTATATTTTTACACACATCTTAAGAATCCTAAGGTTGTTTTTAGGTTCCTTGTGAGGTTATGTTTAGTGAAAAATATTAGATTTTTTCTTTAGCACCATTGTGATTCTCAGCCCTGAGTGTGAGCTTCATCACTTATGGGTTGAAAGTAAAAGATGAAAAGAAAAATTATAAAGAAAAAAAGAAAAGAAAAGAGAAAATATTAAAAATCAAAAGTGAATTCAATTTTTTTAGGAGGATTCAAATATCTCTACTAGGGCTATGGACACCTGGTTGGCAGTAGATCTATGTTTGGGAGAATCAAAGTGATAACCTCATTGAGGCTATGGATGTATGACTGGTAGCGAGGCTCTATCTAGGTTCCTTTTGGAGTTAGAATCATTCACATAGCTTAACCTGACTGAACTTGGTTCTTGTAGTAGTAGTTGAGGGGGGGAATTTATACATTTGCACACACTTGGATTTCTAGCACATAAAAGGCTAGCTTGTTCATTGGTTTTGAGCCCTTTTTTTTATTGGTTGACCTAATGTGAGGATCGAAACCAGAGATTTTGGGTTCTCAATTATGATTTTTCATTGAAATGCTTTGGAGCATTTTCCCAGTAGAGTCGCCATTTGTTGTGTATTTTTTGCACACATGCCCCACTAGAGGTAGGGACCCCCTTTTTTCTTTTGCATCTCCACATCTTGGCTTTGTTGATTTTTAGTTTTTCTCTTCTTGGGAGGTTATTTTGGGATTAAGTCCAGATTTGATTTGATGAAGTCAATATTTTAAGGCATCTTGAGGGTTTCAACTATCATGGATTTTGGAAATGGGGGTTTTGAAGTGAATTTTCAATGTCATATGTAAGTTCTTCTTGTACCTATGGATGGTGAATGAAAAATTAGGCTAGGTTTCTTTTCGAAATTTTTGAAAATTCCTTATTGGTAAAAAGTTATGGAGTTTCAGAGATTTCCCCCTGGTAAGGAATTCAGAAAAATCCTCCTATCATGGATTTTCCCGAAGTTCCTATCGCCTGGGGAAATCCTCTTGTCATGGATTTTCCTGAAGTTCCTATCACCCAGAGAAATCCCCCTATCATGGATTTTCCTGAAGTTCTTGTCACCTAGGGAAATCCTCTTGTCATAGATTTTCCCGAAGTTCCTTTCGCTTGAGCAATTCCTCCTATCACAAATTTTACCGAAGCTCCTGTCACTCATGAAATTCCTCCTGTCGCAGATTTTTCTGAACTTCCTATCATGAATTTCTTGAACTCTCAAATTTCTTAATAGGGTAAAATTTCTAAAATTTTATGACGAAGTTAAATTTTCCAAGGGTTTATTTCAGCTTAATTTTAATTTTTTATGGATTGTATTTTCACATGTGAGCTACTAATGATTATATTTGTTTTTTAGGATTAAATAAATCAAAACGGAACTTGCGTATGGATTCATGCTAGGAGAAAAATTTGGAAAAGATTGTAACTGAATATAAGGTGTAGCATCAAGATTTAATGTTGATTTACATATGAATTAGTGCCCATCTGTTCAAATGAACTCAGTTGCATATGGATATGTTCCAATGATGAAATTCCAGGAGATTTCAAAAGTGAAATTTAATTTCATTTCAAATATTAAATGTGATGCACCTTCCTATGAATCTACACCACCAGATGTATGCCAATTGGAGGTGCCTTTGACAAGGAGATACATGTGGAGTTGTGTTTATTCTCCAATGAGTATTTTCTCAAAATTAATGTCACTGGGCCACAATGTAATAGAATTTTCTCATTGGTTGATGATGTATCATGATTGGCTAAACTTTATGTAACTACTTGATGCTTCTAGGGGATTGATCTATGCCCTTGGATTAATTTAATCTTGGCCATTGAAATTGAAATGTAATATCTATAAAAGGCCAGTGCCTTCTTATTTGTAAAGCGGTTAGAAGCTGGGTTAGAAATTCATAAGTGGCTAAGTTAGGAGAAGTTAGATTTTGCAATCCAATAGTTGTAGGAGATGAGAGAGCTGGAAATTGTTATGTAATTGCTAGAGAAGTTAATGCAATTGGGTCATTGTTTTTTGAACTTTGTGTTGATCTTCAATAGTTTTATGGTTTATTTTTCTTGATTCTTAATGTTAGGCATTAGTTTTCAGTTCTTTTGCAATGATGGTGAAATGTTAATGATGTTTGATCAATCTCCTGACCATACTTTTGGTGGCTTGTTGATTGTAAGTTACCGTGTAAAGTTAGTCTAAGCCATATATTGTGCTAAGTTCAACTGTGAATGATTATTCATGTTGCATCGGTAATTGGGTATGTGGATGAATATTCATAGTCTAAAAATCCTTCATTTTCCTTTGAGGATTGCATCATTTATGTGTAGTTGTGGGCTTGAACTTGATCAAGAAAAAATTGGTTTATGGGGACCTATCCATTTGAAGCTTTCACCATTGTTGTGATTGTTCTTAGGATTTAGTATAGGATCTCTCTTTGAACCCTTTCTCTTTTGATCTTTCTTTGAATCTAGGTCAATTTAGGATTGAATCAACATCACCACATTGCTATATTTGATGAGTTTGAAGCTTCCATCATTGTTAAAGTGTAAGGCCCCTTGTGATTACCAACATTTTCACATTATCATTGAGTTGTTTGTTGCATTTTCAAGACTTGACATTAAAGACCTTGGGGTTGTTTCTTGAGGTTTGGTAATAGAAATTTACCTTTCAAGAGAGATAGAGTACTAGTATTCTATTTGATTTGTTGTAGTGCTAAAAACACCATCAATAAGGATCTTTACATTTAAAGTTCATGTTTTTTTTTTTTTTTTCTTCTATTTATGTTACCAAAGGTTGAGGATGATTATAGGTTTATTATGGTTGAAATTTTACTATGTGTGAACATGAGATGGGATGGGTGATTTTTTTTTCTAAATTTAAAAAAAAAAATTACTTTTTGAAGCTATTTTTGGGGATTTTGGAGTTATTTAAACGACTTAAGGTTCCAACTGTTATAAGGTTGTTTTTGAGTTTATGAGGATATTTGAGGCTATTTTGGGTTTTGTGTGACATTCCAAATTGTTTTTCTTTTTAAAATTTCTAAATATTTTTTATATTTTCAGAGGTTTGACCAAGAGGAGGACCTAAGGGGGGAAATACCTATGCCTCAAGGGCTCATCAGAGATAGCTTTTCCTACGTAACTGCGTAGAGGATTCATAGTTTGATTATTAGACTAGTATGTTTGCACATGATGGATAATGATGTTTTGATTTTGATGTTTTTGACCTTTTTATGGAGTTTTGAACTTATTTGGATGTTTTTGGATTTTAAGAATGTTATGGGTGTTTTTGGATTTTTACATGTTTTGAATTTTTTTGTGATTTTCATATGTTTTGAATTTTTTTGGATTTTGAGATGTTTTAGATGTTTTAGGATTTTTAGAAATGTTTTGACTATTTTTTATTTTTTAAATTTTTTGATTTTTTTTTAGATTTTAAGAATAACCTTAAGGGAATATACAAGAACCCCATCTAACAACACATGTTTAAGAATATACCCCCAGTCTAATGTGATAGACTACCTTGATAATATAGGTAGGACAAATTGACCTTAGGAGAGTGCTAATTAGTGCTAATGGAGATGGATACTCATTAAATACCAAGCTATGATACAGATGGAGATGGAGGAGATAAACATATGGAAGATGGATGCAATGGATGGAATAGATGATTTTATTATGAGTGAATGATAAGAGAAAGAGTGTATGATCTAGATGGGAGATGGTTCTTATTTACATAAGGTTCCTATTTAATAGGTTTCCATGAAGGTACATGCCGAAATTGCCACTAAAGTGATTTTCGCTAGAGGATGATTTTTCTCTTTACTATTTTGATCCTTTTTTTTTTTGGAGTTTTCTATATATATATTTGGATTTTTGGATTTTAGAATACCCCTCATGGGCTAGGCATAAATTTTTTTGAGATGCATTCTATTGATTGGTTCCTACAATGGTTCCCCTTTAGGTGGTGCTAGTTGATAAGCTCCTAAACCATAACTTATTGTGATGATAAAAGGCCCTAATCAGTTTGGCTCAAACTTCCCTTTGTTTTCTTGATCTAATATATTTGTTTGGTTCTCCTTCAAAACAAGATTCTCTACCTAGAAGCATTGACCTGTTATCTTTTTGTTTTAGCTTCTTCTAAATCTATTTTGTTAGGACTACAAGTGATTGAGTTCTTTGAGGTAGTGTTCATCCAATAATTCTAGTTCATTCAATTCAAATACCTTGTATTTTCATATGTTATTAGATGTTGCAATGAAACTCTTAATGACAAGATCTTGACCTCAATAGGTATAATGGCTTTGGTTCTGTAAACCAAGGTATAGGGTGTAGCACTAGTAGGAGTTATGATGTTGGTTCGATATGCCCAAAGGGTGGGATTTAATTGTAGGTGCCAATTCTAGCCAACGTCATTAATTGTATTTTTTAGGATTTTGATGATGGTTTTATTAGAAGCCTTACCTTGGCTACTACCTTGCGAGTAGTACAGGGTGGAAAAGTGATGTTGGATATTGAATTGGTTGCATAGCTCATAGACATCTTGGTTCTTAAAAGGTGTTCCATTATTTTTGATAATGGCTTGTGGAACACCATAATGATAGATGCGATAGTTTAGGATGAACTTGGATACATTCTTTCTAGTTATGTAGGTCATAGAGATGGTGCCAATTCACTTGGAAAAGTAATCAATGGCTATGATTATAAAATTATGGCCATTTGAGGAGGTCGATGTGATTTTACCTATGAAATCAATCCCCCATTGTGAAAAGGGATATGGTGTGGTGATGTGCCTAAGCTCTTAAGTTCATGCATGGATGAGCTCCCCATGCAACTAGCATTCTAAATATTTCTTCACAAATTGATTGGCTTCCTACTCCATGGTTGGCCAATAGTATCCTATTCTCAACAACTTCTTATCCAGGGTTACACCACTCAAATGTGACCCATAGATTCCTTCATGCACCTCTTTCAAGGTAGTCGAAGCTTCCTCTTGGTTAGGACTTCATAATAACATTCCTTTGAGACTTCTTCAGTAAAGGGTGTTTCCCATAAGGATAAATCTGGATGCTCTTTGAATAAATATTTTTGTAGGTTGGGGGTAAGGTCAAATGGGGAGATTCCTCTATGGAGGTAGGTGAAAATATAATGAAACCATGGGGAACTAGGACCAACAATTTCATACAAAAATTCTAATTTAGGTACCTTAAAATCTAGCATGAGAAGCTACTCAATGAGAAACTCGTATTTCAAGCTGTTATATGGCATATCTAGCAAAGATTTGATGGTGGCCATTGCAATTGCTACTCTGCTATTGACCCTGGGGATTTTCTCAAATATGATATCAATGAAGTAATCTTTGAATCTATCTACCATTTTCTCATATGGCATCAACTTATCATCTTTGGTTTGGTAATCATCGTTGACCTATTTTACTATTAGCTGGGAATCACCATAGACTTTGAGTTATTGTATATGCCATTGGACTACTATCCTTAACCTCGTGATGAGGGCCTCATATTCAACTATGTTGTTCATGCATGAAAACACTAGCCTATATGACTTTGGGATGTAATCACCTTGTGGGGTGATGAATAGAATTCCTACTCTAGATCTAGAATGTGTATATGAACCATGAAAGTATAGTTTCTACAAATAAGTTGAGGTGAGGGTAAACACTATTTCATCTAGAAACTCTAATACTAGGGGGATTTTTGTATAGATTGGGGATTTTGCTAGTTGAGATTTGCAATGCCCCAGCCTTTGATAGCTTTCCAATTAGCATACTCTATATTAAATTCACTAAGGATCATCACCCAATTTTCCATGTGACTTGTTAGAGTGGCTTTTGATAACAAATATTTTAGTGGATCAACATTGGAGATAAGTTTGACCTGATATGGGATCATGTAGTGTCTCATCTTTTGAGAAGTGAACACTACTACTAAGCAAGCTCTTTCAATGTAAGTGTAGTTGAGTTCATATGTATTGATGTAGTAGATAGCCCTATCTTTATTGGTTTCATCATGTTGTTCTAGAAGAACCCCTAGTGCTAATGAGGTTGCTAAAATGTATAGTATCAATGGATTCTTAGATATCAATGGCATCAGAGGGGGTGGTGTTGCTAGATAGTCTTTCAGTTGTTGGAAGGATTGTTCATAATGTTGATCCCATTTGACAACCATGCCCTTATGGTGTAGATAGGTGAATGGGTGACACTTATCTTCCAGTTGTGCAATAAACCTTTAGATGGACAAAAGCTTTCCTTGTAGGCTATGAAGTTGTTTGAGGGTTTTAAGTGGTTGTATTTCCCTGATGGCCTTGAATTTGGAAGGGTCCACCTTGATTCCTCTTCGTGATACAATGTACCCCAAAATTTTATCGGTAGTGAATCCAAAGACATACTTTTTTTTGGCTTAGCCTCACCTTATACTTCTCAAGCCTGCAAAAAAATTTAGGTAGCACTTCTAGATATTCTTTCCTTGTTATTGATTTGGCCAAGATATGATCCACATACTCCTCTAGGATTTTGTGAAACATGACAAGAAATATTAAGGTCATTTCTCTCTAGTAAGTTGCTCCTACATTCTTGAGACCAAACGACATCACATTCTAGTAGTAGGTTCCCCATGAATATGTAAACATTATCTAGTTTTGTTCTTCTTTTTCTATCATTATTTGATTATACCTAGATAATTCATCCATGAGAGAAATAATTTCTTGACCAGCTATTAAATCTATGATGATATCTAAGTTGGGAAGTGGAAAGTCATCCTTAGGACATGCCTTGCTTAAATATCTAAAGTTTATACATATCCTAATACCCCTGGTGGGTTTTGATACCGAGACTAGGTTTGAAAACCACTCAAGATAGTCAATCAGCCTTACGAAACGTACATTCAAAAGCTTTTGTAATTCCACCTTGACTAATAATGTGATCTGGGGATGTATTTTTCTCAACTTTTACTTGACTAGTTTTGTATGAGGATGTATTGTGAGGCACATGTATGACCACTGATGTATCCAACACTAGAATATCTATGTATGACCAAGCAAATAAAATCTTTCTTTCCCTAAGGAAGATTTCCAAGATTTTTTGTTCCTCATCATCTAATGACTTAGATATGTACAATGTGGCTTGAGGTGACTCTATTGCACCAACATTGACCGAATAAGATGATTCTACAAGCATCACTATTTTTTCTTGATTTGTTGCAATACCAGGAAGATTGAATCACTCATCCTTAGGTGCCTCAAAGATATTTTCACCTTTCGATGCATCCTTTTTTTTTACTTTTTTGTGATTATAAAGTGCCACATTGTGATTTTCACTTAAATACCTTGTCTTGATTTTTAAA
This sequence comes from Sequoia sempervirens, assembly GCA_007258455.2. Classification (NCBI taxonomy): domain Eukaryota; kingdom Viridiplantae; phylum Streptophyta; class Pinopsida; order Cupressales; family Cupressaceae; genus Sequoia; species Sequoia sempervirens. The sequence goes on along the minus strand of VDFB02086081.1, from coordinate 398,157,778 downwards.
TTTTAAATTTTAAATTTTGTGATTGAGGGATTCAATCATATCACCGTAGTATGATTTTATTTCTAGCTCAATGTTGAATCCTACTATGTGGTCTCAAAAAGGTATGCGATCTCAAAGTCCCATAAACTTAGAGATATCCTCACTATTTTACAACGAATCTAGAATTGGTGGTCCTTATTGGTCCCAGTTGATGAGTTGAGGATAGATAAGTTTTAGTTTATTGTCTTGGCTAGAGGACATGAAGGATGTTGTGGTAATCATAAAGATAGAGGCATTCTCAAATAGGTCAGTGATGCAAAAGGGGGTCATCCATGTTTTCAAAATTAATGTATTTAACCAAGAGAAAGCTTCATCTCCCTCAATCAAAGTATCCTTGACAAGATGGGTTACATTTTTTCTCGAGATGTAGCCAAGACTAATGTTTTTTAGGCACTTCTCAGGGATAATAGGTTGACACATGCCTTGTTGATTTAGACCAAGTCCACATGTTATTGTGTAACCCATGATTTTTATTAGTTGGAAACCTTTTCTTCTTGTGTCCACTAGAAGGGGAGGTTCTTCTTTCTCTCAATATACTGATTTGGAGATGTCATCTTCTTCTATGATTTTTGAATTAAGATCTCCCCATTTTGTGAAGGTGGTTGTTTCCATTTTGATTGTCTTAGTCACCTTGTCAATATGTTGGGGTTTACCATAAGTTCTAGGAGAAAGTGGAAGTTTTCCTACAAAAAAGGATTCTTTTATGTTGAAATCCCTACAACCATTGTCCTTGATTAAAACCTTGATCTCTAGGATAGTTTGTTTTGTTATTGACATAGTTGTTGATGTCGAAGCTAATGTTGATGGGTCAACATAGGGAGAGGGTATTGTAACTTCATAATTCTTGGGTACTTGTAGCACCTTTTAATACTTCTCCTTCATACTCTTGCAGTAGTAGAAAGGCTCAGGATCACCATGAATTATTATTTCTCTATTATCATATGAGAATTTGATGCATTGGTGATATGTGGATGTTATGGCCTACATGGCTTGGATCCATGGGTGGCCAAGAAGGATGTTAAAGGACAATTCAATATCCAAGACTTGACAAGTTGTATCTATAATTGTTGGCCCTACTTGTATAGGAAGTTTGGTTGTTCCCTCTAAGTTTTGTTCATTTGCATCATAGGCTCAAATTGTGATTTCTTTTTCTTTTTCAATAACATCATCATAAAAGGCTATATTTTTAATTAGTTGAAGGGTACAAATATTTAATCCCACACCTTCATCTATCAAGACTGTTTTGATTTTTTTATTATGGACATAGACCTCAATATGTAATGCACAGTTATGGAATGACTGCAATGGGAAGTCATTTTTGGTTAATGTGAGTTGATGGGTGGATGTGATATGTCCAACCATAGCTTGGGATTTCTCAATATCAATATTAGTTGGTATGGACGATGATGAAAGAGCCTTTTTTAGGATTTCCTTATGCGTTGGAGAAATATTCAAAATTTTGAAGATGGATATCTAGGTAGGTGTTTTATTAAGTCAATTCAACAAATTGTAATATGTAGGGTTTGACCTTGATGGGACTCCTAGTTGTGAAGGGCTTCCCTGAATAGTAATCTTCCCTCTTCATGTGGTGACTCCACACTCAGGATTAGGTCCTTGTAAATTAATTATAAAGATGTGATTATCACATGTTCCTACAACATTGTCATAGGTGTGATCGAATTGGTTATACACTTTTCCCTTTCCAATATCATTACCCTTTCTACGATCGGGCATTGGGGTCTTATATATTCCCAAGTCACTATTTCCAAAGTGTTGATTGATACTCACCTCACCTTGACCTATGAGGCCTTGTATGAAATTTTCGATTCAAATGTAGTTAGATGTCTTGTGATATTTGGTTCAGTGATATTCACATTGATCTTCATCTTTATACCACACAGTTTGACTTGTGGTTCGTAATAGTGCCTAAAATCAGGGAGTGCAATTAAGTTTGATTAAATTAAATTATGTAGGATCATTTCAATCGATTCCCCCAAGGGTGTGCATTTACATCATGGTGGGTAGTTTTTTTCCTTGGTGGAAGCCCTCATGGGGGATTGATATTGTTAACTATTTTTTGATTTTTTTGTTGTGTATTTTCTTTGGGTGGAGCATTTATCACAACTTTTACATCGACCACTTTGTCATTAGTCACTTTATTTTTCTTAGCCCATGTACAGGGTTTGTCATTGGAACTAGATGGTTGGTGATTATATTTATAAACCTACACTAGTCCCTTGGCAATGAGGGCCCTCTCAATGTTAAGCCCTTTGGATATGAGTTCTTCAAATGCCAGTACACATTGCATTCTCAATTGGAAGGATAAGTCTGTGTCTAAGTTTCCTACAATGATTTTCACCTATTGTTTCTCTGGCATGGGCCATTTATATTTACTTTCCTTGTGTCTCCATCTTTATAACAAGGATGCAAAGGATTCTACCATGTTTTGTTTAAGGGTATATAGTTCCTCCAAGGTTACATTTGTGTCAATGTTGTAGGTAAAGTGGGCTACAAATTGATCTATTATTTCTTGGAAAGTTTTGATTTCTAGAGGTAAGTGTGAGAGCCATTCTATGGCTTTCCCTCCAAAACTTCTTGGGAAGAGACACATTAGGTATGAATCATTTTATGAAACTTTCATGCATGTGACATATAACTCTCTAATATGTTCCTTAGGATTCACATGTCCTTTGTATTTGTCAAATTTAGGTATTTTAAAGTTCAGAGGAAATGGTATGATTGTGATGTTTTGATCGAATGGATATGGGCATAGATATTGAACTCCATATGACTTTTTGGTCTTCCCAATTTATCTGTCCTAGATTTTTTGTATTAGTGTTTGAATTTGGGAAGATATGTTCGAACGAGGATTGTTTGATGGTGAAGCATATGTGTTGTAATGTGGGATGGTAGATGGGATACATGTTGGATTTTGATATGGAGGTGTATTGGTGTTGTAAGTGTTATATGGGGTGTATTGTGGGTTGGATTGATATTGTGGTGATGAAGATGGTGGTGTATTGTATGATCCATATTGATGTTGAGGTGTAACATTTGGTTGGGAACTTGTGTATTTGTTGATTTTAAGGATTGTATTGCAAGTTCTGTTGATGTTGTTCTGTAAGAAATTTTTATTGTTGGGCTTGCATTTGTTGTTGTTGGGAAATACTTTGTTGGGAAATAGCTTGTTGTTGAGAAATAGATTTTTGTTGGGAAATAACTTATTACTGATAAATAGCTTGTTGTTATGGAGATGGGACTTGGTGTTTTGAAGATGAAATTTATTATGACACCATGTATTGATAATGTTGATGTTCTGGGATGTATTGATTTTGTGAGAGGACATTGTGAGAGGATTGTTGATGCTGTTGTGGTGGTAGGACGTTATTTTGATGTTGAGGTATTTGATTTTAATGTTGGTAATTTTGATATTGTGGAACTTGATGTTGTTGATGTTGGGATTGATGTTGTTGACTTTGGGATTGTTGATGTTATGAGACTTGACCTTGATGTTGTGTGTTTTGTTGTTGAGGGGATCTTTGATGGATGACATTTGGTTGGGGTTGTTGCATGGTGTTTTTTTGTGGTTGTTGTATACTAAGGACATTTGTGTGTACATTTTGTGAAGGAAAATTTATCACATGATTTGTCACATTGGTATTAATTTTAAGCATTAAATGTAGGTGGGATGTTGGTATTTTGAGTATTGAATGTTGGTGTTTTGAGCATTGAATTTTGGTGGGATGTTGGTGTTGTGATCATTGAATGTAGGTGGGATGTTGGTGTTGTGAGCATTAAATGTAGGTGGGATGTTGGTGTTATGAGCATTGAATGTAGGTGGGATGTTTTGAGAACCTAAATTTGTGTAGATCCCTAGATTTTGGTGATGAACTAATTGATTTCCAAATTGAGCCACAAGGTTTGTTGAATCTATTCCTATCAAATTAACCATTGGTTGACTTAGTATGTTTGATGAGGATGGTTCTAGAAATTTTTGTATGAAATTGTGGACCAAGGATTCACTTTGAGGACGATGATTCATGGATGCTATGTGTGAAAACGATTGCTCCCTTAGTGTGTTCACATAAATTTTTTAAGGAAGTTTTGTACCACCTTATGCAAGTGTAAGCATGTATTGATTTGGGTCAAGATTTAGCATGGTGCTTATAACATGAGTAAGAGTTGGATCTTGTTGCATTCCTAGTAACTCTTTAGGATTAAATTCTTGAGGTTTGTTGGTTATATCTTCTATGTGAACCATTTCACCTTGGAATGGTTGAGTTGGTGATTGATTTTTATTTAGAGTTGTAAAACCTTTAGGATCAAAATCAGACATCCCTAGAATTTGTTCACTAGAACTTATTGTGGTAGCTATATTTGAGCCACTAGGATTTTTTTCCATGTTCTTTTTGTGTTGGGACCTTGTTGTGACCATAAAATTTGTGTCAACCCTAGGAGATGTTGGATGTGAATTACTTTGTTGGAATTATTTGGTTTGCCTCAAATTTTGATAATAATGACACTTTGAAAGGTTTAGGACCAATGTTGAATGATTGCGTGAATGGATGAAGGTAATGAAACTTTGAAAGGTTTAGGACCAATGTTGAATGATTGCATGAATGGATGAAGGTTATGAGACTTTTAATTTTAACAAAGTTTAGACTAGATCTTTAGGTGTGTTTGAGGATGATGATGAACTTACAAACCTTGGAAGTAGACTCATGACTCCTAGGTAAGTTTACCCATAATTATGTTTAATAACTCAACCAAATACTTGAAAATAGATTGTTTCCAAGTATGAAGTCAAACTAGGTGTTAGGATAAAAAATATAAGTCCAAACGATCTATGTAAAAATATTAAATTTTTTGTATGAAATTGATTTTTTTGATGATGGTGTTGATGGTTTGATGTTTGTATGAATTTGGTCCTAATGAAAACCTAGAAAGAGTTTTAACAAGCCCAAAATGATGATGAATCAAGGTTTTTTTCTATTATTTTGATAGATACAAGTGATCATACATTTGTTTTTCATTAATTTCAAATATTTTTATGCTTATGGACCAAAATACAGAACCAAAAAAATTTTGAAGTTTTTTTTTTCAATGTTAGAAAAAAAATCACTTTTTTCTTACAAATGCATTGGACTATTCACTACAAAGCCATCACAATATTTGTAAAGGCATTGATGTTTGAAAGAAGCGTTAGACTTGTTAGAATTGGCTATGGACGCCAAGATCTATGGACCAAATGGAAAGCACAAGAAAGAGAGAAATTCTATGACAAGAATAAACTGTATTCAATGTCATTGGTATAATATGATTATGATTATTACAATGAGAGAGACCCCTTGGTTATATAGCCAAGGTGAGAACATAGAAGGGCATAAGATTATGACAAGTGTCGTAATCTTATGACATGAGACAACTAGGAAAACCTATAACTCCACAAAAGGTGGAGAGATAATCACATGATGTGTCCACAAAAGGTGGAAGTGATGAGATAATGACATGTCAAGTCCACCAAAAGTGGAAATTCTCCAACAACCTCCTATGTGGTCCCTAAGTAAACTTAACTAAGGTGTAATTATGACCTAGGACAAGGTACAAAACATTTAATTACACCAACAAGACTATCCAAAAAAGGAATCACTTTATAAATGTTAGTTTTCCCTAACATGTTGAGATGTACAAAGGAATCAATATGTAAACAAAAGATCCACTTTAATAAAAATGGAAGCATCAGTTTGCACAAAGGCATCACACTGTTCAGACAAAAGCATCAATTTGTTAGAGGATCTTTGATATGAAAATTTACCTAGGTGTTTGAAGTTTTGATGTTGTAAAAACATAGTAAAAAACATGTAAACTGACTAAGTTGGTGTTTTAGGTGCTTTGTGTGTATTCTTCTTCCACAAGACCACACTAATCAGTATCACAATGGTATTCAAGATAAAAACACACCATGAAGTATAGCCTATTTTTAGTGGTGTAGTCCATTTTTAATGTAGAACTTGAAATTATTTGAATATTGCATTTAAATAATCTTATGTTGGTCTTAGGTAAAAAAAAAGAAAAAAGGGAGGTTTTGATCTTTTATTTTTTGAAAAGGTCTTATTAGATTTTTCACTTTCAAATGAGTATTTTTCCCCAAATATGAGTTCTTCATTCCAAGGGAAAGAAAGAAGAGGTTTCCATGCCAAAGTCTTGTGATTGCATGAAAAATAGCTCACGTTGGAAGGTATTTGCATGAAAAATTAAATTCAAAACTCTAAGTTGGGCACCAAGTTGGGAAAAAAGAAAACGCTAAAGAAAAGACTCCACGTTAAGGAAGAGTGTTAGGGTTTTATCTTTGATGAAAAAGAAGTTCAGTTAAAGAAGGCTACATAATGGTGACGAAGAAGTTTATCTAGAGTTTATCTAAAAAGGAAGTTGAGAACATTTAGGAAATAAAAATGCATGTAGCTCCTGACATATCTCCCAAGTTGTTGGATATTAAGTGGTTGAAGACTTTACATATGATTTCCTTGTGTAAGTACCAAGTACACCTGTAGGGTTACCATAGGTTTTGAGGGTTTTTATTTTGTTTAGTTTCTCTAGGAATGATGAGGTTTGAGTATACCATTTTAGTCATTAATAAGAATGCAATAAAAATAGTTGTGTAGATGTCCTTTCAATTTCTTCTTGCTTCTTTTGTCAAACCCTACTTTCTATCAAGGGATATTCTAGGGAAATTGCATGTACATATTACTACTTTAATGGAAACTATACAAGGTTGTAGTTCAATGAACAAGATATATCAACCTGATAAATGTGGACAACAAGCTCAAATGCAAGATTAAGATTCACATAAAGGGAATAATTTGCATGAATACAACCACCTTAAAATACACAATTCAAGAATGATAAAGGGAAGATCGGTGATGGTAAGGTTTTAGGGATAATGTAAAAGGAAATCATGCCAGCGAAGATGACATAAATCAAGTCAATGGTAAAATCATACTTGTGCAGTTTTCGCACACACGCCCTGTTGAAAGCAGAGACCCTCTTTTCTCGTATTTTGCTCGTGTGTTTCCTTTTTGTAGAGTCTCAACTTCATCCCCTTAAAGGATAAAGTGTCTCAGTCTAACTCTTGAATCACTCATGTGCATTGATGAAATTTCTCTTTGAGATGCTCTCTTACAATTTGAAAGTCGTGATTCAACCCTTAGAGGTCACCTTTAGGTCCAAACTTGTGAAAATTGGCAAAACTAGCTAACTGATGGGCATTTTCAAAAAATACGAGTAGGCTCAGATTACCTGACCCTTAATCCGGTCGGATAATCCGAGGTACCTCGGATTATCTGAAATCTTCCTCAGGGTCATATTTCTAAAAACGGGCAAAATGTCTTGTCAATCATTTATTGAGGTCATTAATGGCGCTAATTTGGTTTTATATTCGATCTTGGCCTTCATTTTGCTCATTTTTATTTGGAGAAAGTTGGGAATCATCCATCCATCTTTCGTTGTGTGTCAATTTGGCATTCTCTTGAGGGATTTCTTGCTTGGCTAGTGATTGATATTGAATTTTGAGGCCTTTTCATTGATTTCTTTGGCATTCTTTTCAAGGTTTCGCATTAAAGGTATGGTATTTCACTTTCTATGTTGCCTTAATCTCCTTTTTTTGCTTACTCCTATGTCCATTGGGTTGTAAATAGAATTGATTCATTCGTGAGGGCGCAAGGGTTCATTTCTAGCATCGATCGTTGTTTTTTGGGCATAGTTAGGGTTTGCTGCTACACCATTTACTTCCTAGGGCATAAAGTTAAATGTATAGGGTGTCTTGTTAATCAACTTTGGAGAGTACTAGTTAGGGATCTCTTCTATTTTGAGCCTTAAATGTAGAAAACCATAAAGGATATTAAATCCCTTTTATCTTTTCCCATTTTTCCCAAACACTAGAAAGAAAAATTGAGTTTGTGAATTGGATGCAAATGACTAGATCATAATCACAAAAACATTGCATGAAAATTGCGAATGATAGCTCAAAAATAGTTGAAAGATTGAAAGAAAGAGGTCTAGTCTGATAAATCAAACTAAAAAATTTTGAGACTTGAAAATTTAAGGGCCTAGGCAAAATTTCGGCAGATCTAAGCTAGCTCGAATTAGTTGAGCCTTAATCTGCTTGAGTAATCCAAGGGAGCTCGAATTAGCCGAAACCTAATTATTTCTGCAAGTTGAATGAAAACCTAAGCAACAGGTTCGGTAATTCCATGGAACCTCAATTTTTTTGAATTTTGAGTAATTTTAGGTGGACTGGAATCTCTAAACTTTTATAAAATTCATGCTTAACGTTCATGTTTGGATTACATATTGATTATAAGGCCTGGAGTAAACTTGTGCATTGATGATCTAATGTTTTCTATCTCATGGGTTTTCATTTGCAAGGTGAATTTGAGTTGTTTGCGTTCATTTGGCTAACTTCAGTGAATTCATGTAGGGCCGGATTGACTAAACCTTAGTTTGTTCAAAAAATCTGACTAGGCTCAAATTCTCTGAACTTTCTATTTTGAGCCCGAATTTAATGTAAAGGTGGTTAATGCTAGATCTTGATGATTGGTAATGATGATTTATGTTCTTTAATGATGAAATGGTCATGTTAAGAGGATTTTCTTGGTAAAATTTAAATGTGTTATGATAGTTCTTTCCTTCTAGTAATTGTGATTTTGTTTTAACAGATGCAGACAGTAGAGAGTCTTGATAAGACAACCAAAAACAAGGCTGCTCTAGCACAAGAAGAAGTTAGAAAGAGGCAAGAGAGAATGAAGTATGATTTCAAGGGCATCTGGCCTGAGACAAATATTTCCTTTGCATGGTCAAAATCATAGACACCAACATGGGCCACATTGATTACGATGACTTCCACCAAAGAATGTTTTGGAAGGCACCTACTAAACTTGTACAAAAGATCACCCACACAGGACTAGCACAAGTAGTAGGATTTCCACCACACAACTGTTTCTGGAGTTAGTTTTGGAATGTGCAAGGCACTATGATTCTAGGACAAGGATCATTGTTGGTCCTCAAGGCAAAGTGATGGAAAATCTAATAGAAGAATCTATTGTAGAGGGTTTCAACATTGCCTCCCATCACAAGCTGATTGAAGAGATAAATATTGGGGAGTTTACAAAATTCTATGAGGAAGACACCAATAGAGCCCTAAAGATAATGAACAATGCTTGGATTCTAAAGCCAAATCCTTGCTATTCAAAGTTACCCAAGTAGCTACATAGGAGTGACTTCAAGCAAGAATAAAATGATATTATAACTCTCCTGGGTAGAGTCATGGGAGTGGAGGAGGCACACATATTCCAACCTTGGATGTTCCAACCTATTACTCAATTTTTTTCCAACAAGCATTATCACTAGGAAGGGATCATCAACAACAATATAGATACCCAATTGAGGAGTGTGCAGGAGACCAACAAGTTTACCATGACTTTATATTTGGTGTATATGTTGGCACACAAGAACAAATACAAAGGTGTTAGTTGTAAAGCGGTCTTGGGGTAGGATAAAATATGGGAGGTATATCCCCAATTGCAATATAAGACAAAAAATTATAGGAGGTCCAATGATTCTTTCTTTATGTGCATTCCTAGATTATTACAAGATGCCCTTCACATGAGGATCTATGCATATGCAATGGATATGATAAAGAACTATGGTTGGTGGTTTATTCAGTTCCAAAGGGTTACATATATTAGAGTGTAAGGATCACGAATCGCTTCCCTTAGATTGCCAAGATGTCCTACCAACAAGATCATCTTGTTGGAATTGACTAAATAAATGGTTGGCTTTGAGGAGGTATTGTAGAGAGGAAACATAAAGAATAAGGGGTTGGGATTTGAATTCCCATTGAGAGTAGGAGTATTAGAAGCCTACCCCTCTATTCATAGTGCCCAACATTCAGAGAAAGAGATGACTCAATTTGAGTTATACTCCCATACTAATAGAGGAAATTTTGATCCCTATGGGAAGGCTGTCAAACAAGCAAATAAAACTTTTAGGCATAGAGATAATATTGAAGATTATTGGACCAATTGTAGAGATGAGTGGGAAGTCATTAGAAGAATATTCTCCAGGATGCCTTTGAAGTTGATCAGATTGTACAGAGTTGTAGAAGTACTAGACCAGGTGGAAGATGATGAAGCAGATCTCCTTCAACATCACGATTATGAGCCATATAAGAATAGGAATTTTCCTCCAATTAATTGGTCTAAGGAGGAGGTAATAAATTTAAATCAACTCATAGAACCAATCAAGAGGTATTCTAAGTTGTGGGATAAGCATCAAGTTCTGGAAGTGGAGGCAGATGGTGTTAAATTAACCTATGATCTGATGGGAGATATGGAATCCCATGATGAAGAAGAAGTTGAAGTTAATAAGAAGGATGAATCTATTGAGACTAATGATGAAGGGGCCATTCAAGAAGCAGTTTCAATCAAAATAAGAACTAGGAGCCAAGGGAAAACAAAGAGAGTTCCTCAGGCTAGTGCCCATATTGAAATAGGGGAGACCTCACAGCCAATAAGGAAGAGAAGAATAGTGACTGAGAGGCAAAAGGCTGCAAAAGCAATGAAGAATGAAGTGACCATAGATGCTCCCTCAGCTACAAAAGTGATAGAGTTAGAAAGTTCTAGGGAGAAACCTCAATTTTATGTAAGGAGACATTCTCCAAAATAGAGGGCTGCACAAATAGAACAAGAGAAGATAATAGAAGAAGATTTGTCTGATAAAGAGGCACCTATGGATGATCTTGAGAAGAGAGTAGCTACAAGAAATAATTCCCCCATCCCTTCTCCACATTCACACCAAGAGGTGAAAATTGATGAAGAAGCCCTTCCAGAAGAAGGAAATATATCAAGCAAGCTTGAACAGTTGAACGAAGAAGATAATGACATCTCTACTCTTGACAGTGGAGAGTGGAGAGAGTTTGTCAAAGAAATGAAGCAATCAACCTCAGGGGATGAGAGTAAGAACATAGAGTCAGAGGTTGTATAGGGAAGAGTATCAAAGTCTCATGAGAGGGTAGTAGTGAATGAGTCACATAATAATCTAGGGAGAGAAGTTGATAAAGGGAAGGATGTTGTTGACAGTCCTAATCAGGACAAAGAAGGACAAGAAGATCAACTAGAGGTTGAAAGAAATGTTGAGGTTAATGTGGCTGATAGTCCTAAAAAAGAAGTGACAACTGAAGCACCCACAGGTCCAGATTGGATGGAAAAGAGGCTGAGCAAAAGGCCAATCATTGTGCAGGAAGAAACACTAAGTTGGGACAAACTAATGGAGCACTTTGGACAACCCAAACAGAGGAAAAGAGCTAAGAATGTGTCTAAAATCACAAGAGATGAATTCAATAATAGGGTGATTCATGTAGTAGTCCCTCCTTTAGATAAGTTTAAGGATGAAGTAAGGTCTTCAGACTACAAGGTACAAAAAATTAACCTGGGACCTACAAGTAAAGATCAAGAGAAGGAAGAATTTCAAGAATCCTCCTAGGAAATTATAAGATTGGATAAAGAGACAAAAGAAAAAGAGAAGTTGCAGAAGCAGTTAAATGATGTGTATAAATATGTGTATCATTTGATGAAACCTTTGCAAACAATGGGCAGTGAAGGAATTGTGCCTGAGGGATTGTTGCCTAAGGAGGCAGTCAATGAAATTGAAAGATTGAAAACCTCAATGCACTCCACACATAGCTGGCTCATGGATGTAAGCAGCAAAGGAGATGAGGCTATTGAGAAAATTCTAAAGATATACACTAATTCCTTTGATTTCCTTGAGAACACTTCTCAGTTTGTTGTTGATTGTAACCAAATTGATGAATCTACTGCCAATGAATTGAGGAAAATTTTGTAGGTGCCAAAGGAAGAAATGGCCAAGATAAATGTCTTCTCTAGGGATGAGATTGGAAAGATGAAGGAATGGGTAGAAGTTTGGAACTATAGGAAGGAGCTTCTCACCAAAGAATTGAAGAAAATCAAGAAGCCTAATGGTAAGATGAAAGAAATTTATAATAGTTGCACCACCTTTTTGGAGATAGTCACTAGCAGAAGGAAGTTTGGGCCAAAGAATATGAGTGTTGGTAGATTGCAGGCATGGTGGCATGAAGTTTATGCTCCATCAACGGGTACTCCAGTTTCCAAATATAATCTAGAAGATGTTGCAATTTACATTTCAAAATTAGATAAGTATCATGAGTTGCAAATGGAATGGAATAAAACTATGCCCCAATATCTGGAGGAGTTCAAGAATCATAAAACTAGAGTTAAATTTATTCCAGTTCTAGATCCTAAAGATGTGAAGGAAATATTGGGTAAATCAAAAGAGTTATTTGATAAATTGGGAGCCAATCAAGAAGAAGGAAAAGAGGATGATCAACAAACAATTGCACAATTTTTCATGCTAGATATGTGACCCAGCCATCTAGGGGAAGCGACCTTGAAGTTTGTGCCATATAAGGATGTTGTTAGAGAATCTAGGCCAACTTGGAGGAAGTCCCAAGTATTAAATGTGAAAAATATTATTTTATTAAAGGAAGCTTCTAGGCTGACCTATTTTTGGCCATCCATTTTGTAATCCTAATTGGGCCGACCTAGTATGGGATTTCTATAAATTGGACATTTTTCCTCATTTGTAGAGGTTAGATTTTGGAAAAGCTAAGTGATAGAGCAAGAGCTAGAGCTAGGAGTTAGTACATTTTGAGAGCAAGTGCTGTAATATTGAACATTTGGGTGATTCAATATAAGTAAAGAAATTGTTCTTTGGTTCTCTTTATTGTGTTGATTTATCTTGCATGGTTCTTGTTATTCTATCTTCAAGACTGCTTTGATAACATTAGGTATATGTTAGACTTAGAGTTAAATATGATTCTATGGCGTTTGTGATTTGATACTTGAAGTGTCTGTAGCAATCCCTGGTCCATACTTTTGGAAACTCGTTGATTGTGAGTTGTTGTGTAAAGTTAGCCTAGACCTTATATTTATGTGCTAAGTTCAATTGTGAGTATTTATTCATTTTAATTGCAAAAATAGGTTTGATGTGAATGAATGTATCATGATTTTAAAATCTTAATTTCCTTAGAAGATTGCACTATTTCTATAAGATTGCAGAGTAAATCTAGGTTAAGTAGGAATTAGTTTTGAGGGATTAGTCCATTTTGAGTGTTTTATCATTTGCATTGTTGATCTTAGGATTTCTCTAGACCCTTATTTTTTGCTATTTCTTTTGTTATATGATTTAGATTTAGGTTTCAAGTATCATTACATCACAAAATATGATAAGTATAAAGTTCTAACATTTGTTTGTAAGGTCCCTTTGTCATTACCAACATTTTCACATTTATCACTAAGTTGTTTATGCATTGTCAAGACCTGACATTAGAGACCTTTGGGTTATCTCTTGAGGCTTACTGATAGAGATTTACATTTCAAGAGAGATAGGATTTCCATATTATGTCTGAGTTGTGTAGAAAACACCATCAACAATACTTATGAGTAGCATTAAAAGAGGAAGTGTTTGATATTACAAATAAACAAAGAGCAAGTTTTTCAAAGGAAGTTTCAAACCTAAAATTCAAGGGAGGACAACCATGTAGGTAAGGACAAATTTTTAGACTACAAAGGGCAATAAATCCATATGATGGTCATTTTTGCAAATATTACAAAGTATGGCAGTCATGGTAATACCCAACACAATCATCATCAATGCTTTGAAACCTTTCTTCAATGTTGTTGATTCTCAATTTGTTTGTATACAATAGATCCTTTTTACATTGTGGTTTTCTTTGAAACCTATTGTTCTTAGTGCATCCATGGCATCATTGGCCATGATATCCTTAAATTAGAATGCTTTCATTAGTGCAATACTTTAAAAAAAAATCACATATAGAAGTGTATACTCTAAGATGCAAAGAAAAATGAGTTAGATTGAGGAGAGTCCTATTTCCCATGTAAATGATAAGGATAGTCATGAATTATTGAGAAAAACCAAGTTAAATACATACAAACTAATGATACAAACCCATGAGGTTCCATTTCATGATGACAGTGAAAGGATTCACCATGGAGGATAGTTAAGAGTCTCAAATAAAATCTCATGAAGTATACAAAGGATCATTAACTTGAGGACAATCCTAAAGCATTATAGTAGGTAGTCATGGGTGTAGTGTCATAACCTTCATGAAAACGGTATTTTTGAAATCATGAGCATCATGAAAAAGATAGTCTACAAGGGTAGAGCTAGACAAGGGAGAACAACCACATAGCTAAGGATAGTGCTAATATGACACAAAGGGAAGCTTTGAGATCAAATGGATGATTATGATGATGCCATGATAAAAATGTTCCATGAAGGTTGAAAAAGATAAAAAAGGTATATCACAAATGTGATGAGATAAATGTTTTGAAGGAACTATGACAAAGGATATTCATATAAACTTGACAATCATATCAAAGAAGCACCAAATGGAGAGATTTCATGACATTCTTGAAAGATTAGAAAGGATAGTCATCAAGGAAACTTGAGCACTCATGAGGACAACAAAAGGAGAACATGGGAAATGGAGAAATTAACTATGAAGAAGAAAACCATTGACAATAAAGTGATTGTCACAAAAGACATCATCGACCATAAAGTAATGAAGATCAAAAGTATTAAAGAGACAAACATAGAAGCAAATTGATAGTTTAGAAAGGACAATAGATTTAGTTTCCAAAGGAGCTACATACTTCACAAGATCATTAAAAGAGGAATGATCAAGGGAAACTTAAAAGAAGGACAAGCCAAGTTCAATACCACTGCAAAAGGTAGGGCAACCTCATGGATGACTTGAAGGACATAGATAATGCTTTGTGTAGAAATAGTGACAATAGGTATCATTATAAGAATAGTGTGCAATATCAAATGATATAAGGGCAGAGTTAAAGAACTATCAAAGTGGAAGGAAAATTTTTAAAGGACAATGGTTGTGTATAAAGTTATAAGGGTATGTGCAGGATCATCATGGAAAAAACAGGCCCTTAAGTGGCAAAAAAATAAAAAAATCAGAGTTAGGCAACTTGACGTAAAAATTTGAATAAGTTATCTATATTATTTTAAAAATATGTAAGAATAGAATCTATAGAAAATTGAATGTTGTTTCTAAACTACTAGGTTTGTTTAAAAAAAAAAACTAATTGGTGAAAATTTGAAATTTAAATGCAATAGTACTTAAATTTCAAGGAAAAAATAAGAAGTAGGTGTATGTCGACCACCCTAACCACAATAAAATGATAATATTTTTTTATAAGATTTTAGATATAAGTAGAGGACTCATGTCCCAATTTGATGCATATTTTTTTTGTAATTTTTTTCCAAGTAAATAATTAATGATTTTTTTATTACAACTTTTAAAAAATATAAAAAACTCATATGTTTGACCACCTTAATTTGGTCAAAACTTTATGAAATTCATTTTTTATTTTTTTAATCCTATAGTATGTGAAGCATAGAATGTGACACATGTTTTGGATTCAAAAAATGTGATACCGTTTGAAAGCTATAGATTTTTTCAATCAGTCTATCAATCAAGACTTTAGTCGTAATTTGAATAGAAAATGGATAATAATTACTTATTAAATTTAAAGTAAAGCATAATTTATATTGGTGGAAAGCTAAGAATCTCCTTTAAAAACCCTTTTCGTTTAATCAATTTTGGGTAAAAAAAAAGTTGTCAGCCACATACCCATCATGATCCTGCACATACCCATAAAGAGGGGAGATAAATGGAGTATGACAAAGATGAAAAACATCAATGAGAAGAAGATTCTAAAGGAATTTATGTCATAATAATGGTAGAGTATAGTGAATGGGAGATATAGAGGAAATTCAATACAAGAGGAGGGGAAAACCTCATAGCTCAAAGAGGATAAGAGTCTATGCTTGGACTATCATAAAGGGGGAAGCCACAATTTTTTATCAAACAAGGTTTCAAACGAGAGTGCAAAGGAATAATGGATGAAGTCTCTTTCTTGAGCTACATATAAAGAAAAAATTTCCCCATCTATATGCATTTCTTGAGATCTAAATAGGTGATGAATCTAAAGATGAACTTTCTAAACCAAAAATTCTATCAGAGTTGGAAAATTTATCTATTTTGGTTCTTTGATAGAATTGGAACTTCTTATCTATGGGGAGGGTGAGAGAAAAGGTTACTTTTTTAGAGTTTTTTCCTCATGCGATAAAGTATACTGAAAATTTCCATGCTATTAATAGTGAGTATATTAAAATGACAATGGGTGATGTGGAGGTTCATGAATAAAGTTCAAATAAGGTACCTACTAATTTTTATTTTGCTTTGACCTATGATAGTGGTATGTTATGAAGGCATCAAAAGATAGTGAGGAATAGGGTTTTCATAAGGACAACCATATCAAAATGTGGTGAATCTTCTCATGGAAATATAGAAGGAAAAGATCATTTTCAAGGGCAGATATTACAATGGTGACAATCCTCTTAAATAATACACAGTCATGAGAAAGAAAAAATGAAAAAAGGTACAATGAGAACATGGTAATGATCAACCTCGCATGGCAATAATATGAAGAGAAGTACAGAGAGCCATGCTACCCTTGGTGTTGATAGCATTTTTCATTTTTTTTTCACTCCATAGGCATATCATTCATAGGAAAACATGAAGAGCTTATAGGTCTATCATGGAGGTGGATGCATGAAGAAGGTATAATAATATGGTGCTCATTAAGTTTTTGAAATGAAAGTAATGAGCAGTCACTTGACTAGATGGAGGACAGTCCTCATGACTAAGTTACAGACCAAAATAAGGATAGTTTGGGTGATAGTCCTTGCTAAATGTTATTAGCCTCAAGACACAATTAATGATGGAGAAAATATAGTGTTGAAGTTGCATGAGTAAAGGAGATGTAGATATACAAGGGTAGCAAAGAATAAATAGTACTATGTATAAAAAAAGAAAGGAGAATCATAGTTCATAAAGAAACATAGTCTTAAATTCAAGAGACAACCCTATTAAGTAACAAGTATGACATTAGATAGATGAAGGTACATTCTACGTGATATCCATTCTCATAACGGTTAAATGAATTATTTAACAAACTTGAAGAATGCAAACCCTTAGTGACTCACACATCTATATTCATGCAAGGAGTTTCACAAAAATGACTAGCAATTAAGTGGCATGTTTATGCTCAATTTTCAAGTAGTTAAAGGTAGTTTTGGCCTAATTAAGAAGCCCTCATGGTTACAACTAGTGTTAATGGGAGTTTGAAGCCAAAATTATGCATTTTGAGATAGTTTAGGTCCCTAAAATAAAGGATTTTTTGTCTTATACACCCAGTAGGTTGAAAAATCTATGCAAAGTGCCTTAAGACAAATTTTTCAATTAGTTTCATGCTGATCCAGAGCGGGGGTGGATAACTTCTACAAAATGTCAAACAAGCAATCTTTCAAGGTTTCAAACATTCTATGGTGGGTTTTTCTTGACAAGCCTCAATTTTCCTAGTAGTCCTTCCTAACTGGTTTTCCAATCACAACTTCCTATGTAGATATCATGCCCAGATTGTAAAAGCATTTTTGAATACCCTTTTTGTCCTTTGTCATCATATCCAAAATTTGGATAGGATTGCTTTGGTATAGAGGCTTCAAATTTTGACTGTCCTATTTCTTGAGCCTAAAGCATGGGGGTAGCAAATTGGATTTTTTTGGCCATAAATTTTAGTGAAGACATGGTATCTAAAATGTAAACATAGTTATAGATACCCATTTTGTCTTTATACAACATATCTCAGAATCAAGGTAGGTTACGTTGGACGTAAACCCTCAAAATTGATTGCTCTTGTTTCAATTAGGACTAATACATAAAGAAATCCGACTTAAGACATCACCAAAACACGTGCAAACTTAATTTCCTATTTCTGAAAGTTTGACGAATCAAAATGAATATTATTATTGTATCTAAGGGTAAATTTTAGGTTAGATTAATTATCAAATCAATGAAGTACAAAACCCAAAGAGCTACAAAGTATAGTGAAAGCAAATATAGATGAAACGTTTATACTAGTTAATCACCGAAGCTTCCATGATTCATCTTCGTAGCACCTTCTAACTTGTTGGTTGATGTGTTGCCCTTAGATTCAATGTGCGAACAATCTAAAAATAAAGCCTAAGTCCTACACAAGCTTTGAAGGATTTAAATAAAGACTATGCCTATGTCTATGACAAAACAATTATAAAATAACTTTAAGTCTTAAATATGCCAGAATAATGTAATCTATGTGCGTAATCCAAAAATGTGAGCAAAATAGTATTTTATAGAAAATGTAATTTTGAATGGATGGATAAGATCGACTTTTGACAAAAGCCTAAAATTAGAGGACGAGATCTAATGTGACAATCCCTAATCAGGGTTAGGGAAAAATCATTAAGTGAGTGGTCAAGATGTCATATGAGAAAATCGAATCGACGGTGGAGAAGAAATGAAATAATTAATCAAAGAAATAAATATTTTTGAAAATCAAGAAGATAAAGACTACCTGATTTGTGAGATTTGAAAAATCCAGAAGATAAGAGTTGAACTGAAAAGCAGATTTGAAAAATCAGGAATCAAATAAAAGTTATTTGATTTTTTGAAGGAAAAAAATTATTTTGAATTAAAAACAAATTTAACTCAAAAAGGAGGAAAAATCATGTGATAGTAAATAATTAAAATCTTTAATCATTTACTAGAAAGTGGGATAATTTAAATAAATGATTTTATTTAAATTAAAAAAAAGCCAAGAGATAGGGAGTGGCCAATTTTAAATAAATATCTTTATTTAAAATCGGAAAAAGCGATAGTGGATGATAATTAAATAAATTAAAGAATTTATTTAATTATAAGAGGTCATGAGATATTAATGACGCATGAAATAAATAAAAATTATTTATTTAAATAATTAGGAGGAAATAATGGACAAGGATAATTAAATAAATTAAGAAATTTATTTAATTATGAGACATTAGATAATTAGTGACGCTTTTAAATAAATAAATAAAATTTATTTATTTAAATAATCAAGAGGAATAAAATACATAAATTAATTAAATAATTATGAATTATTTAATTAATAGTTGAATTTGAACTATAGATGAAACATGATAAGACATAAAACTATGGTTTGCAAGTCTAGGCCATTTTTATGTGTCTACATTTTTCCCCTCTTTGTCATAATGTAGCATGTCGCATTGTGACAAAGAAAATAAGTTAAAATCATGCCCCAGTGCAAAATATGATGAGGAAGAATAACAAGGAGGGTAGCAGTATGCCCCCTCGAGAGGACAATCAGGTTCCAAGAATGCAAGTGTGCTCTCGAAATTGATGAGAAGACTTAGAATATGAAGAGACAAATAAATGTTAGTGGAAAAGATATGGATGATGACATGGATGCAATGCCTATATGAGATGAGCGAGAGAAGATGACAAGACAAAAGGAGATGCATGTTAGTTCTTAGACCATTTCCTTCAAAACATTACCATAGGAATTTAATATTTTTGCTCTTAATCATCATTGGGAAGATTATTGTAATGGCCAACAAACACCATGATATGACATAGATCAAGGTGTGCAAGATCGTACCATCACATCAGACAAACAATTGTAGAAAAGGATGATCATGACTCATACTAAGGGCGCAATTGCCCCAGTCTTTTTGTCATAACCAACCACAAGCATAAAATACAAGAAAGACAAGTCATGAAACATCGTTGCTTCTCTAAATTCTATTTCAAAGACATCCTTGAGAGACTAGCAACATGATTGTCAAAATACAAAATAAAGCCATTATCATGATACGTCGCTATTTTTCTAAATTCCAAAATCAAGATATCACTGAGAAACTAGTAACATGCGTGTCAAGAGACAAGACAAACATCATGATATGTCACTGCTTCTCTAAATCCTATTGTTGGGATCTCGTTGAAAAACTAGTAACATGATAAAAATCCAAAAGACAAGATAAGACAATCATGATACATTGCTACTTTTCTAAATCCTGTTGTGAGGATCTCGCTGAAAAACTAGTAACATGATGAAAGACCAAAAGACAAGTGCCAAGTGTTTTCCAAGTGCATCTCGATGTCGAGTGTCTTAATGTCGAGATGTCAGGTTTGATGATGTCGAGATGGTAGGGTGTCAAGATTTTGGTGATGCCAAGATGACGAAATGTGAAGATTTCCAAATTCAGGAAGAACACATCCTGAATAATGTTGATGTCGAGAGGTTTGATCCCTTAACTGTCGAAAGGATCCCTCAAAATGCCAGATGATAGGGACGGTGACGATGCCTAGGAAGGACACATCCTAAGGCATAAATGATAGATTTTGTTCTTTAGAATGACACATCTGAAGAATATTGATGTCGAGAAGAGTGATCCTTAAATGTCAAGAGGATCCCTCAAAAATGCCAGATGACGATGACGATGCCTAGGAAGGACACATCCTAAGGCATAAATGATAGAGGCTATTCTTCAGAAGGACACATCTGAAAGATAACCAAAAGTTGACAGTTTGACAGGTTATAATCATTTGACTTGTTTTGATTGAGTTTGACTTGTGTTGACCATATGTCAATTTTCTTGACATGCTTATGTGATTATCATGTTTGAAAAAATGATTGCCATACTTTGTTTTAGGGTTTTTCCCGTTTGGAAAATGATTTGTCTTGGTTTGAAGACTTTTGGCATGTGTGCTAGTGTGATGTCATGAACCCTAATGGACTGACTTAGTGTGGCCTCGGGGGCTCATCGACAGATGGCCTTGCCTATGTCATACACTCAGAGACCTCGTAGTTTGACACGACCAATGACTTTGTCTTGATAACCAAAGATTGCGCCATGATTTTATTTTGACCAACCTAAAAGTACTGACCTAATGTCTCGGGGACTCAAGTATGAATCTTGCCTACGTAGCAAATGCGTAGAGGCAACGTAGTTCAGATGAATGATGAAGACTGATTGATTGACATGACAGACTTGACAAGAGATGACTCTATGTTCGTGCTCTTCGAGCAGTTTAACATTTTGTTGTGGTTTTCTACAGGACGTTTTGCAATGTTTTTGGTCTTTTTTTTCAAGACTTTTTGTGATGTTTTTGGTCTTTTTTTAGGACTTTTGCGATGTTTTTGGTCTTTTTTTAAAGAATTTTTGTAATGTTTTTGTCTTTTTTCAAGACTTTTTTTACAATGTTTTTGTCTTTTTTAAGACTATTTGTAATGTTTTTATCTTTTTTCAGGACACTTTATGATGTTTTTGTCTTTTTGAATGGTTTAAGAGGATCACGACAAATGCATGTGACTGATGCCTACACATGAGAATCCAAGGACAAACATGATTGTGCCCCTAGTCAAGATAAATACTAATTGACAAGTGATGACAACGTTGTTTGATGTGGGAAGGACGCATCCCGTAACAACGTGAGGACAATGATAATGTGATGAAAGTATCGAGGTCTGTAGTCAGGCTAGGCACAAAGTCAAGTAATGTTTTGGATAATGTGCTTGTATGAATTAGACTCATTGCATTTGGAATGACTTGGTTAGGACTAAATAGGATGATGGAGCATCATTAGACCGTTTGATAAGGGAAAGCCAAGATAGGTGAAATACATGAAAGGATGAGAGGTGGCCTTGGTAAAAGATAGGACACATGAGACTAAGGGAATTTTCATATGATATTCAAGGACTATGTCTCATAAGGATAATGAGGTTATGAAAGTAATGACATGACATTTCATGGATAATGTATGACCAAAGGATAGGCATGTCAAAAGTTTTCCCAAAACATGATTTATGTGTGCTAGTTTTATGTCAAGACCAAGATAGGTGGGAATGATATGGATTAAATGGTTGGATGTCAATACCAAGAGGAAGGCCTAGGAGATGAAACGACTTGCCCCCAAGTGTAAGAGTCCACATAGATGATTTATTTTACACATGATGCATGTTTGCTAGGTTTTGGTCATGGTACTTATCTAGGGTGCCTGTTTGCCAAGTTTTCACCATTGGATGAAATTTTTCTCTTTACTATTTTCTTGACTTTTTGATTTTTTTGGTGTCACCAAGACACCTATTTTCCAGGTTTTCATCAGGGTGACGATGTTTTACATTTTTCATTTTTTTTTTTATTTTTGTTTTTGTGAATAGCCTGGATGCTTTAGATAACCACTGACTATTATGAATCCACTGATGGTGTCGATGTAGAGACTGGTGCCATGATATGCCAATAATGACCTTGCTAAAAGAATTATCTTGTCAAGATCATAGCGCTTGCATACAACTGATCGATGTCATTGTGATCCTTTCTGATACTAGAGTTGGCCTTATCAGAATACACACATCGTGATAGAGTGTCATGACAGTCCTTATGGTAAAGATTTGTTGCCAAAATGTGACAGATGTGTGACGTGGTTATTTTGGACTTTACACGAGATGTAGGATTATGAAGAATGATGGTAGACATGGAAAGGTTGTATGGACATTTGGATGAATCACTTTTTATTTTCCAAACTTGGGATGGTGGATGATGAATTTTGGAATTTTGATTGGGACGATGTTTAGAATCAACACTTTTATATGCCTTGCTTGATGACCATTTTGAAGGAGGTGGACATCTGTTATATGTGGGAGTCCTCTTTGCTTGTGGCTCCACATTGTAATTAACTTTTCCTTTTGACATATTTTCTTTGC
Source organism: Sequoia sempervirens (assembly GCA_007258455.2). Taxonomy (NCBI): domain Eukaryota; kingdom Viridiplantae; phylum Streptophyta; class Pinopsida; order Cupressales; family Cupressaceae; genus Sequoia; species Sequoia sempervirens. The sequence goes on along the minus strand of VDFB02086081.1, from coordinate 398,134,964 downwards.
TTGATCCACTTTTCTTTGGGATCCATTTTAATTTCATTTGTCCACTTGTCTTTTTGTTTGATTTGATAGCCTTTGACATTTGATTTTTAACTTTTGATTTGTATGACTTTTGTTTTTGTTGGTTCCAAAGGGAAGGTTTAAAATGTTGAGAATGATGGTTTATGGTGTGGGTGGATGGGGTGTTGGCAACAATCTTATGACAAGGATTTCTCATGGACTCCATTTTGATGTTTGTATCTAACAAGGTTTCCCTCAATATCGAGGAAGTACCACTAACATCATTTGATTTGTTGTTTGAAGAATAACCAAGACCTTGATGTTTGTAATTTTCCTAAAGTTGTATTGGTTCTTGAATGCCTTGCTCGTGTATTCCTAGTCCTTTGCCTTGATATTGCATGCTTTAAAATATTCTATTTGCGATGGGGTATTTATTGTTTTGAAAGCAAGATGCTAACCCATCATGATGTATGTGGACATTATTACTTGGAATACTTTCGTTTGTGAGGAAGCCTGCTCTGACAAAGATAGATGACCCTAGTTGATAAAGTGTCTTAGCTTAATTGTCATGTTGGACATATTTCTGACTGATATCTTTGGTCCGATCTTGTGACATGTCAGGTTCAAATGATTCTATTGGTGCTTCCAAGTCAATGTCAAAGCCATCATTATGGTCAATGTCATAGAGTCCAGTGAATTCAGCTATAGCTTGATCATTTGCAAATATGTCCATAGTGGAAGACTCTTGTTCTAGAGGAATATCGTCTATGTGTCCCATGTTGGCAAGTGTCTCATTTTTGGAAAGTATCAATAGTCGAGGCATGTATAGGGTCAGTGAGTGTTTGATCATGAATGGCATAAAATTCAAGGAGTGGAGCATTTTGTACTTCTTGGTCAATGGTAGGTTCTTGGTCAAAGATGGGGTTGTCATGGATTTGGACTTCTTCGTCAATGGTAGGGTCTTGGTCAAAGATGGAGTTGTCATGGATTTGGACTTCTTGGTCAATGGTAGGGTCTTGGTCAAAGATGGAGTTGTCGTGGATTTGGACTTCTTGGTCAATGGTAGGTGTATTTTGGATGTCATGATTGTCTTGAAGGACTTCTTGAATGGACTGAAAGATAGGGTCATGGGATGGACTACCTTGTTCTTGACATGAGGATGACATTATAAGGTCAAACTTTGGGCTTTCATTTTGACATGTATCCTCAAGTTTAGACAATGGGATGTGCCTTGGAGTAATGACATAATTTTCATGACTAGATGTTGCTTGTGAGGGGGTGACTTGAAAAGGATTAATGAATGAAGGACTAGGATAGGACGTGGAGACTTGGACTAGACTAGTATGTGAAGGACTAGGATATGACATGGAGACTTGGACTGGACTAGTATGTGAAGGACTAGGATAGGACATGGAGACTTGGATAGGATCAATATGGTATGATGTGGGGCCTTGACATGAGTTAGTAGATAGTTGATAAGGCATGTAGACTTGGATAGGATTGATAGGTGAAGTGCCATAATATGACATGGAGGTTTGGAATGGACTAGTGGATAGTTGACTTCCCTTGTCAAGATTAAGATAAGGGTGATAAGTGGACATTTGTTGTGAATTAATGGCAGGATTTATGTTAAGTGATTGTTGATGGTGAGGGTAGATGGATGGATGACTTGGACTGATGGGTCATTGGTACGAAGGACATTGATTTTCGATTTGGAGGAATTGTCTCCTAAAGTCTAAGGCTTGTTGGTATTAACCTCTATAGAGTAACTGGTATTCAACTTTACTAGAAAGCCTATCAATATTGTGTTGAAGGGAAGACAAGGTGGTGGAAGTCATGATGTTGTTAAATGCAAAGTGATAATGACGTTTGTCTAAGGGAAATGACTAATGCAAGGTGATAAAATTGTCAAGAAAGGATGCCAAATGCCAAGGTAACAATGAAGACTAATATGAAAATGTTGACTAAGGAAAATGACCAATGTCAAGTCTAGATGCCAAATGAGGACTATGATGCAAAGTCTAGGTACTAAATGAGGACTAATGTGGACAATATTTGGAGAAAAGTTTGTCTAACCACTCTAAGCCTAACTTATGTCTCAATTCTGGTTATCAAAGGACTTGCTAAGGGGACTAAATGACAAGGTAAAAATCACAAGTGAGCCTTCCTAACTAGACTATTGAGTTGGGGGTTCTCACAAAAAGGACAATGATCGAAAAGAGGAATAATGACAAAGTCCCAAGATAACCTAGTTTTGAAACAATGGTTTTGTAAAGTGTGGTGAGTTAACCTAATCCAATGGACATTTTGAGCAATTTTAGTTCTAGTTTTTGATAGAGACTTTTGAAAAAGATATTTGACAGTAAGCTAAAATGTTTGGACCTAAAGTTTTGGTACAAAAATCCAATTTGTTTGAAGTTGATTGTTTGTTTCTAGATGTGTGAATGTGGTGAATAATGTTGAAAAATCTAGCAAGCACTTGAAAAGCACAATGTTTTGGGTGTAAGCAAGTGCACATAAGACAAGTACAATCCTAATAGGCCAATAGGCCAAGGGTTTGTATACTTGGTATAGCCCACTGATATACCCCGGATTGGTGCTAAACACCTTTCCTTCTTGAGAGTGGATAGCTTAGAAGTTTGGTGGCATTGGCTCCCCTCCATAGCTCATTAACATCATTCGAGCATGCCAACTTTGGATTCTTGGGTAGTGACTTCCCAAGAACTGCTATCTCTACTCAAGGGGATCAGTAGTGAGTGTCTTCGGGAATGATACTATACCCTACATTATACCAAGCAACAACTAAAAAATGGTTGGCCTCTAAAACAAAAGGTGTTTAGTAAGGGCATTTTGTTCTTAGGGCATGATCCATGTGGTGAGATTCCCCTTTCAGATCCATCTTGTCGAAACCATATACGTGATTCTGGGGCTTTCCCCAAGAATCCACTTTTATATACCGGCTGGAAGTTGTAAGGAAAGTCAAGGTGCCAAAATAACTCTCCTAATGTCAAAACCTCAGAGAAGAATGCAGATATACTTTTAATTTTTCAATTACAGTTCAATTAAGATGAACTATGAAGTAGATAGCAGAAACAAAGTATTTGAAAATCACACATGAACACCAGATATACGTGGGAAAACCCTTATGGGAGAAAAACCCACCACACCAAGAGAAGTCACTTTGTATTATAGTAATAAAGATTACATACAAGTTTCAGACTTATATTTCTGATGTCTGTATACAGCAGCATTCACCATGAACAATCTTGTACAGGAACCTTCAAGCTATAGTCTTTACAGATTATAATACATTTACTGATCATACAACCACCCAGCAATCCGTTGATGCAACCAACCAATCACAGAGTATAACCATGTACCATATCTGTCAAGCTTCCTCACAGAACCATCACAATGAACTATCTTCCAACTGTTCAGATTCAACTTCTCCTATTGGTCCACGAGACTCCACATAGGATGGTCAAATGGTCAACAGAGCTCACATTGTATCAGCATGTCAGTGAGACACAAGAAGTGTCTCCCCGATGCCCTAAAAGCTTCATATCGATGTCACCAAGAGTTATCGTTATCACCAAGATGTTTCACCGAGCTTACAACATGTATCGACTTCAGATTTCCTTTCGGTAAGAGTATTGCTCTCACCAAGACATCCCAATGAGCCTTCTTGTGTTACACTGAGTTCAGGTGACTATCGCTAAAACATCCTTATGTCGCCAGGAGATCATACCGAGTTCCATATGTTATATCGAGCTCCAAAGAATAGTCGGCAAGACTTAACACCTTCGCTGAGAGTTCTTATCAAACACATATATGTTACACCAATGACCACCATTCACCAAGAGTTATACCAAAGACCCTTCATCATTGACGAGACTCACCAAAGTTGCTGGGACTTCTTATCAAAACCATCGTGTTAAACCGAGACCATTAGTCGCCATGAGTCTTATCGAGAATAGACTTCAACGTCGGCGAGACATAAACACATCACCAAGACATCATAATGAAATAATCATTGTTACTCTGATGAACCCAAGTGCATTCCCATCGGCGAGACTTTAACTATTCGTTAGGACTTCATAGCGAAAACCCTTTAGTTATCTCGAAGACTTCAATACAAAACATATTGTCAGCGAGACTTTAACACATCGCCTAGACTTCTTCCCAAACAAAGCCTTTCGGCCAAGGGTCTCAACGATAAGCAATAGAATGGTCTATCGGCCACAGATCTCCATGAGCGGTAAGAGGTCACACTGAAAGCAATATGTCATAGCGAAGACTCCAAAGCGTAACCATTTGGTGAGACTCCTCCAAGGTCACAACGACCTGTAAAAAACATGATGTTCCATACTGCTAGTTGGCTAGACATAAGAGTTGTCACACCGACTTGGCTCCAATGGAGGTTTCAGCCTATGATGATTGAGGCACATATTTCCAACAGAAGTCCCTCGGGTTTAGGGTGCTACCAGTCTGAGTCATCCTAGGGTGAGTACTTTTTCCCACCAGAACAGGCCCAAGTTCTAGAGTCAGTAACCATTTCTCTTACACCCAGGATCACCCGAAAGAACAAGGGGAGAGGATACTTTGATTACTAAATCTTAAGGGTAAACAATAGAAAAAAATGGGTATGGTTTTATGATCACGCAGTTTTCACAAGGTGAGAGCATAATCACCTACCATTTGTTCAAACACAATCAAACATTTGCAAACAGAGTTCATTTTAGAGCACCAAAGGAAATGTTCCTAAATTAAAAATTGCAAACAAGTGGTTTGAGAGATAAATATTCGACACACGTAGCTGCAAAATCACAAGTCAGTAGTTTGAATATATGCCTTTGACCCACAAAAAATTCCAAAGCCACATGCTGCAAACTCAGATTAGTAACTCAAAAGAAAAATTTAATGACAGAAACAAATTAAAATAGTGATAACTTTCGCAAAACTTAATGAAATTTTAAATTGTTTGAATCCATGGAAAGCAGAAAATCAAACCTTCAAAACCCAGAAAGTATTTTTTCAAAATTTTGCACGAGAAGATTGTTATAGGCAAAAGAAAACGCGGGTTTTAAAAGTTAGATTAAAAAACAACAAATACTAAAACATGCATAACTTTCTCAAATCTTAACGAAATTTTAAACCGTTTGAAGTTCCGGAAAGCTAATAACAAGGCCTACAAAACCTAGATAATTGTTTTTAAATATTCCAAGTGCCCAATTTTTTGTGCTCAAAAGAAGGTGACGGGATTTCATATGAATTCTTGGCTATAACCTGCAAAACAACGAAAACAAACAAGAAAACACAATTTTTTCTACAAAATTATAGGTTCACCAATGTATCTAAGGGTAAATTTCAGGTTAGATTAATTATCAAATCAATGAAATACAAAACCCAAAGAACTACAAAGTACAATGAAAATAAATATAGATGAAATGTTTATACCAGTTAATCATTGAAGCTTCCATGATTCATCTTCGTAGCACCTTCTAACTTGTTGGTTGATGTGTTGCCCTCATATTCAATGTGCAAGCAATCTGAAAATAAAGCCTAAGTCCTATACAAGCTTTGAAGGATTTAAGTAAAGACTATGCCTATGTCTATGACAAAACGATTCTAAAATAACTCTAAGTCTTAAATATGCCAGAATAATGTAATCTATGTGTGTAATCCAAAAATGTGAGAAAAAAAGTATTTTATAGAAAATGCAATTTTAAATGGATGGACGAGATCAATTTTTGACAAAAGCCTAAAATCAGAGGACGAGATCTAATGTGACAATCCCTAATTAGGGTTAGGGAAAAATCATTAAGTGAGTGGTCGAGATGTCATCTGAGAAAATCAAATTGGCGGTGGAGAATAAATGAAATAATTAATCAAAGAAATAAAGATTTTTGAAAATCAAGAAGATAAAGACTACCTGACTTGTGAGATTCGAAAAATCCAGAAGATAAGAGTTGAACTGAAAAGTGGATTTGAAAAATCAGGAATCAAATAAAAGTTATTTGATTTTTTGAAGGAAAAGATTATTTTGAATTAAAAACAAATTTAACTCAAAAAGGAGGAAAAATCATGTGACAGTAAATAATTAAAATCTTTAATCATTTACTAAAAAACGGGAAAATTAGAAAGTGGGATAATTTAAATAAATGATTTTATTTAAATAAAAAAAATCCAAGAGATAGGGAGTGGACAATTTTAAATAAATATCTTTAGTTAAAATCAGAAAAAGCGATAGTGGATGATAATTAAATAAGTTCAAGAATTTATTTAATTATAAGAGGTCATGAGATATTAATGATGCATTAAATAAATAAAACTTATTTATTTAAATAATTAGGAGGAAATAATGGACAAGGATAATTAAATAAATTAAGAAATTTATTTAATTATGAGACATTAGATAATTAGTGATGCTTTTAATTATTTAAATAATCAAGAGGAATAAAAGACATGAATTAATTAAATAATTATGAATTATTTAATTAATAGTTGATTTTGGACTATAGATGAAACATGATAAGACATAAAAATATGGTTTGCGAGTCTAGGCCATTTTTATGTGTCTACAATTATAGGCCATTCCACTAAGTTTGAGGGGTTTTCATTGGTGGAATGGAAATATGTCCATTTTTCATACTCCCAAGTTACCTTGTCTAGGGTTTCAACCCGTTTGGAAAGAAATGACTGTAAAATGCTCAAATCTTAATGAAAATCAATGAGATCAAGTGCAACAGAAATAAGATTTAATACTCTACCATCTACAATTGATTTGAAATCAAAATATAGTTGTACAACATCAAAGAATAGTGATGCAATGTTCAGATTTGGAGAAAACAAAAGAAATGTATTGCTTAAACTTAAAAATTTGTAGCTTCCAATCACACTCTAAACTTGTCTTCAACCTTACAAATCATTTTAAGGAATTTCCATCAAATTCCAAATGATTCATAACTAATCTTCCACTTGCAACCGCTCATATTCCACTTGACAACAAATGCATAGGTTGCTTTGACAACATTCAACAACTTTTGCACTTTTAACAATTTGACAACACCTTATATCCTAAGACTCAATTTAGAATCTTACAAGCATAAAATGATCCATGAGGACCTTATTACATGATAAAACCACAAAATATTAAAAAATGACACTTTTTCCTATTGAAGGCATGAAACTTGAGGGTGCCCTTGCACCATAGTCCCGAGGAAGAAAATATTCAAGCTCCATTTGAGTAGAAGGTAGCATCATGAGAACCATACTTGGAATATTTGGTTTTATGTTCTTAATTCCCTACACATTTTCTTCTTTGAAATAGTCCCATGCTTGCTTCATCTTCACTCTAGGTTTCTTGAAAACATGGCAAAGGTATTTGAACTTGTCAATATAAGCTTGTCCCCCATCTGCACCTCTACCTTCTAACTGACCCCTTTTTCCTTGATGGATGTCATGTATGCCAATAGTACCTTGCTCTCCTATAATGGCTTGTTTCATTTTCACCTTAGGATTCTTATCTCTCAAGTTTGCAATCCCATCAAGATCACTTTGTCTTTTCTTTGTCTCTAACCACCATGCCATCAAGCTCGGGTTCTTGAACAGTGTTACTGCCCTTTTTCTAAAAAAAAGTAAATCATAACTAATCTTGATACCTCCAACATTATGCTCACTAGCATATGCAACTCTCTTTTGTTGCTCCACTTGTAGTGGATGCTTTCCTAACTATCCATCCTTCATTTACAACTCAATTTGATCACTATGTTTCTCTATACTTCCTTTTCCACTCAAACATTGCTTGCTCAATTTTGCAATCTCTTTCACAACAATCCTCTTTCCTTTAGCATCAAAATTTCTTTCATTTGCAACCTTCCACACAAGTGCATCATTTGTATTGGAACCATCTCCTTTAGACACATCATATTCTTCATTTTGCTTATCATAGACTGTTGTATATGATAGACCAACCCCTATAACAAAAGTGAAATAGTGACTAACACCTTGGAAGAAAAAACTAAAAAAATTTATCAACCACTATGTCTACATGATCCTTCAAGACATCCTGAACTTCACAAGGCAACTCTTCAATGCTCGTTGATGTTAAAATAGACCTAGGTTTGCTTACCATTGCATTACCTACCTCTTCCTCTTTCTCAGATGGTTTTTCCTCTTCCTTCATCAACCAAGGTTCTCCAATATCTGGTTCTACTATCCTCTATTTCCTTCTTCTCTTTTGCATGATCTTCTTGATAGGCCATTTGAGCCTCTTTATTGGCAAATACCAACCACTTTCCTGGTTTTCTCTCTCAAGCAATTGTTGCATCTCAAGTTCCATTCTCTCTTGCATCTTTTCTTGGATTTCTTTCATTTTCTCTAAGGCTTATCTCAAGACTATTATCTCTTGTTCAATATCCATTTGTTTTTCCCTTTTATCCTTCTTCTTTATCTTGCAAGTCTCTCTTTTCTCATCACTGGTTTCTTACTTGGTATCTCCTTACTCTACAAGTCTCCATAGACTTTTCTCTTCAAATATTCCATTCATCTTTCTCAAGGAAGTCTCTTTCACCTTGTTTCTTCTTATCTTCATGATACCTCACCTTAGGCCCCTTTCCTTTCCCTTGGCCTAGTCTTTTGGCATCTAGGTTCTTCCTTCAACCTGCAAAAAGACAACACACAAACTCCAAAAACTTTATTGCCCATATCTTTGGGCTATGATACCAATTTGATGCAGATCAGGGGTGGATAAATTCTACACAACCTCAAACAATCAATCTTTCAAGGTTATAAACATTCTATGGTGGGTTTTTGCTCACAAGCCTCAATCTCCTAGTAGTCCTTCCTAACTAAATTTTCAATCACAAATTCTTGTGAAGACCTCACACCTAGATTGTAAAATAATTTTTGAATACCCTTTTTTTCCTTTGTCAACATATCCAAAATTTGGCTAGGGTTGCTTTGGTACAGAGGCTTCAAAATATGATTGTCCTATTTCTTGAGCTTAAAGCATGAGGGCAACAAATTGGGGTTTTTGGCCATAACTTTCAATGCATACATGATATCCAAAATTTAAACATAGTTCTAGATACTCATTTGGGATTTATACAACATATCTCAAAATCAAGGTAGGTTACTTTGGACAAAAACCCTCAAAAATTGACTGTCCTTGTTCCAATTAGGACTAATACATAAATAAATCTGACCTAGGGCATCACAAAAATATGTGCAAATTATAAGCCATTCCATTGAGTTTGATAGGTTTTCATCGATGGAATGGAAAGATATCCATTTTTCTTACTCCTAAATTACCTTGTCTAGGGTTTCAACCCATTTGGAAAGAAATGACTCTAAAATGCTCAAATCTTAATGAAAATAAATGAGACCAAGTGCAACAGAAAGAACATTTAATTCTCTACCATCTAAAATTTATTTGGAATCAAAAAATGGCTGTACAAAATTGTACTACATCAAAGAACAATGATGTAATGTTTAGATTTACAGAAAACAAAAGAAATGTATTGCTTAAACTTCAAAATTTGTAACTTCCAATCACCCTGTAAACTTGTCTTCGACCTTACAAAGCCTTTTAAGAAATTTCCATAAAATTCCAAATGGTTCATAACCAATATTCCACTTGCAACCATTCATATTCCACTTGACAGCAAAATGCATAGGTTGCTTTGACTACATTCAACAACTTTGACACTTTTAACAATTTGACAACACCTTATATCCTAAGAACCAATGTAGACTCTTACAAGCATAGAATAATCCATGAGGACATTATTACATGAGAAAACTACAAAAGAAAAAAAAAATGGCACTTTTCCCTATTGGAGGCATGAAACTTGAGGGTGCCCCTACACCACATGCCAAATTTAAAGATCAATTTAGGTTTAGTTAGAGGTGGGGTTTCAAGATACATGCAAAAGTCAAAGTGGGAAGCAATTCTAGTCAACTCTTCTACACCAAAGTTTGCATGATTCTTCTTCTAGTTCACATCTAGTTCAACTCTCCATGCACACTCAACATCTTCCATAAATATTCAACTTCAGTTAGTAGAAGGTGGCTTTCTATAAATCAAGCATTCAACTCTTTTTGTAGTTAGTTCTTTCATTCCTCTTTTTTCCTTATCTAAAAGACAAGGATTGTAACTCATTATGAGATTCATAGAGTAGAAGTTTTATGTAGTTTCAATTAGTAGTTTTCATATTTGTATTAACAAAATCTTCAATTATTCCAATAAAATAAGCAAGTTTTTCCTTCTCTAAATTCTTGTGTTAAGTGTTTTTGTGGATTATTTGATCTAATTTTTATGATTATCTATGCAAATACTTGAATTATGTCTCACTGAAAAATATTTTGTGCTAGAATAAGCAAGACTTATATAGGTGATAAGCTATGTTATTTCTTTCAATAGTTTTAGTTGTAAAAACTTTAAGTTTTCCTTCATGAACCTAAAAAACAACCTTATTATGAAACGTTATTTGTGAGCTTGTGAAAGTTGAGTTGTGCATAGGTTAAAGTTTATTTTTGAGAAAAGTTGTAAGTTTCAACAAGTATAAATTTTAGATTTTAGGTGCATCACCTCCTAGAATCAACAATCTTATAGATTTAGTTCTTCTATCCCTTTTCCCGATCAAGATAATAGTTTTTAGGAGGTCCATCAAGGGAGCCAACTTGCTTTGGAGATTAATCTTCACCATAGGAAACCCACAACTTGAAGATGATCCCATCTCTCAAAAGACAATTGAGTTTACACTTGGCTAGGGGTGTTATCCTTCTGACAAAAAAATTTGGCATGTTTTGTGGGACAGTTTGAACTTTCACAGTTTAAAGGTCATCCTTTCATTGATAGTATTAGGTGTGTATATCAACAATTTCTATCTTTGGAGGAAAAACTTTCACACACCTCATGACTTTGAGATTAAATCTACTAGTTTCAATTAGAATAAGTGTTGGTATGCTCAATTTATGAAGAAAATAAGCTAATGCCATTTCTATTCAAAATCAATTGTAAGTATATTTCCAAGTTTTAAATTCTTTAACATGTCAAGATTTCATGGAAAAATATCTTTCCATCTCCGTTTCATGAAAATACTACTCATATGCCTCCTCATCAACCATATCAAGCTGAGCATGCAGTTGGTTTTAGGCCAAATTCCTTTGCTACACAAAAAACTAGCATGTTCAATATGCTTACTGACCACCCACTCCTATTCAATATTTTCGGTAACCTACATATGCTCAATTTCAACCCCAAGAAGAACAATTCATTTCAAACCAACAAAGATACTCCCATAGCCAACCCCAAGATGTCGATAGTTTTAGGATTGTTACATCAAAAGCATATTGCGAGACTTCAATAAGAAATTGGATGAGATTAAAGAACATCAAGAGTATAACTTGTAGCAGGAAGAGTTGGTTTAGCCAACTTACCAAAAGTGGCCAGAGGAGTATCTTGCAAGTGATTTTTCTACTAAATATGAGAAATTAAGAAATCAATATGAGTGCCTTGAAGGAGAGCTTGCTACTAAAGAAGATCAAATGAGAAAGCAAGAGGAAAATATTATAAGAGAGTTTGATGCATTGGTTGACTGAGTACAAAGGTTTGAGGCTCAATCAATTTCTTACATTCTAGATCAACCTATGAAAGAAGGGCTTCTCAAGTATGAAATTCCAAGTTCTAGGCAAGATAAAACTTCTACGTCTTCAAATCTGTCTCAAGAGCTTAAAATTCTAATTGCAAGATCTAGAATCTAATTAATAAAGCCATCTCCAAAGCTTATACCATCTCACGAAGATAAAAATGACTCCAATAACCAGCAAAAAGAGGTATTTGGAGAGTAGCAGGAATATTTTTTTACTAGATATGCTTGAAAATACTACACAAGATGACAAATCATGCCTATTACAAGATATTAAATACTATGATCAACCTGGGCCGCAGGTTGAAAAGCTTGAAAGAGGTAATGAAAATAATGATTTCATGTTTTTATTTGATGAACTCCCTTCTTTCATTGAGAAGGATGAATAAAGTATCACAAGTTTTGGAGTAGCTAGAAGAAGAGGAAAGGTTGGTTCATGAGGTCAAAATTAGTCTTCTCATACAAAAATAAAAAAAGGAGGTTGAAGAGGACCTATTTTGAGATGATCTTGAAGTATTTGTTTCAAAATTAGATGAAAAATAATACTTGTTAGAAGAGGTGAATGAGCATATCAATCAAGGTATCAGGTTAAAAAGATTGAACAAGTGTTGGAAAAGCTAAAAGATGAGAATGAGCATAAGAAATACCTTGATTCTTTTATTCCTCAAGAGAGATACCAATAATAAGACCTATTTTAGGATGACATTGAGCTTATTTTTTCATGATTAGATGACAATCCAACACCTTTGGAGGAGGGAAATCATGAGAAATAGGAGAAACATGTAGAAGTGACCATTTTTCTAGTTGTCACTAGAAATGGAGTCAACAAGATGTGGAGAAAATAGTGCATAGCAAGAAAGCAATAGTGAGAGATCCAAATTTATTCTTTCAAAAGGATTTTCTATTAATAATCTAGCTCAAATCGAGTCAAATAAAGCATCAAAACTCATTCTTTCACCCAAGCATGAAACTGCAACCAAAGAATAGTAGATCCAACTTACCTATGTACCTCAACCAACATCATGTATTATCAATATGAAAAGGTAACTAGAATTGTTACTTTTTCCAAAAAAAATTGTAACAGTTGATCAAATTTTGTATTCCTCTACATCCTTGAGGGTTCTTATAAGCATGTGAAACCTTGCAAATTATTGAGGAAAGGAAGCTACTTCAAAGAACCATTTAATGGCTTTGTTTTAACACTACAACTACTAGTTATTGTACGTTAGGGTAGGCTTCCTTTCAAGCTAATAAGTGTTGATGCACAATGCTTTAGGTTTTTCTTTCCCTCTTGATAGGAATTTTGAAAAAAAATTATGGTTATGGTATGCATTTCAAAATTTTGAGTGTTTCATTGGTTCTCTATAGGCTAGGGTTTCTTGTCTCATGCATTAGGGTTCACCCAAGGGCTAAAAACCTCTTTAAACCCTAACAGTGTTAAACCATTATTTTTTTCTTATGTTTTCTTGTTGACTTGTAGTTGCTCATTTTTGGTTCCTTAAGTAACCACTTATGGCATTAGTGTCATATGTCAACCATCCCCTTAGTGCTAGTCTTACTGGTCGCACCCTTTTTAAATATTTTATTAAATCTTAAAGTCTTGTGGGTCATTAAAATTTATTTTACATTATATCTAAAATTTTGAAGGTTTAAAATTAAATTTGAAGTCTAAAGTCTTAAGTCACAAGTCAACCTAAGAGATGGCCTCAAATTAAGTAATAATTTGGAGCACATGCATAAAAAAATCTTTAGTAAAGCATAACATGGTCCCACACTTGATATGTGTTCAATAGTTATTGGTTCCCACAAGTCCACAAAGAATAAAATATTCATTATGATGTCAATGCAGGGAAGCGAGAAGGTGCCACGCGTATAGTGGGATTCATAGTTCTTTGCAAAGCTAAAAGGCAGGCTAGTGATATGAAGGTCATTATTGTGCCATCTGGCACCATCTTGACCATTCCTCACAATCCCATGAGGGATATCTCTAAAGATCTTGGATAACCATGGGGGTGTGGGATGATGCCAAATGGCACAATCTCAACTATCAGAGGGACTATTAAAGAAAATTAAATATTTCATTATGTTAAAAGGCGCAAGAAAACTGAGAGGGGGGGGTGAATCTATTGTCTCCAAATTTAAAATCAAAACTTCAAACTTATTAACTTCACAACCACACTGTTTTGTTATTAATTATGAACATGAAATGAAAATAACAAAAAGTAAAATCAACACAATGAACACCAAATTTTACGTGGAAAACCCAATGAGGGAAAAACTATGGTGAGGATTAACTCACAATATAAAGAGATAGCAAAACTGAATACAAAGGATCACTACCCAAAAGAGAACTCACTATCCAGATACAAAGGCTCGCTGACTACAGAAAGGACTCAATGTCCAAAAGGGTGGCTCACTTCCTACTAATACAAAAAAAACAAAAGATCCACCACAAAAATTTACGCACATTCATAGCCTTGATCAGAAGATTGCAGAAACCTTCAACACACTACCTTCAGGAATCTAACACAATGAAGTACTGCTACCTCAACTCACTTTCACACAACTCTTCTCTTTACTTGTGGCTTAGTTACTTTGCATCATTTAAATATTTTCATCTCTATTTGTATTTATACCATCTTCAACCTTATAAACTTTCTCCAAGGTCAGCCAGATATGCTTCATTTCATAAATTCAAATTAGGTCAGCAACTCAACATTCCCACGGTGGAAAGGAATGAGAGTGGACCAATTCAATACTTAACCAAGACCAAAAATAACGTCTCAAATCAACCACATGTAAATAAATTTTAATTCTTCATATGAAGTGTAAACACCAGGCTAGCCAAGCCTAATGAAAACATAAATGAACATTGAAGTACACGGTTTCCAACAAGAAGATAACACATGGATGAGGTAACATGCTTTATCATGCATGAGAAAACATCTTAAGATTCTGTAGATACATCCACAACAAGTGTAACAATCATCAAAAAAATAAAATTTTCCATCAATCCATTCAGACTATGCAAACACATACAACAACTCTGAAACTCACCTTCTAGATCACTGAACCACAATCATCTTTGCTAGAACCCAGAGAACATCATTACATGGCATATTCCAGACCTGCAAGACATGAAAAAAAATAGTGGAGGACTACAAAGCAGAAATTTTTTTCCTAGTCCACAGAAAGCCAACTTTGACAGAATAGTTCACACACCACTGAACACAACTTTCACACTCCATTAAACCAAAAGATACAAATTTATAGATATCACCATCATATCATCAACATCAACCCTTCAGATCCACACAAGGATAGGATCAACACAAGAGAAACATAGAGCACATAACAGAGCACATTCTGAACATATACATAACTCTGACTTTACTCTTTATTAATTTTCTCAAAAGCACTTGGAAACTCATCATTTCAGCACATCTACAACATCATAAATATATCTCCATGTACTCACAATATCTCAACAACATTTGAATTATACATGCACAATATACAACATACTGAACTATGTTGACATCGATGAAAACATTAATAAAAACACTACCAAACTTTCTCATACTTGCAATAATCTCCCCCTTTGTCATTGATGGAAACACATGATGTGAAAATCCATCAAAGATAACAACCTACACAATATTTTGGGAGAACACCTTTTCTTCCTTTTCTTACTGTTTTTCACATGACATGACTTTCTCTCCCCCTTTGACATCAATGGAAAATTATCAAGAGCTATTATTACTCCCCCTTAGGAGTACACCCATTCAACTCATACTCCAATAATGAAAAACTTTTCTACTCCCCCTGTGGAGTAGACCCATTTATCAGTCTAGATAAATGAAGAATCTGTGAATTCACTGGATTGATGCACCTCCATGTGCACCTAGTTTGGAGGGCCAGTGACCCCCAACTTCTCCCTAAGATACTCAAAGTATCCTTTGGAAGATCCTTAGCAAATATATCTACAATTTGTTCCTTTGTCTACACATACTCCAATCTGATTTCATTCTCCAACACTTTCTCTCTTAGGAAATGATATATGATATATATGTGTTTTGTTCTTGAATGCATCACTAAATTCTTTGAAATATTAATAGCACTTGTGTTGTCACAAAAAATAGGAATAGGCTCATCACATATCACTCCAATGTCTTTTAGAGTCTGCTTCATCCAAAAAACCTATGTGCAGTAGGATGTTGCAGCAATATATTTTGCCTCTACAATGGATAAAGAAACCGAGTCTTGTTTCTTACTCAACCAAGAAACCAATCTTCTACCAAGAAAGAAAGCACCTCCACTAGTACTCTTCTGGTCATCCACACAACCAACCTAATATGCATCGGTATAAGCACTCAAGGTGAAATCATCATCCTTAGGATACCATAGGCCATAATCCAGTGTACCTTCAAGATATATGAATATCCTTTTTACAGTTGTAACATGCGTCTCTTTAGGATCTGCTTGAAATCTGGCAACTAGACATACTACATGCACAATATCTGTTCTATTAGTAGTAAGATACAACAACCCACCAATCATATATCTATATTTTCTCTGATGAGTTTTAGCAAATTCACCATCTTTACTTAGCTTACATCTAGTTACCATAGGAGTACTAACTGGTTTGGAGTCATGCATTCCAAACTTCTTCAACAACTCCACATACTTAGATTGTGAGATCAATATCCCCTTATCAATTTGATTTACTTCCTTACAATTTGATTTACTTCCTTATCAATTTGATTTACTTGAAGACCAAGAAATAAATTCAACTCACCAATCATGGACATTTCAAATTCTTTTTTCATTTCTTCTACAAATATTTTACACATGCCTTTATTTCCTCCAAAGATGATATCATCAATATATACTACCACTATCAACATTATGTTACCTTATACTTTGAAGTAAAGATTGTTGTCAGTAGAACCTTTGTTGAATATGTGTTGTGTCAGGTATCTATCCAATCTTACATACTAATCTCTAGGAGCTTGCTTCAGTCCATACAATGCCTTCTTCAACTTACAAACCATATATGGTTTATCTAATAACTAAAATCCTTCAGGTTGTTCCATGTACACTTCTTCCTCCAATTCACCATTCAGAAATGCTAACTTGACATCCATTTTATATACTTTAAAGTCCTTGTGGGCATAAAATTCCAAAAAAATCCTAATAGCCTCCATTCTATCCACAAGGACAAATGTTTTTTCAGATTCTATGCCTTCAACTTGTGAGTATCATGTGCATACTAGTCTTGCTTTTTTTTCTTATAATTTCACCATTTTCATTCAACTTATTCCTGAACACCCATTTTGAACCAATTACATTCTTATTCACAAGTCTAGGAACTAATTCCCATGTATGATTCTTTTCTATTTGTTGCAACTCTTCTTTCATAGCTCTAACCCAACTCTCATCTTCACATGCTTCACATACAGACTTAGGTTCAATTTTAGAAAGTGAACATAGATTTACCTCAACTGCTACTTTACTTCTAGTCTTCACACCTTCACTCTTATCTCCAATTATCTATTCCTCTGGATGATTCTTCTGCACATACTTAGGAATCTTAATAGCAGGTTTCAGGACTTCTTCTTCTTCAACCTCTTCTTCTTCTTCTTCTTCTTCTTCTTCTTCTTCTTCTTCTTCTTCTTCTTCTTCTTCTTCTTCTTCTTCTTCTTCTTCTTCTTCTTCTTCTTCTTCTTCGTTTTCCTTATTTTCTTCAGGTACTTTTCCATAGATAGGATCATTAGGTTCAACTTCACTTATCTCAATAGGCCTGTACATGTCTTCATCAACTTTCACATTAGAACTCTCAACAATCTTCCTCAATCTTTTATTGAAGCATCTATATCCTTTGTTGGTAGTGGAGTACCAAAGAAAAATTCCTTCATCACATCTAGCATCAAACTTCCCAAGATTTTCATCATCTCTTTTAATGTAACATCTACTTCCAAATACCTTAAAGTAATTCAAAGTAGGAATCTTACCAATCCATAAATCAAAAGGAGTCTTTGTGTTATTGCCTCTAATATAAACTCTATTAAGAACATAAACAGTAGTTTGTATTGCCTCTCTCCAGTACACATCAGGTACATTTGATTCTTTCATCATGGTTCTTGCAACTTCCTGTACCATTCAATTTTTTCTCTCAACTACCCCATTCTACTGAGGGGTTCTTAGAGTAGAAAACTGTCTTTTTATGTCATGCTCTTCACAAAATGTATTAAATTCACTAGAAGTGAATTCTCCACCTCTATCAGATCTCAAAAAATTGATTCTTAAGTTCACTTCATTTTCCACTCTTTCTTTGAACACTTAAAACCTATCCAGAGCCTGAGTCTTTTCTCTAAGAAAAGAAACCCATGTCATTCAAGAATAATCATCAATAAGGAGCATGACATACCTATCACCATTTAGGATTCCTATTCTACTTGGACCGCAGAGGTCAGTATGAATTAATTCCAGCATCTCAGTAGTAGATTTCTCTTTTCCCTTAAAATTGCATCTTGCCTATTTCCCTAACTAACAACTTCTACAAATAGTATTAGTAGGCTTTGTGATTCTAGGCAGACCTCGAAGAACATCTCTTGAACTGATTTTAACCAGATTATCAAAGTTTACATGTCCCATTCTTCAATGCCACAACCAACTTTCATTGATTTGAGATACAAGGCACTGACCATCAACACCCTTAAGCTGATAGATGTTTCCATGAGTTCTCCTTCCAGTAGAACCCATGTCTCTAGATGCTTTTATGATTTCATAGGTATTATTCTAAAACACAAGTTTAAAACCATTGCTACACCTCTTTCCAACAATCAAAAGGTATGCCTTAAACCCTTTACATAATATACATTATCAGTATTGTGTATTCCATCAAAACTAATTGTACCTTTCCCAATAATCTTTACTCCTGAATAATCACCAAACATGACCAAACCACCATCATACTTTTCAATTTTAGTAAACTCACTCTTATCTTATGTCATGTGATTATAGCATCCACTATCAATCACCCAGTAGTCTTCATCGTGTCTAGCATGAAAGGCGGTGACCAAAGTACCTTCCATCTCATTATTTTTGTTCTCCAGAACATTCTTTTTTGCACATTTTCTAGGGTTAGCAAACATAGATTTATTCTCCAAAGCCAAGAACAAGCATTCAATATCATAACCCTCATAATTAGATTAATCATCAGATATTTTGGCTTCTTCTTTAACATAATACAACTTCTTATATTTCTTATCCTTTCTATCTTTACCTTTATGATCCTTGGTCTTCTTATGTACAACTCTACTTGGACATCTTGAAGCATAATGATCAATATTACCACAACTAAAACATTAAAAGGGAAACATAACTTTATACTTACCAGTACATTTCTTCAACTTCCTAGTATAATTCACTTCCAACTCATCAAAACCATCACTATCCAGATCATCCTCAATCTTTTTTGCTTTAAATGTTGTTTCTATCTTTTCCTCTTTCTTTCCAAAATTTCTCATCTCAAATGTTGTCAAGATGCCCAAATAGCTCTTCTTTTACAGTGTATTTCTTAGGATCATACATCTCTTCAATAACTGAGATCTTATCATTGTAGCACTCAGGTAGGGTTATTAGGATCTTCTCAATTATTTCTTCATTAGTTAGTTTTCCCCCTTGATTCCTAATATCATTTGTTGCAAGTTCAACCCTTTGGAAATATCTTGCAAAATATTCACCTTCTTCCATTTTCAAATTCTCATATCTGCGCTTTGTCATCAACTTCTTTTCCAATTTCACTCTATCATTTCCTTCATAAAGATCTTCCAACTTTTTCCAAACTTCATAAGTAGTGTCCAAAGAAAGAACCTTAGTTCACTCAGTTCTAGATAAAGCACTAAAAATAGCATACCTTGACTTCTCTTTTTCCTTATAAGCAGAAACCTCATCTACAGTAGTAAGACCACCCATCAGAGCAACATACTTCATCTCAATAGCCTTCCAAGTCTTGCAACCAAGAGAAATAATATATCCTCTCATTTGCACTTTCTAGTCACTGTAATTAGATCCATTGAACATAGGGATCACCAACTTATGTGTCATTGGATCTTCCTTAAGTGGTTAAGCTCTACACCAAGGAACCAAAAGCTTTGATACCAATTGTTAAAAGGTGCAAGACAACTAAGAGGGGGGTGAATCAATTGTCTCCAAATTTAAACCCAAAACTTCAACACTTATTAACTTCACAACCACATTGTTATGTTATTAAGTATGAACATTAAATGCAAATGACAAAAAGAAAAATCAACACAATAAACACCATATTTTATCTGGAAAACTCAATGAGGGAAAAACCACGGTGAGGATTAACTCACAATATAAAGAGATAGAAAAACTGAATACAAAGGCTCACTGCCCAGAAGAGGACTCATTGTCTAGATACAAAGGCTCGCTACCTACGAAAAGGACTCATTGTCGAACAAGGAGGCTTATTGCCTACTGATACAAAAAAAAAAGATCCACCACAACAATTTACACACATTCGCAGCCTTGAACAGAAGATTGCAGAAACCTTTAGCTCATTGCCTTTAGGAATCTAACAAAATGAAGTATTGCTACCTCAACTCAATTTCACACAGCTCTGCTCTTTACTTGTGGCTTACTTCATTACTTTGCATCATCTAAATCTTCACATCTTGATTTATATTTATACCATCTTCAACCTTAGAAACTTTCTCCAAGGTTAGCCACATACGCTTCATTTCATAAATTCAAATTAGGTTGGAAACTCAACATTCCCGTGGTGGAAAGGAATGAGAGGGGACCAATTCAATACTTAACAAAGACCAAAAATAACATCTCAAAACAACCACATTCTTCCTTAAATAAATTTTAATTCTTCATATGAAGTGTAAACACCAGGTTAGCCAAACCTAATGAAAATACAAATGAACATTGAAGTACACGCTTTCCAACAAGAAGATAACATGTGAATGACGTAACACACTTCATCATGCATGAGAACACATCTCAAGTTCCTTTAGATACATCTACAACAAGTGTAACAATCTTCAAACACAAAACTCTTTCCATCAGTCCATCCGAATTGTGCAAACACATACAACAACTCTGAAACTCACCTTCCGGATCACCAAACCACAAACATATTTTCCAAAACCCAAAGAACACCATTGCACAACATATTCTAGATCCGCAATACATGAAACAAAAAAATGGAGGACTGTGGAGCAGAAACATTTCTCCCAGTCCATAGAAAGCCAACTCTGTTAGAACAGTTCACACACCGGTGAACAAAAATTTCACACTCCATCAAACCAAAAGCTACAAATTAGTAGATATCACCATGAGATCATCAAAAATAACCCTTAAAATCTACACAAGCATAGGATCAACATAGGAGAAACGTGGAGAACACACCGAAGCACATTCTGAACACATACATAACTCTGACTTCACTCTTTATTAATTTTCTCAAAAGCACTTGGAAACTCATCATTTCAACACATTTGCAACATCATAAAGAGAGTGCCATGTACTCACAACATCTAAACAACATCTCAACTATAGATGCACAATCTACAACATACTAAAATATGTTGACATCAATGACAACATTAATGACAACACCACCAAACTTTCTCATACTTGCAACACATTAAATATTAAGGCAACATAAGGGAAAGTAAAATATGTGTATTTGAATTCATGCAGCAATTTTGTATTAATTATTTGATTAGATGATATAATAATGGTTGTCCAAATTGTAGAATGTTAAATCATGTGACAAAATGTTCCTAAGTATGGGTGAATGCATTGGAGGTTAAACAATGCAAAAGTGAAATATGTGACAACATCCTATTAACTTCTCTGCAGTCCCATAGCCTTTGATTTGTTTCTTAATGTATGAGTGTAGGAATGTGAGGAGTCAACATGTCATTACTTTTTGAAGTTCCCCAAAGACAGTAGGGCCAATAGTGGCATCAGATGCACTTTTCCAAATGGAAAAAAATTATTGGCTCAATTTGAGGTTAAAGAAAGCCAATTTTTCAAACTCAATTGACTCCATCTAAGCCATCTAGGGATCCAAATCACCATGAGATCAATGAATCAAATTCAAAATTGAAAAAATGGGTAGATTTATTCATTTTGGTTGATGAAAACAAATAGTAATGGTAGATGAGATGCTAGAAAGCCTGTATTTATTATAATTTTCCAAAAAATCATAATTCACAACATTTTTCCAGTTCACCAAAGTTTTTAGAAGTGACTAGAGATTGAATCTCACAAAGAATGAGCTCTCTATGATAGGAATTAGGGTTTTCATTGCCAAAAAACTAGTAATTTTAATTTATTGAGCTTCTTTGCTAAATTGTGATTAGAATCTTATGCTCTTGCTAGGTTTAGTGTTGAAATTGTGTTCTAGGATAGCAATATTTTAAGAATTACTAAATTTTGAATTGCTTGTTTTCATTTCCATTGCAAATTTCCCTAGTTTTATTCAGTACCCAAATTAAAACCTAGTTATGCCTTAGAAAACCCTAGTCTACATATTTTTCTACCAAAATAGTGCCCCAATTGCTCTGACCTCTAGTTCTACCCCCAAAATATTCCTACATGAAGAATTGTTAGCCCAACTACCTAGTTTGGCAATGGATAAAACCATAGGAAAACTGATGTTGCAAGGCCTAGGGGTGGAAAAGGGTATTGTGGATAAACACTATTCAATTAAATATGTTGAGATGAAGGTTGTTGGGTGGGAACGATTCAAGTATTGGTATGGGAACAAAATTCCAAGGTTTTCAGCTACAATGGTTGGAATTTAAACCTAAGAAAGTTGGCAATTCCAAATATACACTTGGATGTAGACCTGGTGAAGGTTATAACTTCAAATTATGACCCAATTTTTTGAGTTGTGAGGACACATGCTAGGGTGGAAATGGTGAATCTAACCTAAAAGGAATTATTGGGGGTTTTAGACTAAAACCTAATACAACTAAACAAATCAAACTAGAAGCACTAAGGAATGAGTTTGAAAAGAAAAAAAGTACATACAAAGTAACAATCTTACCCAACTTCATGGTGAAGGGGAAGGGTGGGAGTACAATTAGCCTCACACCTCAAGATAAGGAGCCCTTCAAAGTGGATTCTTTTTAATTTTACTTTACCAAAATTTATCACACTTTATGTCAGGTCCTAGGGCTTGACCCCCATAGCTTTCATGCTCATATCTACCAACATACAAAATATGTTAGTTAATGAGGAGTACGATTTTGCTACCTACTTTTCAAATTCAATGCATAAGGCACTGGTGGCTATTAAGGGGGAAAGGGTGGAGTAAGGTTCTGGTGTTATTCTTTTTTATGCCATATATTTCTAGAATGTGGATCTAAAGAGTTGGACACAAGGTTGAAAATTAAATTTAAAGCTAAAAATGGATAATCTCTTCTGGTATAGATGTGGACCCATTTACTAGATGAACATTGTCAAACTTCAAGTTTTGTAGCTTTTACAAACTTATTTTTAGAAAGGTTAAAGATCTATTTGGGAATAGAGGTACCAAGAATCCCCAAGGAATTGTATGATTTCCTAAGGCCAAAGGAAAGGAGGCCTAAATTGGGTGTAGACCACAACTGGGGAGATGTCATTATGCATGAGGATTGCACCATTCTTAGGGTATATGGGACAAATGTAACTCCACATGTGTTTCCAAGATATGTGCCACTCTGGGTTGGTTTCTTGAGATTATGTGGTAGTTGGGAAAGGTTGAGGATGTAAATTCAGAAAATTGGAAGAAGGGGTCTCTTTTCCCTTAGTATATATTATTTTCATATTTTGTTATGGCTAGGGAGGGGTGGAAAAAAATCCTTGAAATGATTATTCCACTAAAGATGAAGAACAATAGAGCTAGAAACCATGATCTAGGGGTTTCATTGTTGCTTTAAAGGTGAGAATCAAAGGAGGAAAATTTTGGCATATTTTTGATTACCTAGAAGATATAAATAGAAATGAATTTGGCCTAAAGAAAGTTGAGGAGAGGAAAATAAAGTGGTTGGCCTTTGAAAAATTAGAAAAGAAAAAATGATAGAAGGATCCCATGTTCAAAGGCACCTTTATAGATATTCAAGACCCAATGTTAAGAATTGAGACAATTTTGCAAAACTTTGACAAGGTTGTTGGGAAACTCAAGGATCAGAGAGAAGAACGGGATAAGGGGAACACCCCTATGATTGATGAAAGGCCCACTTATCAACCACCAAAGAAAAAATATGTCTTCACAAGAAGATAGAAGGGATTGTTAGGAAAGATAAAACAAAGGCTACTCCTACTCAGTCATGGGAGTTAAGAGCTTCATCCCCTATGCCACAAATTTCACCATCACCCCCATAATAAGTAATTGATATTGATTCACATCCTAGGGAGTCATCCACAAAGAGGGGAGAGGTTGAAGCAATAGGGCTTATTGACTACCCTCTAGACTTTGAAGAAGAATTTGTAATAACTACTGATGAAATTATGCAAAATATGCCATCACCCCAGAGGGATATTAAAGCGCCAACCACTTAAAATAGGTTAAAAAAAGAAGTTTTGATAGGTTTAGACAATGTGGATGATATAAGGGATAAAGCTTGCATAGAATTCATGTCAGATGATGCATTTGTCAAAATTGATGTGTTTAAGAAATTTGTTTGGAGAACAAGAAGAGATGAGTTTGAAGGAAGAGTAAGGGAATAAATAGCCAAGTCCCTAGAGTTTCCTAAGGAGGTTATTACTACAAGAGTAGTTGTAGCTATGAAAACCAAGTATAAAGAATTGACCCCTGAAGAAGGGAGAAAACTCTAGTGAGAGATAGTGATCTACTTTTATTGCCAAAATGGGATATGGCATTTTACATTGCTTTAAACACTGTGAGAAAACATGACATGAGATTTTTTCATAGATGAGGATGCTTTATGTTCCTTACAAGGATCTAATTTTAATTTGTAATGGGACACATTTGCAATTTGGGCTTTAGCCCCTAACACAAATAAACCTATAGTTGTAGAACCTATAGGATACCTAAGAGGAGGCCTCATCATTAGGTGAGTCTCAAACACTTCAGCAGTGGAGGCAGCCACATTGGTTGTTAATGTTGCAAAGTTCACCAAAGCCACTACTAAGTCATTGCAAGAGAAGTGTGATGCAAAAATGAGGAAGTATAATGAATTATTAGTTGAATATAATAAGGATAAGCAAAGGCTTGTTGAATTGGAATTAATAGTAGAGATGTGCAGAATCAGTAACAAGTGCAACCAATGCATCCTACTTCTCCATCTACTTCTTCTCCACCATCTCCTCCAGCTCAGTCACCTCCCCCACCATCTATGGAGATGGTTTTTATGAGGAAATACCACTATAAAAACTTGTTCCCAACATTCCTCCCCCAAAGAAAAGAGTACGCAGGAAGGAGTTGATTCAATAACTAAGGGCATATGAGGAATTTTTTGAGTTGTATGAAGAAAATAATGTGCTCATTTCATCCAATGTGCTTGAGCATTGCATGTGGAAAGCAATAAAGAGGGTGAATTGTATTCACACCAATTATTATTTATTATTTAATTTGCAGTCAACATGTTTGAAAGGAACAAATCAGTGCCAATCCCACTAATGCAATTATGGGTGCCCAAACTTAGTGCATTGGGTGGAATGATCAAGGTGTCTACACATGAACTAAATAAGCCAGCATAGATATTCCATGCATACAATATGGTGAAAGAATCATTGATTACAATGGAGTGGTAGATACCATGGAGAATAAAGTTAAAGAGATGCTCCAATAATATAATGACAATGATCTTGGCTTCTTGCCAAGAATTTTGGACAGTAATGGAGCTGTAAAGATATGAGTAGTGGAGAGCACAAATGGATAATGTAGTTGCTACACAGGTCCACTTAGTTTGTGATGGTGGAGATGATAATATTGATATGTTAAAGAATAGTATGGACAAATTGTCACTCACCAGTAAGTTTTTGGAGGATTTTAATAAGGAGGCCAACTAGGTAGTGAAAAGGTATAGCCCATATACAAATAAATTGGATGACTTCATGGGTGATCCCACAATAGTGGGTTACACATTTTGGCCAAAATTGACATTGAAATGAGCATTTTGAACTAAATATTAACTTTCCAGCACCTATAGTTGTTAAACCATGAAGAATTTGATGATGATGCAAACTAGTGATTTTTGAAATTTTTGCTTGTAGATTCTAAATATATATTTTTAATTTTTTTTGGAATCAAATTTAATTTATTTTTCCATCTCCTTCAATAACTAGCTTTTAACAATAAACACCATTTTTAAAGAGTGATGTGTACTATAAAGCACATAACCTTTTCTCTATGAAGGATAAAATTCTATTTTTTTTCGAATTTAGATTTGTAACTATGATATCTAGAGAATGAATTTCATTTCATAGTGTTTTATTGAATATATTTTTATTAATTAAGTTTTTAAGTCAAACCAATTACAATTTAGACATAGGTGTACTATAAAGAGCATAACTTTTTCTGTATGCATTGAAATTCATTTTTTTTGTTGAATCAAGGACATCAATACTAAAAGGATAGATATTTTTGTTGAAACAATGAAGAAGGAACCCTTTGATGTGTTTTAATTGATTCCAACATTGTTTGTTGATAATTTTGTCTGATTTAGTAAATAGTTTTGGTGACACCTTGTTCTGGTAATTTCTGGTAATGTGGTTATAGTATGTTGTTTAGGACTGCCAAATGCATCTATGATCAAGATTTCAATGATTTTAGTTGATTTAGATGAAATTTACTTGAATGAAAGAAGAATGAAATACAAGTTTTTGGCCTATATAATGCAAGATGATATGAGTTATTTGGTCTACATTCCTCTGGTTTTTGTAATCAAACTTAGCAATTTTGGGTAATGGTTTATAGGTGTCAGTACTACATATATTTTAGATGGTACATGCTTATATAACCATATGGATGATTGATGTTGGTTAGATTGACTTATTTTGTTTGTAGGCATCATTCTTGGCTGACCTAATACTTTAATATATGTTGTGAAGATTAATATGTATTGCGGATGTCAAGGGGATCTATTTTAGATCTCTGCCGACCTAAATTCAAGTTTTGCATTTTTTTTAGGACAAATAATTTTTGTTTCAAGGTTGGATCCAACAAAGAAATTTTGAATTAAAATAGGGCTACATCTAAGTAGGTCGACCTAATTAATGTATGTGGATGTAATAGGGTGTATATATGTGAACCATTTTTGAGTTGCATAATGATATGGGGATGTAATGTAATGTGTGTGAGATCTAATCTTGTGTGAACTAGTGAATTTGTATGTGAGAGATCATAATAAAGGCATAATTGTCATGTATTTTGAGTGACTACTAAGTAGAGTAGTATTTTTTATTTAGAGCTTCATTAGAACTGAATTCAATACAAGGAAGGTGCATCTTACATTAGTTCACACTTTGGCTTTGCAACCACTTTTGTCTTGCATCTATTTATGGCTATGAGCCTTATAAGGACAGTGATTCCTTGTAGTGAGCCCTTGTAATATCTTATAACTGGTTATAATATATTATGATCTAATCCTTGCCATGGTTTTTCCCTTTTTGGTTTTTCCACGTAAAAGTCCTAGTATTTATCTGTTATGTGATATCATGATTTCTTTCATGTTTTATACATAGCTGCAATTAGATATGTTTTGAATATTGGTTGGATTATGACTAAATTGTTTAATAGAATATTGATTCACCCAATCTCTTAGTATTCTAGGTGTTAAAAAAATGGTATCAAAGACAAGTTCCTTTCGAAAAGCCTAACATCTTGAGGAAGATTTTGGAGGTTAAGCACATGGTTGACAAATAGTATCCTATTCCTCTGAAAGAAATTTCTACAATTGAATATGAAGAAGATGATTGCATGTTTGAAAAAATTTAAAGCTACTCTTGAAGATCTTGACAGAGTTGAAAGTGAGAACAAAATTTTGAAGGAAAGCCTAGGGGAAGTAAATGGACGTGTCAAAAGTTGAGAGAACAAATCAAGAAGTTCAAAGAAAGACATAGAGAAGTTAATGAACAGTTGGAGAAAGAAAATGAAGATATAACTAAATTGAAAGTGCAAGTGGAAGAAAAGAAGAGAATTGAGGATTATCTAAATTCTAAGATAAAAAGCAAGACTAATGAATGTACAAATCTTGAACAAGAAGTGGTAGCCCTAAGATCAAATTTAGAGAAAGAAAGAGCTCGTGAGGACAAATTCAAAAGGAGTACTACAATGCTTGATGAACAAATTACAATTCAGAAATCTTCTAAGGATAAAGGTGGTTTGGGACTTGAAGAAAGATAAATTTCAAAGAAACATCAGACACCTAATAGGGTTGACAATCAGAAGAAAACTCAAGGCAATGGTCGACAGTTCAATAATTAAAGAAGCAATATTGGAAGACGTTCTATCAAAAAACCAAATGCTCAAAGGTACCCATATTTTAATGGTATTTTTTTTCATGCAATAAATTTGGACACAAGGCTATAGAATGTAGAAGTAGAATGAATTAGAATGTTGGATCCTTTTCTAGACAATGGTTTGTATGCAAGAAAATTGGACATAGAACTATTAAGTGTAGAAGCTAGATGATTAATAGATTCAATACTGGTAGACTATTTCAATGGCTATTGTCACACCTGCAATGTATTTGGACGTAAGGCTAACCAAGGCAGATCAAGAATGAATAGAAGTTAGTTTGGTCAAAAAAATGTTGTATGCTACAACTGTAACAAACCTAGACACATTTCAAGATTTTGTAGAAATAAGAGTGGAAGGTAGACTAATCTAGAATTGAGGAACAAACTAGTGAATAAAGTTGATCCTACTAAAGTTAAGAAGGAAATGGAAAAGATTTAGAAGAAGAAAAAGGAACCTGAGAACAAGGATGAATTAGATGCATCTCTACCTTCATTTGGTGCAAATAATTCTTCTAAAAACTAAGCCCATGCCAAGGCTTAGGGGGGGCAGTAACAGAAAAGAATCTAACAACCCCTGGATATATGAGGTTTCAAGTAGTGACACAAAGATATATGGTGTAAAATGATATGCTTAAGCTATTGGAAAATAAACAAGAATAAAATATACAAATCAAAAGAATTGTGGAGCAATTTAGGGTTTACAGTGTTTCAATGAAATGTTTACCAACTTTTAGGGAATTTGAAGAATTAAATGCAAAATTAAGGAAGATCAGTAATGTATAAAGTGAAACCCTTAGCCATCTTAAATCACTTTTTCTCATTGGAAAGAAAGCATAGAAAATTGAGAAGTGATTGAAGGCGATTCAAAGAAAATTGGTTCAAACCCTAGCTCCTGCTAAAACATGAAAAATGTATTTACAACTATCTATTCTTTGTGGGTTTATATTAGAAGTAATTGGGTCTATGCAACATCATGGGGGTCCAAAAAGTGGTGATATGAAAAAAAAGGCATTTTTAACTTGCTCAACAATTCAAAAATCTACTTTGACCTTATCTAGGCTGGGTAGAAAGTACATGGTGTCAAAGCAAAAACCAAACCGAAACTAATATCTGTTCGAAACAAATATATGTTTCAAAATGTATATCCATTATGAAATGGATATCCATTTAGAAACAAAAATCCGTTATGTTTAGGTCAAATTTTTAATTTGGTCAGGTCTAGGACTAAGCACTTATTTAATTTAATATATTATAATAATCTTTTAATATAATTATAATAATGTTTTTATATAACATGGATATTTAATCTAATACACTATTAGGGTTTTTTTTAATATAATATTATATAATAATATATTATATTAAAATAATTATATACTATTAAATATTATATAATATAATATTATAATATATTAAATATAATATTATATTTATTATATTATATTATTACATAATATTATATAGTATTATATTCTAATATAATATAATATTATTGCTATCACTTAGAATTGCACTCTAGCTAAGTGAGAAACTTAGCAATCTCGTGTAACATGGAAACATCCTTGAGTTGTGAGTGGCTCAAAGTGAGAATGAATCTCTAGAGTGAGTTGGTTCCCTTGGTAGATCACCTAAAACTACTAACTTGAATCAGAAAAGGGATAGAAAGATTTTCTTGAAATTGAAAAACTATTTCCTAAGAGGTGATGCACCAAAAATTTATGTTTAACTACTACAATATATCACAATATGACTAATAAGGTTTTAACTTGTTCACAACTTAGATAAAACCATGAATCACATAAATATTTCATATGAAGGTTCTAGTTTCAACTTATTTCATGAAGGAAAACAGGTTTCACAACTTCAACTAGCTGCAATTGACACACAACATATGACCTACACTTAGACATGTATCTTGATGAGCCTATTTTTTGGTCTAGTTTGGGTAAAATCTATAGTCTATTTGATAATTGATGTCATGGATTTTGATGCTTAAGTGTTGGTATTGGCATAATGTTCCCCTCAAACCATTGGCATTTGACATTACACTATCTCTGCAGGCTTTAATGATATTTGGCATAACATGTGGGTCATCTATGTTGATTTGCATGTAGTTAATGAGTGTTTCTTAGAGTGATTATTGATGTGCAGTTATTGTGCATACTAACCTTGGACTGCAGACTTAATACATCAAGTTTAGGAGGACACCACCAGCTGGGCATGCACCATAACATCTAGCTAAGAAGCCACTCCAGGTCAAAGGCAGCCGATAGTAGAGATTCTTCATGCAACCGAATGTAACCGCCTTGCAGTGGGCCTTAATGATCGAGCATGCATGGGAATTACTATTGTGTTGAATCTACGCATTGACTTGCATTTCTGACTAGGTTCCATGCACGTGTAACCACTGCCACTCCACTTTTCCCTGCCTTCCGTAAATGGCGTCCTCTCAGTCGTGGAGTTGACTGCCTTGTTAGTTGTATTATAAATAATGATTTGATGCTCCTTCTTCAAGAGGTTGCACGATTCTACATTGTACTCTCATTTTAGTGATACAGATACATCACTCTTGGTATGCACAATTTATAATGAATGAAAATAAAGTTCTGAGTTCAAACATCTAAGTTGTTAGTGTAAATGATACTTATCCAAGGGGGGCCACTTGGTGAGTAATCCATTCTCTTAATTTAGCAGTAGCTTAGTATTACTTGTCATTTGATACTTTGTTTGAAATCTAGCATTGACTATTCCTGCAGCCACTAGAAGTCCATTCTATGTTTGTTCCTCCAACAAAAGCAGATAGAGTAGTTCATGTTTGTTGCTTAGATCTTTCATTCTTTCTTTTCATTTTAGTTTAGTATAGTTGTTGGTTGATGCTTGGTAGTTTCTTTACTTCCTTTTCAATGATTTACTTTCAGCATTGTGTTTCTTAGCTATAGGATGCAATGACTACTTGAGCCCCTAGTGCACATACACTGCCAACCCATTTCAATTTCACGTCCCTAGGTTGACAAGTTAAATGCACCTTCATAGTGGTTGAATGACTATTTAGGTTAGATGTCCAATCTTTGAATTATGGCCGTAGAAGCCCAGTTATGAAATCATTGTAGGAGACAAACATTTTTGGCACCATTTTTAGGGATGGTGTCAAGCTAGGAATTTTTTGGAGTCATTGGTAGTTTTTTTGTAGTATCTTTGGAAGTTGTTCTTAGCATAATCTCGTATAGGAAGTAACGAACCTCATGATTCTTTACCAATTTTTGTGTGAGCTGACTAATAGTGAGTGATAATGCATGCATAGAGGAAGGAGAAGGGATGCTTATGGGAGATTTCTTCCTAACAATCCTCATCCATTTCAATTAGTTGAGTACCAAAAATTATCAGAAGAAGAAGATGATCCACACCCCTTTGCAGAAGCATATCCTGATTTGACTAGTTCTGAAGTCTCCTCATAAGTTCAAAATTGGCTTGAGAACCCCTTTGTCCTTGAACCACATCAAGAAAGCATGGGTGATGCAAACGGGAACATACAAAACCAACCAACTTTTCCCTTTCCCATTGCCCATCAGAATGAAGTTGACAACATTAAGAACATTCATGCCTCAACACTCCCCAAGTTCTATGGACTTGTGATAGAAGATCCTGATACCTTCTTATTTGAATTTAACATACTTTGCAGGAGTTATGATTATACTACTGATGCCCATAGGCTTAAGTTATTTCCCACCACTTTGAAAGAGGCTGCATTAAGATGGTTCATGAGCCTAGGCAGAGATGCTGTGGAAACTTGGGAGGATATGAAGACAAAATTCCTTGAGAAGTACAAGGAATACTACAGGGGTAGTGACATGAGAGGAGGAGACATTTTGAGAATGAAATAGAAGGAAGATGAGAGCCTGAAAGACTACATTGAAATATTTTTGTTTTTCGTACAAAAATCTCCACACCATGCACTTAATGAGGACTCACAAAAGCTAATTTTCCTATGAGGAATCAATGATGGTTGCATGAATGCTTTGGACCTCATGAAAGGAGGAGACATCTACCAAGTTCCATGGGAAGATATCAAGAAGATATGCCAGAATTACTCCAAGGAAGCTTCAAAGAAAGGGAGAGCTTATCATTCATCCATGGGAAAGTCAACTACCAGTGGAGTTTCAAGAATGGAGATCACTAATTTGTTGGTAAACTTCAAGCAAGATATTATTAACAATATAGCTACTTAGCTAGATAAACTTCAGGCCAAGAAGAAACAAGAGGAGGCAAAAATGATGTTGGCAAAGTATTGTCCTCATTGTAGAAAAAAGAAGAGGGACTACAGATGTAAGATGGTCACTAATTTGGAAAGTAAGTAGATTCCACTAGAGTTCAATCCAATCTAAATTGAAGAAGACCAAGTCTACTATGTTGCACAAAGGAAGCCCTGGGCTCCAAGACAAGGTATGCCACCAGATCCACTATCCTATGCTAGACCATATTTTAACTCTTATTCATCTAGAAACCAATGGCAGCCCCCATATCCACCTAATTATGGAGGATATCCACCACAACCTTGGAGTAACCCTCCAAACACTTGGTCTAGCCATCAGAGTCCTCCACCTCAGTGACAACAATCTCAAGGGAATTGGTAGAAATTTCAAGGGAACTAAAACATATATGCGTTCAAATACCCTTGTTCCAGGCTATAAAAGATGTTCCCATCTACGACAAAGCCATTAAGGAAACTTGTCTTAAGAAGCTAGGAAGGAAGAAGAAAGACCCAACTATAGTTCATGTGGTGGGCCAGCTAACTGATATCATGTTGGAAAAAGTGACTATTAAAAAGTATAATGATCTAGGTAGTCTTGTGGTAGTAGTTGTCATAAATGGGATTCAAGTGAAGAATGCTCTGATTGATTTAGGGCAGAAATCAATGTAATGACCAAAGACATTCTATAGCAACTAAATATTACAAGCATGAGATCTACTCCTATTGTCCTCCAGCTTGCAGACAACTCTACTGTTAAGCTCGATGGTGTAGTGGAGGATCTTGTGGTAGTGCTAGACTCCTAGGAATATCCGACAGACTTTATGATTCTTTCTCCTAAGGCCATACTAAGCGGGTATCCCATTATCCTTGGAAGACCTTGGTTGGAAACCGTAGATTCCTACATAGGATTTTGGTTAGGTGACATGACCATTTTGGATGGAAGGAGTACTAAATTTTTTGTTCATTATCCACCTACTCAACCATCTCATGATGAAGAAGATTTTGTATGGCCATAAGTTGGTGAAGAGGCCAAAGAAGTTAATTTTGTGGTGTAGCTTATGATTCTAGGTAGAAGCTATTTCATGTAGCTCCAAAATGAGGATGAGGTATTGGTTAACATCAGTCAAAATCATTATGGAGCAGAGGACACATCATCTTCTACTTCAGTCAGCACACTTCTACTTGTTCTTCCTACAACCACTGTTCCTCCAGATGTTCTTCCTACAACCACTATTCCTACAGACGTTGTTCCTATAGATAGACTTCCTACAACAATAGGTGCATTCCATGCATTGTTGTCATGTTAACTAAAGGTACCATGTGTTAATGAAGCAGCCATGGTAGAACTAACTACACAAATACAGGTGTTAGAAGGGAGATATATGAATGTTAATAAAATATTGAGTGAAACACAATAACTATTGTTGGAAAATCTAGTAAGAGCCCATCAACATTTATTTGCATGGGATTATCATGACATGAAGGGGATAGATCCTAAACTTTGTACCCATAGAATTTATATTAGGAATGACTGCACTCCAGTAAGACAGCCACAAAGGAGGATTAACCCTGCACTAAGAGAAATTGTGAATGGAGAACTAGAGAAATTGTTAGATGCAAGATTTATCTATCCTATTTGAGATAGTCAGTGGGTGTCTCCATTGGTGATTGTGCCCAAGAAATGAGGGAAGTGGTGAGTCTATGTTGATTACAGAGAACTTAATGATGCCACCAAGAATGATCACTTTCCTTTACCATTCATTGATCAAGTCTTAGATACACTTGTAGGAAAGCAATACTTCTCTTTTCTAGATGGATTCAGTGACTACAACCAAATCCAAATTGCACCAGAAGACCAAGAGAAGACCACATTAACCTATCCATGGGGGACCTATGCCTACTCGATACTCCCATTCGGCTTGTGCAATGCACCTGCAACCTTCTAGAGGGTATTCATTGGTATATTTTCAGACATTTCTCATGATTGCATGGAGATTTATATGGACAACTTTACCACTTATGGTGTTGAATTTGACCAAGTGTTAGAGAATCTCAAAAGGGTCCTACAAAGATGTGAAGATAAAAACTTGTCCTTAAATAGTGAAAAATGTTTTATAATGATGCAAGAAGGTGTAGTTCTTGGCCACTACATCTCCCACAAGGGAATTCAAGTAGATCCTACAAAGATAGAGATAATCACAAATCTGCCTACACTTGCAAAACAAAAGGATGTTAGAAGTTTCTTGGGTCATGTAGGGTATCGTAGGTGATTTATCAAAGACCTCAACAAGGTAGCATAACTGTTGTATAACCTTCTCACTAAGGATGTCAATTTTCAGTGGACTGAAGCTCGTGACAAGGCATTTTCTACTTTGAAGACGACTTTGACAAATGCTCTTGTACTTAAGGGACCCAATTTGGGAGATTCCTTTCCACATTCACATTGATGCATCAAATTATGCCATAGGGGTGGTCTTAGGAAAAAAAGAGGGAGCTTTTGAAAATGTTATATACTTTGTCAGCAAAAATTTGCAAGGAGTTGAATTCAATTATACTATGGCAGAAAGAAATGCTAGCCATAGTCTATGCACTAAACAAATTCAGACATTACATAATGAGCTACCAAATATTTGCGCACATAGATCATGCAACCATTAGATATCTCATGAATAAACCTTTGATCACAAGGAGATTGGAAAGATGGTTATTATTGATGCAGGAGTTTGATATAACTATTGTAGATAAGCTAGGAAGAGCTAATGTTGTAGATTTCCTTTCAAGGCTGACTACATCTGAAGACAACCAACTCATAGATGACTCTTTTCCTGATGTGCATCTATTCTCTCTCAATGTACAAATACCCTGGTATACTGACATAGCCAACTACTTGGTCATAGGTAGAGTTCCTTCTCACTTCTCCCCAAAAGAGAAAAGGGAACTTATTGAAAAATATTTTCCTTTCTCTTGGATTTTTGGATGCTTGTTTTACACTAGACCTAACCATGTCATGAGAAGATGTGTGAGAGAAGATGAAACTTATGACATTTTTCATGCATGTCATAATGAGCCATGTGGAGGAAACTTTGCGACCAAAAGGACAACAATGAAGATCTTGAACACAGGGTACTACTAGCCAACACTCCATAGAGATGTAGGGAGATATACCAAAAAATGTGATAGATGTCAAAGAATGGGAATACCAACTAGATCTCATGATATGTTGTTGGAAAAACAAGGAAACATGACTGAGAGGGGGGAGGGTGAATCAGTTGTGACAGAAACTTAACATTTTCTTACTTAACTCAACTTAATCTCAGATTTGATGAATAAGAAATTAACCACAAGCAATTAACACATCAGAGAGACAAAGAACACCAATATTTTTTATGTGGAAACCTTGTTAGGGGAAAAATCACAATGGATGTTAGTCCACAAGATTATGCTTTGTTAAAAGTATAATGAGAAATAATAAGGGGAATGCACATGCATTCAGGCACACTGCCTAGAGCTCACTGCTCAAATACAAAAGAGGACTCACTGTCCAAGAATATAGAAATATGGATTAGATCCATAGAGTATGAACCAAAAGAATAGCAACTACACAAACCTAATTACAGTTCCAATTAAGCACAAAAAATCTTCTTCACACTTCGCTCAACTTCTTCACTCTTTGCTCTACAATCAAATGATAGAAACACTATTCACACATTTACACTTTCTCTAGCATACATTCACACCTATGCACACATTGACTTCACTCAACTAATCACTCTTATATATCCACAACATGAGATTTCATCACAGCTTAGTCGGGCAGAAAAATAAAACATATTTTTAATGTCGGCCCAAATTCACAAATAAATTTCCAATGCAAATCCACCAAGGTTGACTACAACATAGTGGAGACCTAAATTAACATCTCCAATATGAAAATACTTTAATTAATTTCACCATGAAGATCCACAACACGCTACCACCAACATGTCAGCTAGGGACATGAAAAACCGAACATGTGCAAGAAAAGATCTTCAACCACGAGCTCTCCAAGTAATGTGGATGTACCACAAAGATAACAAATGATCTAGAGACATCATAAAACACCAAGAAATAACAAAGAAGCATCTGCAACAATTGAGATTACCAGAATAACACAATCTTCATTTAGGAAGATTGACAGAGACAATAGAAACACTATCAAACCACAACACAATCAAAACTTCACATGGACCTTTGAAACTTCCGGTAGATGATATAGAAAAAATCAAAAATAAACCCTTTAATCCACACCAGTTGATCTTCAACATAAAGAACAAAACACCTTCTTGACCTGTACAGTTCCATTGGGAACCTAGAACACTTTCTCTTACAATTTTCTCAATATCCTATACAACCTTTAATACACCAAATGCTAATAGTGTTGACATTAATGACGACCACATATTAGTAACCATATCCAGAGCATCAAACAATCTCCCCCTTTGGCATTGATGGCAACACATGATGTGAAAAATACCATCAACCCAACACACTAACTCTTCTTCTCAACTGCACTTCTCCCCACAAGGCTCTTCTCCTTAGAAATATTTTCATATTGCACTTCTCCCCCCTTTGACTTCAATGGAAAGGGTAACCATGACCTTTCCATATACATGCTTTGAACCACATATCTGCACATCTGACTACTCCCCCTGAGTAGCAGCCACAAAAACATCAATTCAGATCAGAATATAGCAATGATGATCATGGATTGATGCAAGCAAATGCATCTTTAGTTCTTATCTTAAGGGGTAATCACCCCTAGCATTCCTCTGAGATACTCAAAAGTATCCTTCGGTAATGGCTTAGTAAATATATCTATAATATGTTCTTTGGTAGGCACATATTTGAATTTGACTTCTTTCTCATTCACTTTCTCCCTCAAGAAATGAAACCTGATTGATATATGTTTGGTCTTGGAATGCAACACTAGATTCTTTGAAATATTTATTGCACTTGAATTGTCACAGTACATGGCAATAGGCTCTTCATATATTACCCTGATATCTCTCAACATTTGTTTCATCCATATCACTTGAGTACAATTATTGGTAGCAAAAATGTTTTTTGCTTCAGCAGTAGATAGAGAAATGGAATTCTTCTTTTTGCTTAACCAGGACACCAATTTCTTCCCTAGGAAGAAAGCACCACTACTAGTAATTTTCCTTTCATCTACATCACCAGCCCAATCTGCATCAGTAAATGCACACAAAGTGAGATTTTCATCCTTTGGATACCAAAGTCCAAAGTCAATTGTTCCTTTTAGATATCTAAAAATTCTCTTCACAACAGTCAGATGTGATTCTTTGGGATTAACCTGAAATCTAGCAACCATACATACAACATTCATAATGTTTGGTCTAGTCTGAGTTAAATAGAGTAATCCGCCAATCATTGACCTATACCTAGTTTGATTTTCCTTATGAGAGTCATCATTTTGTGTCAACTTACATCTTGTCACCATGGGGGTACCAATAGGTTTTGATTCATCTATTCCAAACTTCTTTAGCAGTTCTTTCACATATTTGGACTGAGATATGAAAATCCCCTTGTCCACCTATGTAACTTGCAATCCCAGAAAGAACTTCATTTCTCCAATCATTCTCATCTCAAATTCACTCTTCATTTCATTAGCAAACTTCATACATAGATTATCATCTCCACCAAAAATGATTTCATCAACAAAAAATTCTATAATTAACTCCTTATCATTATCTAATTTGAAGTATAAGTTGGTATCAATAGTACCTTTAGTGAATCCAAGCTTCAGTAGATATTTGTCCAATCTAGCGTACTAGGATCTAGGGGCTTGCTTAAGTTCATACAGAGCTTTCTTCAATCTACAAACCATATCTCCCTTGTCTGTTAGTTGAAATCCATTTGGTTGTTCAATGTACACTTCTTCTAGTTCTCCATTTAGAAATGTTGACTTCACATCCATCTGATAAAATTTGTAATCCTTGTATGCAACATAAGTAAGAAATAATCTAACATCTTCAATTCTAGTGACAGGGGCAAAGGTTTCTTCAAATCAACACCTTCCATTTGAGAATACCATTTACATACCAATTTTTCTTTATTCCAGACCACTTCACCTTCTTCATTCAGCTTGTTTCTAAATACCCATTTAGTACCAATCACATTTTTGTGCTTAGCCCTTGAAACCAATAGCCATGTGTCATTCTTTTCAATCTGTGTCAGTTCTTCCTTCATAGCTTCCAACCAGTGTTCATCTTGGCAGGCTTTAGTGACACTTTTAGGTTTAATCTTGGAAATCAAACAATATTCTTCTGCAATTTTTCTTCTAGTTTGCACTCCTTTACTCTTACCTCCTATGATTTAATTTTTAGAATGATTCAGCTTTATATACCTTGGAGTTTTGGGACATTCTTGAACTTCTAACTCTTCTGATCTTTCTTCTACACTTGCACTTGTTTGTGCCTCCTGATTGACTTGATTTACTAGAACAAATTGAGGCTGGGTATGTGCAAGATCATGGAAAAAATAGACCCTTAAGTGGCAAAAAAATTAGAAAAATCAGAGTTAGGAAACTTGACGTAAAAATTTGAATAAGTTATCTATATTATTTCAAAATATGTAAGAATAGAATCTGTAGAAAATTGAATGTAGTTTCTAAACTACTGGGTTTGTTTAAAAAAAAGTTTTATTTGGTGAAAATTTGAAATTTCAATGTAGTAGTACTTAAATTTCAGTGAAAAAATAAGAAGTAGGTGTCTGTCTGACCACCCTAACCACAATAAAATGATAATATTTTTTTATAAGATTTTAGATATAAGTAGAGGAATCATGTCCCGATGTGATGCATATTTTTTTGTATTTTTTTTCCAAGTAAACAATTAATTATGAATTTTTTATTACAACTTTTAAAAAATATAAAAAACTCATATGTCTGACCACCTTAACTTGGTCAAAAATTAATGAAATTCAATTTTTATTTTTTTAATCCTATAGTATGCAAAACATAGAATGCGGCGCATGTTTTGGATTCAAAAAATGTGATACCATTTGAAAGCTATAGACTTTTTTCAATCAGTCTATCAATTAGGACTTTAGTCATAATTTGAATAGAAAATGAATAATAATTACTTATTAAATTCAAACTAAAGAATAATTTATATTGGTGGAAAGCTAAGAATCTCCTTTAAAAACCCTTTTCATTTCATTAGTTTTGGGTAAAAAAAAGTCGTCAGCCACATACCCATCATATTGCCACTTTTTGGCCCATCATGATCCTACACATACCCGTTGCTTCACCATAACATATGGAACAATTTGAAGTAGATTATGTGATTGAGTATTATTCCCTTAGCTTGTAATGTCTTCATTTGAATCATAACTACAATATCTAGATGATTTGACAGAGTCCTCATCAACTCTGACATTTGCACTTTCAACCATCTTTCTTAGTCTTTTGTTATAGCACTAGTAGGCCTTGCTTTTAGTGGAGTAACCTAGAAAGATTCCTTCATCACTTCTTGCATCAAATTTTCCTATATCATCATCTCTCTTGATATAACACTTGCTTCTAAAGATTTTGAAATACTTAATAGTAAGCTTGTGACCAAACCATAACTCATAAGGGGTCTTACCAAAATTAACATTAACATTTACCCAGTTCAAATTATACACAACAATGCTTACCGCTTCACTCCAATACATCTAAGACATATTTCCTTCCATCATCATTGTTCTGGTAGCATCCAAAATTGTTCTATTCTTTCTATGCAACTCCATTATGTTGAGGGGTTTGGGGAGTAGATAACAGTCTTTTAATTCCATGCTCTTCACAATAAGAGTTGGAACTGATTAAAAATGAACTCACCACCTCTATCAGATCTCAAGCACTTGATTTTTAGACCTTTCTCATTTTTTTCCATAGCCTTGAAACTTTTGAACTTCTCTAATGCTTCACATTTTTCTCTTAAGATAGAAACCCATATCATTCTAGAGTAATCATCAATAACCAACATGAAATACCTTTCTCCATGAATAATTCTCACTCTAGAGGGACCAAAAAGGTCAATATGTAGTAGCTCCAGCAAATTATTTGATTGAAACTATTTGCTCCAAAAAGAGACTCCAATTTGTTTACCCATCTAACATTCCTTGCAAATTATATTAGCAAGCTTCACTAACCTAGGCAGGTCTCTTACTGCTTGAGTAGAACTCATCTTGATAATGTTGTAAAAATTCACATGACACAACCTCCTATGCCACAACTAGCTTTCATCTACTTGAGCAATTAAGTAAATCCCACTAGCAGTATTCAAATGAAAAATATTACCTTTTGTTTTCCTGTTGCAATCATATTCCCATAACTTCCACATATCTTGCATCTTCCATCTTTGAACTGAAGATCATATCCCTTGTGCACCATCTTTCCAACACTCAACAAGTTGTGCTTCAAACCTTCAACATAAAGAACATCATTAGTGTTATCCTTACCACCAAGGAAAATAAATCCTCTGCCATGAATCACACTAGCATTGTTATCTCCAAATCTTACAAACCCACCATCATACTTTTCTAGACTCACAAATTTGATTTTATCACCAGTCATATGATGTAAGCATCCACTATCAATGATCCACTCATCTTTTTCTTCTACTTGGGTTGCAAGATCCTTTTCATCTTTAGCAGATTCAGTAGCCATAGGATTATCTTCAATGGTAGCAATGAAATCCCATTCATCTTCTTTTCCATTATCTTTATCAGACTCATCATCGGTCATTGCTTCTTCAACAAAGTAGCATTTCCTTTGGAATCTAGACTTCTTAGGCTTAGATATAGAAACTCTTTTAGGAAATCTCGATGCAAAATGACCTATTTTACTACATGAAAAACATTTAATAGGAAATACATCTTCATACATACCTTTTCCTCTGCCTTCTTGCTTTGCAATCAATGCTTCTAGTTCTTCTACCTCTCTTTCTTTATCTTCAAGATGTTTCATTTCTTCATCATACTTGGATATCTTTCTAGAAATCTCTCCCAAACTATATATTTTCCTGTTACTTCCAGATATAGTAGCCTTGAATGCAGATTCAATCTTTGGTGTAGATTCGCCAAATTCACTTATTTCAAAAGTAGCAAGCTTCTCAATCAACGTGTCTCTTGTCATCTTGTTTATTGATCTAAACTCTTCATTTTGTAGGAAGGAGGCAAGGATCTAAGTACTTTAGCCACAATTTCATCCTCATCCATAGAACCGCCATCACATGTAATACCCATCACTATTTCATTTACTCTCTGCATAAAAGAAGTGATATTTTTTTCCTCACCCATCTTCAAATTCTCATACTTTCCTTTCAAGCTCTGTAGCTTAGCCATCTTCACCTACGCATCTCCTTCATACAAAGTTTCCAATTTCATCCAAATCTCATGAGTTGGCTGCAATCCTACCACATTAGCCATCTTTGAATCTGTTAGAGCACTCACCAAAGCTTCAATAGCCCTAATATTATTTTTAGCATCTTTGATCTCATCAGTAGTGGAGGGACCATTTTGAGGAATAGTATATGGATATCTTGTAATCTTCTAGAAAGCTTCACCAATATACCTTAAGTGACATTGCATCCTAACTTTCTATAGTGAATAGTTGGTGCCATCAAATCTTGGACTGTCCTTCTTGAATGTTGCCATCCCGAATCACCTCAAGCTTTTAGAATTCTTCAGAGGAACCTGCTCTGATACCAATTGTTGGAAAAACAAGGAGACACAACTAAGAGGGGGGTGAATCAGTTGTGACAGAAACTTAAAATTTTCTTACTTAACTTAATCTCAGATCTAATGAATAAGAAATTAACCACAAGCAATTAAAACATCAGAGATACAAAGAACACCAAGATTTTTTATGTGGAAACCCTGTTAGGGGAAAAATAATGGTGGATGTTAGTCCACAAGATTATACTTTGTTAAAAGTATAATGAGAAATAATAAGGGGAATGCACATGCATTTAGGCACACTGCCTAGAGCTCACTACTCAAATACAAAAGAGGACTCACTATCCAACAATACAAAAATATGAATTAGATCCACAAAGTATGAATTGAAAGAATAGCTTCTACACAAGCCTGATTATAGTTCCAATTAAGCACAAAAAACCTTCTTCACACTTCGCTCAACTTCTTCACTCTCTGCTCTACAATTGAATGATAGAAACACTATTCACACATTTACACTTTCTCTAGCATAAATTCACACCTATGCACACACTGACTTCACTCAACCAATCGCTCTTATATATCTGCAACATGAGATTTCATCACAACTTAGTCGGCCAAAAAAATAAAACATATTTTCAATGTTGGCCCAAATTCACAAATAAATTTCCAATGCAAATCAACCAAGGTCGGCCACAACATAGTGGAGACCCAAATTAACATCTCCAATTTGAAAATACTTCAATTAATTTTACCACAAAGATCCACAACATGCTACCACCAACATGTTGGCTAGGGACATGAAAAATTGAACATGCGCAAAAAAAGATCTTCAACCACGAGCTCTCTGAGTAATGTGGATGTACCACAAAGATAGAGAATGATCTAGAGACATCATAAAACACCAAGAAACAATAGAGAAGCATCCACAACAACTGATATTACCAAAATAACACAATCGTCATTGAAAAACACTGATAGAGACCACATAAACACTATCAAACCACAACACAATAAAAACTTCACGCAAACCTCTGAAACTTATGGTAGATGATCTAGAAACACTCAACAATAAACCCTTTAATCCACACCAGCTGATCTTTAATGTAAATAAAAAAACACCTTGATTTTCACAGTTCCACTAGGAACTTAGAACACTTCCTCTTACAATTTTCTCAATATCCTCGAAATATACAACCTTTAATACACCAAATGCTAATAGTGTTGACATCAATGACAACCACATATCAACAACCATATCCACAACATCCAATAGATGGCAATGTGCCCTCAGATAGTGATCACTCCTTTTGACAAGTTGGGATTAGATTTTGTGGGATGAATTGACCCTCCATCAAATGGTAAGTCTTATATATTGGTATGCACTGATTATGTAACAAAATGGGTAGAAGTCAAGGCCATGAAGCATGCAAAGGATAACAAAGTTGTAGAGTTTCTTTATGAGGAGATTTTCACAAGATATGGAGTTACAAGAGAAATAGTGATTGATCAAGGGCCACAATTTACATCAACCCTTGTTACAGCACTGGTGAATGAATATAACATCAAACATAGAAAGTCTACTCCTTATCACCCCCAGGCTAATGGCCAAGTTGAGGTGACAAACTAAGAAATTGAAGCTATTCTAACCAAAATGGTGGCTATTCATAGTAAAGATTGGGCGAACAGATTACCCAAAGCTATTTGGGCTTATAGGACAACATGGAAAACAACTATAGGCTTCACCCTATTTGAGTTACTATATGGAAAGACTACCATTATGCCAATTGAATTTGAACAC
This sequence comes from Sequoia sempervirens, assembly GCA_007258455.2. Lineage (NCBI taxonomy): Eukaryota > Viridiplantae > Streptophyta > Pinopsida > Cupressales > Cupressaceae > Sequoia > Sequoia sempervirens. The sequence continues at coordinate 398,091,028 of VDFB02086081.1, read as the reverse complement.
AAAACTCTACGAACTACAGTAGATTTAGGGATGGACATTTTAGAAGCACAGAGAGAAAGAATCATGTAGCTAAATGCTTTGGATGAAATAAGGAGAGTAGCCCTGCAACATACTAAAGTAGTGCAGAACTAGAGGATCAAGTGGCATAATAGATTTATCAAAGAAAAGAAGTTCAAACTAGGAGATTGGGCCTTTCTCTATGATTCCAGATACTAGGACAATGCAAGAAAATTGTTGATGAGATGGCTAGGACCCTACGAGATTGTTGAGGTATTTCCCAATGGAGCCATCCAACTTACCACCATTGACCCTGTCAGGTTCAAATTACTTGTCAATGGTCATCACCTCAGGTTATATCATAGGCCAACTTCTAAAGAAGAATTCCTACAGTAGTTCACCCAACACTCAGAGCTTCCTGCAGCCGAAGGCGGTGGACCTAGTGTCCCTCCTTCAGCCTAATTGAGGTATGTACTTTTCATAATAAATACTTTCAATTATTTGGAAGTCCATTTCTCCATCATTCACCCATCCACCCATTCATACCACCTTTCTGTCTCTTCCATCACTTCATTCTATCTCATTCCATTCCGTCCCATCTTCATTCATTGCTCAATCTATTTTCTAGCAAGACAAGTGTTACTTATCCACAATGTTTGTAGTAAATCTTCCACACATTCAGGTATGTGTGCATTAATTGCTATCTTTAATTATCTTTTAAGTACATTCATTTAATCGTTGTATGTTAGCATAGGTATTCACATAAATTCCATTATTGCTTGTCAATCACCACTCCCATCTCACATGAGAAGACACATGTCCAAATTTAGGTTGGAGGAGGGAAATGAAAAAAGATGCAAATATTTTATTGTCCATGTGTCAAACCATATTAGGCTGCATCAGAATTTTAAAATGAGCCGATTGCATGAGTGAAATGACAAGTAATTGTAGTTGCCAATTCTTCCTATCATAACTTCCCTCCATCACTTCTTTTATCACTATTATTGCCTTGTCCTAACCTTGAGTTGCAAGCAAGAAGACAAAACAAAATAAAGGAAATATAGTCGATATAGATATTGCAGGGAAGCGCATTTAAGGGGAGAATTGCAAAAAATGTTGAAAGGAGTTGCATAGCATTTTTCTGATTGCAGACAATGGGAGGTGGGTTAGTTTGAAACAAACCCACAGTGCATGATATTTTACTACAGGATGCACAATGACTGGCTTAATTTCAAAACTATGGATGGATAGACTACTTTTTGAAATTGGATGGTTTTGATGAAGGAATTTCCCTTGAATTTTCCTAGACATTTTTGGAAGGAAAAGCCACAATAAAAGGGTTAGAAGTTGTGGCAATAGAGGAAAGAATTACAAAAGTTATAGGGTTACCTACTGATGGTGAAAATTACCCTATTTCCAAAGATGTTAGGTCAGCTAGGGCTGAATTCACAGAGCCAAACGATCCCCCATTGACCATATACAAGCAGGGCGCAAAAAGAATGTCTTTGCCTGAGCCATGGAAGTAGATAGTTGTGTATGTCATCAAATACATTACTTGCAAGGGTTGCTAGTCAAACTTACATTTTTTCCACTTCAACCTTTTGAACCACATGAGGCACGAGAGGAGAATGAATGTACCCAATGTATTGTACAATCTTCTCTCAATCATGGTGGTCAAGACACAGAAAGGTAGGGATAATTTTGTTTCCCACCATTTCTTGATTAAATTGCTAGTTGAAAAATCTCTCTGTGATGTTTCTAGAATGAATTGGGAAAAGTTTATTCAGGTTGATCAAGATTATCACTAGGAGGAGTCTATTGATGTTGAACATTTACCACCTAGGGCTATACCTTGATCTCATAGGTCTAGCAGGAGGGTAAGCACAACGGAAGCCATTCCTAGTGCTTCAACCCCTAGCGTTGCCTCTAGCATGAATCCTCCTATAGCCAAAAGAAGACATGAAGGACCTACCAAAAAATCAAGGCTAGTCTAGCCTGTCTAGAAAAGTCCTAAACCCGATGAGACCCCACATGACGACCATGAAGCTCCAATGGAGTAGGCATGTGTTGAAAAAGAAGAAGAAAAAGGCATATTTAAGGGAGCAACAAACATAACACTAGCTAATCTTACTAGCATTGTAGAGGAATTGGAGGAAAATCATAACTTCCTGCAGCATGAAGTCCTATAGCAACAACTAGAACTAGAGTAGGAGTTCCTATAGTTGCAACAAGAGCAAGATTCCCTGCAGCGAAAGGAAGAAGAAACAACACCCTTATAGTCGAAGATAACTGGAATGCCTGAGTCTATGCAAATAGTGCCATTTACCAAAAGACTAGTAGGTATTCATAATCCTCCTAATTTTTGAGTACATGTAGCAATTTTGAATCTTTGGACAAATATAAAAAGAAGGGAGGAAGAATGGAAAAGGGAAAAATAGAATTTAAAAGAAGAAATTCAAAGGAAGGATGAAGAAATTGAGGAGAAAAATGCATAAATTGCTACCCTAAAGTAGAGGGTAGATGATATGGCAACTTTGGCACCAAAGATTCTGGAATGTAAAGAACCCCCAAGGGTCTATGCTCTACTCCTGAAAGAGAAGTATCTCTCTTTTAAGATGTCAAGACTTGCCTCAGGTTTGAATCCTTCTGTTGATACCCATATGAATTTTTTCAATGCTTATAGGATTGCCTCCCCTAAAATGAAGAATTTATGATGTGAATTTTATTTACATAATTATGCTGTCACAAAAGACCATGAATGGAACCCATTGTTGTATGTTGGAGATGTTCAATTGAGAGCATTCATGTCTTGGGTGAAAAATGAAATTAGTTGGGGACAACAACACAGTGTTTATAAACAATTGGATTCTGATATCCCTTTGCATGTTAGAGCTGAATCAAATAACCCAAGGGATATTTATAGAGAATGGCATAAAATGTTGCTCAGACTAAGCTATGGCAATAGGATTATGTCTTGGATTGAGGAAACTTACACCAAGTATGAGGTAAAAATAGCAGCAAAAGAGGAAACCATGAGGATATGTTTATCCTAGAGATGGAATAGTTTGACCGATGAGTTGAAGTAGGCTGAGTCTCATTCCATCCACAATTATGCTGCAACATTGAAAAGAATTGAGAGACATATTCAGATTGGAAGAACTTAGGGATGACATTGGCTTCCCCTAACTTTTCAGCCACCCATGCTCATGTGGCCTGTTCAAAATTTCAAATTCTACTAGAGTCATATTGTTGCAGAAAGGAAGAGATGGGATAGATTTGACAGATTGAGAGGATTCTATTGGGATCTTAAATCACGCACTACAGACACTAATGTTGGACATCTCTCAGTTGTAAATTTTAAAGCTTTGACCAAGAAAAAGAACAAATCTTCCCTTGCTGGAGGACTAGCAAAATGTTAGGTTGGGGGGAGTGATAAGCCTAGTTTTTGGTCTAGTTTGGGTAAAATCTATAGTCTATTTGCTCATTCATGTCATGGATTTTGATGCTTAAGTGTTGGCATTGGCATAATGTTTCCCTCAAACCATTGACATTTGGCATTACCCTATCTCGGTAGGATTTAATGACATTTGGCATAACATGTGGGTCATCTATGTTGATTTGCATGTGGTTAATGAGTGTTTCTTAGAGTGATTATTGATGTGAAATTATTGTGCATACTAACCTTGGACTATAGAATTAATACATCAAGTTATGGAGGACACCACCAGCTATGCATGCACCATAATGTCTAGCTAAGAAGCCGCTCTAGGTCAAAGGCAGCCGACGACAGAGATTCTTCATGCAAATGAATATAACCACCTTGCAGTGGGCCTTAATGATCGAGCATGCATGGGCATTACTATTGTGTTGAATCTACACATTGAATTGCATGTCTGACCAGGTTCCATGCACGTGTAACCGCCGCCACTCCACTTTTCCCTGCTTTCCCTAAATGACATCCTCCTAGTTGTGGAGTTGAATGCCTTATTAGTTGTAGTATAAATAATGATTTGATGCTCCTTCTTCAGGAGGTTGCACGATTCTACATTGTACTCTCATTTCAATGATACAAATACATCACTCTTTGTATGCACAATTTACAGTGAATGAAAATAAAGTTCTTAGTTCAAACATTTGAGTTGTTATTGTAGAGGATACTTATCCAAGGGGGCCCACTTGGTGAGTAATTCATTCTCTTAATTTAGCAATAGCTTAGTATTACTTTTCATTTGATACTTAGTTTAAAATATGACATTGACTATTCTTGCAGCCATTAGAAGTCCATTCTATGTCTATTCCTATAGCCAAAGCAAACAAAGTAGTTCTTGTTTGTTGCTCAAATCTTTCATTCTTGCTTTGCATTTTAGTTTAGTATAGTTGTTGGTTGATGCTTGGTAGTTTTTTTACTTCCTTTTCAACAATTTACTTTCAACTTTGTGTTTCTTAGCTGTAGGATGCAATGACTACTTGAGCCCCTAGTGCACATACAGTGCCAACCCATTTCAAATTCATGTCCCTGGGTTGACAAGTTAAATGCACCTTCATAGTGGTTGAATGACTATTCAGGTTAGATGTCCAATCTTTGAATTATGGCCGTAGAAGCCCAGTTATGAAATTAGTGTAGGAAGTAGACATATCCTTTTCCAAAACATTACATAAAATGGGACAAAAATGACTAAAAACTCCAATAACAACTAATCATCTACCAATTCATTTGCAATATGAGACAAAAGAAGATTGAGAAAGAACTATTGTCATCATTTTATTGAATCAAAAGGGATTGTTTACAATGTAGGGCTGATGCAAGAAGTTGGGTCCACAAAAAGCTCAAAAAGTGGGTGTTTTTGTTGTTTTTCAAAAAAATTCACACTTGGACTAAAAATTTGAGGCACTTACATAGTGAATCTTTAAAAAAGTTAGTAATATGAAATTTTTAATTTTTAATCTAGTTTCCAAATATGTAATTTATTCAAATACCCAGATGATAGAAATTAAATTTTGATAGGGATGTATATAAACCACTTTTTAAAAGTCATTTTTTTTACCATACCATAAACGTGTATGTACACCACTTTTTGACCCAAATAAAAGTACTTTGCTAATTCCTTTTAGAGAAAGAGAGATAACAACATGAAGATTGATGAGGAATTTTTTTTTTTTTTTTTTTAATATATATTTTTTTATTAAATTTTTATTGGCCTTAATTGTTGTTTTTAAAAATCGTGTACGAACAACATAATTGGACCTAAACTAAATTTTTTTTGAATGTTTCTTTTCATTGTGCAGAGAATTTTCCAAGGATTGATGTCATATAATTTTTTTTACAAAAAACTTAACCAAAAAAAAATTTAAAAACAAAAAAAACTTGATATTTCAATTTTAAGGACTATTTTTCTTAGAAACTAATTAAATAATAACAAATATAATCCAATATTAATAAAAATTATATATTTGGAAACTAGAAATTGTGTTCTCTAATGGGTTTTAATTTCATAGATTGTTTCAGAAAAAAGGTCTATCAATCATATGCCAAAGTTGGACATTCTTCTTCAATCTGCCTTAGTGTTTTAGTTGCAGGTCAAAGGCTAAGGGTCAGGTTGCCAAGCCTTTCCCGAGCCTAAAACCAAGGTTTCATGTGGTTTGGGGACTCAAATTTTTAATAACATGTATGTGTTATTTAAACAAAACGTGTACTTGTTATCTATTTACCTGTTGGGTAAAGGGAACGCGTAAGTGTTATATAACGTGCACGTGTTATCTATTTACCCGTTGGGTAAATGGAACACATACACATTATGTAATGTGTATGTGTTCCTAAAAGAGAACACATACATGTTTTATAATCCGTACTCATTTCTTATTTAGTAATTCTTTCCTAATTCAAGAAAATACTAATAGAGCATGTTTTTCTTGCAACATTTCTTTTTTGCAGTATGATTTGAAAGTGCCATTTTCTGCATTTTTTATTGCAATTTTGTCTTGTGCAATCTCTTAACAGGGCATATTATATTCAAATTGTTGGAAAAGACAAGTGTAGACTGAATTTTTTGAAGTGGAATCAAGTACAATAACATTTTACAAGAAGATTTGGAAAAAGAGAACTTTTGGATGTATTCATGATGTTCTTGTACTTCAAAGTTTTTAGAACTTGGATCTTCATACTACATAGTTTTATTTGAATATTTGAGGGAGAAGGTAATTTTAAAATAGGTTAAGAATATTTTTTTTGTTATCAAAGAGGGTTTGGTAACCATGGGATCAAAGTAAAGGCAAAAAAAAGTAGAAATTTAATGACACCCAAAGAAATTCAAGCAAATAAAGAAATGGAGGCACAAAGACAAAGGGATAGAAGAGAAAGAATTTGTCAAATGAAAAATTTGGAAGCATCTAGTTCCATGAATGTTGAAAAAGAAACCATGAATGAGGAGATGAATGTAGATGATGCAAATGTGGAGATGGTGAATATGGAAGAAAATGCAATTATGAAGACAAACCCAACTATGCCTTCAACTTCAACTTGGAATGATATGGAAATATCACCTATACAAACAACTTCAGGTATATCTTCAAATCCACCTACCAACGATATGGAAAATGTACCTATTCAAAAAATTTATCCAAGTATGTCTTTAAACCCAAGTCTTGATAATATTGATCCTAGTTATTTACATGAAGTTGGATACACCATTGATGATATCAATAATTCTAGGGTTGAAATAGTGCAAAAACAAAAAAAATGATGAAATATCTTATAAGAATGCAAATGAGAATGAAATCCCCTTTTTTTTAAAAATGAAAATGAAACCCCTTGTGTGAATGAAATGAAACCCCTTGTATGGATGAAGATGAAAATGTTTTTTTTACAATTGAAAAAAATGTGCTAGATAACATTCTTGGTAAAGTATCTTGGAGACAAATGAGCACTTATGGAAATAGAATATATAGAATGTTTTTTTATAGAAAAAAATTAGGATTTCAATTTCAACTCATGGTGCAATTGATGAGAATGTTGAAAATGAGAAAAGTGATGAAAAAATTAGGAATTTTTGTAAAACCAAAAAAGAAATATGATTTGGTAGAACAAGTCATATATAGTGTTTCTAATGCTATTGATTGTATAGGTAAGAAAATTCAATATAAAGATAAGAATGCAGCTCATCATGCAATAACAACTGCTCTAGTTAATAAAGAAAATTCAAATAAAATATCTTAAGTAAGATTAGCAAAGGTATAAAAGTAAATCCTAAAAATTTGATAAGAGATGATAAAAGAAGAGAAAGTATTGAAAATGATCCAATTAATCAATGTTGGAGTTTTAGTGGTAGACTCCCAAGATCAGAAATGAAATTAACTAATGAAATTAAATCTTTAATTGAACAATATTGGCATGAGAATACAAGAGTATCACCTAACATTAGAGATGTCTTAAAATTAAGGGTGGGTTCCAAAATTTGTGAACCTCATCCAAAGCATCTCTTAGATATGACTTAAACTAAATTATTATACATTTTTTTTAGATGATTCAATCTTACCATTTAATATTAGCATAAGTCAAAGATCATTCAAAAAGTGTAAACCTTGGTATGTTAGAATTAATAAACAATGAATCTCTTGTTGTTGTAAGAATCATGTATAATTTCATTATTATTATGATATTTTTCTATATATATGATGTATTTTGGATGCTAACAAAATTATGCAAGACATTTATAGTATTAATATGCCACCTGAAACAATCAAATATTTTATAGCAGGTTTATTTTGTGAACCCTCTAATGGAAACTTAATTTTTTAAAAGCATGTATTTCTAGAGAATGCGATAGATGTGGTAACTTTTCATTGTTAGGAGAATGTATGGATGAAATTAGTTTAGATGAATTTGGAAAAAAATTAGTGGATGTAGAAAAAATTAAAAATGTCAAGAGTATTCTTTAAAAGATGGAAAAATTGGAAAACGTTGTGAGCTAATTGTGGAAAAATTTAGTGCGCATGCATTTATTAAATAATTTAAAGATAGAATTGTACATAAATATGTTAAACACTCTTAGTATGATCATTGGCTTGATAATCAATTTTTTTTATGTTAAAACACATTCCCAATTGGAACTATATTGCCAGTTGTTGATTTTGTTGAAAATTATACTCTTGCTCCACAAGAAGAAATTCAATCACAGTATTATAATTCAATGCAAGTAGCTATATTTGTTCATATTGTTTATAAACATGTAGATGGAAGTAGAGAATATAGTAGAATTTTTTTGAGAGAGTACCATTTTTATGTAAGTGATAATCAATTACATTCATCTAAGTTTTTTTAATATTGTTTTGATATATTTTACAAAATTTAAAAGAGAAGAATTCAAATGGGAGAACATCTCATATGGTCAGATAATTGCACGAGTCAATTCAAGAATGCTAGAATTTTTTATTGGTTACGTAGATGGTGCAGGAGCACCTGGGAAACTTGGGTTTTCCTGGAGTCTTGAAGGAAGTTTAAAATTTTGTTGTGATATTTTTGAGGTCATGTTGACCATCTAGTTAGGTTTTGTTGTTTTGAATAAAGCTTGATCTATCTATGATCAATGGATTGGGAGGTGGTAATCAAAAATGGGTTTTGAAGCCCCAACTTGTCATCATTCACAATCTAGTCAAGTGCTTGAAAACACATTGGGTTTTAAAAAATGCATTTTTTAGGTCATCTAAAGCCTCGACCCAAGAAGATTAACTATTTGGGAGGAATATTTAAAGGTTTCCTCAACCTTTGAAGATGATTAGAAGATTGTGGAACATTTATAGTTGCATGAGAATAACAAAAAAATAGTGTTTTTGGTGAAATTTCTGGATTTTTTGTTCTTGTTCCTGGAACAACAATTAGATGAATTGAAAGAGGAATTTTGTAGGTTTGATTAGCATGTAGTGAAGCCTCTGGAAGTTTTTTTTTGGCACATTAGACAGTTTGTTCATCGCTTTCTTCCATTTTTTTGTAAATTCTGTGTTTTTCTTTATTTGCTGTCTTGATTGGAAACTGTGTAAAAATGGAGTTTTAGGCTGCATTCCCTCTGTACCAGGAAGTATGGACTTGTTGGGAATGTGTCTAGGCTCCTTCTCTATACATATTTTAGTGGTAGGATACATTAGGAGTTCTGAAAGCATGCTCAAAGTCTTTTCCTAGGCGAGACTGTTAGTGACTGGCTTGGAAAAGACAGTCAATGCACAGTCCTAACGTGGCAGGGGTGCTGAATGCTTAACAATGCAAGGTGTGTGATGAATTCAGGAAGCCTTGAGAAGGTCTAGGAAAGAATACAAATTCTTCATCAGTGCATTTGAGGCTGGAAGAAGCAAACAGTCCAAGAAATGATCAAGAAAAGCCCTAATTCTTGCAAGATCAGGGTTTCACCTATGTACGGATAGTGAAGGTCCAAAACCCTAAAAATATTCAAGAGTTTGGAAAATGAGCCAGGGTGTCAGAAGGGAGTTTGACATAATCAATTGAAGGAGAGGAGTATTAACCTGTTTCCTCAGGTTAGGAAGCCTAAAAGGGGCTCAAGGCTAGTAGCCCTTCCTAAACCCTAGAATAAGGTTTTTGTGAAAGTGATGGAGAACTGGTGAATGGAGGTTGATCAAGAACCTTTGTAAGATTTTTTTGAAGCCATGGAAGCTTTTCACACCCCTGCATCAAGTTAGGAAGCATTTGGAGGAACAACTAGTCTTTAGGAAGAATAAGGGCTAGTGAGTGATTGTGAGGAAGAGCACCAAGATTTGTTTGGTTAAGGCATTGTAAATGATAGCAGGGTTGGCCAAAAGAACCAGGGGTACCTAAATAGCATAGGACCTATAGGTTGAGTGGTGGAGACTAACACCAAAGGGGTTCATCAAGGTGAGACCTGGAGCATTGAGACAGTGATTGTCTTGATCCAACCCTGTCCCTATCAGTAGAGTTCATAAGGAAAATAATATCTAGCACATGTGGATTTTCTAGACATGGTAAACGAGAACAAGATGGAGCAGGTGCATGTGTGAAAAGAGATCTTGCTAGAGAGAAACTAAAATTTGAGGATGTTGTGAAATTCAGAGATGCACGTGCAATTGTAGAGTAAAAACAAAAAATCACCCAATTCCACGCAAAACTCATATTACAATAGACTTTGTTTAACGATTACTCCAAAATTGACAATAATGTGTGTCAATTTTAAATCAATTGCATGATTACCCATTAAGCCATCCTCTTAGGACCCCTTAAGCCATGTCCTCATATATTTACCCTTAATCCATCCACTTGCATACCCTTAGGTCACTCTCTCAACACCCCTTAAGTCATCCTATTATGACCCCTTAATCCATATCCTCATATATCTACCCTTAATCCATCCACTGGCATCCCCTTAAGTCACTCTCTCAACACCCTTTAAGTCATCCTCTTAGGACCTCTTAATCCATATCATCATATATCTATCCTTAATCCATCCACTTGCATCCCCTTAAGTAACCCTCTCAACACCCCTTAAGTCATCCTCTTAGGACCCCTTAATCCATATCCTCATATATCTACCCTTAATCCATCCAATTGCATCCCCTTAAGTCACTCTCTCAACACCCCTTAATCCATCCTCTTATGTACCATTAATCCATCCTCTTGCATCCTCGTAAGTCTCTCTATTAATTTCCCTTAAGCCATCCTCTTAGGACCCCTTAATCCATCCTCTTATGTACCATTATCCATCCTTGTATATCTACCCTTAATCCATCCTCTTGCATCCCCTTAATTCATCTCCTAGTATTTAGGTCTTAGGGTTAAGGGTTTAGGGTTAATCTCCTAGGCTTTAGATCCTAGGGTTCATGAGATTCTTAGAATAAAAAATCTATATGGACCTTAAGGGTTTAGGGTTCATCTCCTTGGATTTAGGTCTTAGTTTTTAAGGTTTACAGTTTCTAGGTTTCATGAGATGCTTAGAATAACAAATCTATATAGGTTAATGGTGTAGGGTTCATTTCCTAGGTTTTAGGTCATATGGTTTAGGGTTTAGGGTTTTTAGGGTTCATGAAATGCTTAGAATAACAAATCTATATGGGTTAATGGTTTAGGGTTTATCTCCTAGGCTTTAGTTCCTATGGTTTAGGGTTTACGATTTCTAGGTTTCACGAGATGCTTAGAATAACAAGTCTATATGGCTTTTAATGGTTTAGGGTTCATTTCCTAGGCTTTAGGTCCTATGGTTTAGGGTTTAGGGTTTCTAGGTTTTATGAGATGCTTAGAATAACAAATTTATATGGGTTTAAAGGGTTTAGGGTCATCTGGTAGGCTTTAGGTCCTATGGTTTAGGGTTTAGGGTTTCTAGGGTTCATGAGATGCTTAGAATAACAAATCTATATGGGCTTTAAGCGTTTAAGGTTAATCTCCTAGGCTTTAGGTCCTATGGTTTAGGATTTAGGGTTTCTAGGGTTCATGAGATGCTTAATCCCTTTAAGTCATCCCTTTAAGTCATTCTCTCAACTCCCCTTAATCCACCCTCTTACATCCCTTTAAGTCATTCTATCAATTCTCGTTAATCCACCCTCTTGCATCCTATTAAGCCATCCTCTTAAAGGACCCTTAAGTCATATCTTCTTACATCCCCTTAATTGACCCTATTGCATCCCTTAACTCACTCTCACAATTCCCCTTAAGCCATCCTCTTAGGACCCGTTAAGCCATATCCTAGGGTTCATGACATGCATCCCCTTAATCCACCCTCTTACATCCCTTTAGGTTTGTTGTCACAGATATTTCAACCTGATGCTAAGTTTAAATGCTCAACATTCTCGTGAAACATGGAAACACCTTCAAGCCTATCGGTATGCTCATAGCAAAGATGAATCTCCAAAGTATGGGTTGGTTCCCCTTTTTATTCCTAGAAACTAATGATTTTTTGGGAAAATAGAAGGATTACTCTAAAAATGAAAATTAATTTATGGGAGGTGATGCACCTAAATATAAATGATGAGCAACTTGATTCACAACTATCTCTCATAAAAATCTATTTTCACAACTAAAATTAGACAGTTTAATCACATAAGTGTTTCATAAAATGGCCTGATAATCTATCCTTTATGAAGGAAAATAATGTTTTCACAACCTAAAGGAGAAGATAAATCATATAGCACAATCTATGACATGTGATTAAACTTTCTTTTGTGTACATGCATCCATGAATGAGACATCAATTTAAAGGTTTTGAGATTTAAAACTCATTAAATTTACATCCAAATCATTCAAAAGAGACAAAAAACCTAAAAGTGAGAAGGCTAACAATTGATTGTAATAAGAAATGGAAGGAAACTCTACAAGTAACAATGTAAAATAACCTATAAAATGTTGTTGTATATTGATAACTGTGAAAATTTGAGTTACAAAACTAATCTCTCTTTGCAAAATGCAAAGGAAAAGAAGCAAGAACTGAGGGAAAAGATTAAAAAATTCCAATATATACAAAAAAAGGTTCCAAAGTGCCAAGAGGTGGCACTGGGAGTCAACAACAAGTGAAAATATCCCTCAAATATCCCTCCCATGAGAAAAAGAGAAAATGCACTAAAAGGAGACCCACAACTGATATAAAATGGGCTCAAACAACTTCAAACTCCCCCTCTAAATGCACATGACCAAAAGAACTCCAAAACTGATGTAAAACTGAGGCTCATTCCTCAAAATCCTCCATGAATGATGGCCTCAATCAACAAGATCTCCAAAAAGACTCAACTTTGACTCCAAGTGAAAGAATGAACTTAAAGTAACCACCCAAATGTGAGCACAACACTCCAGTTTACTTGTATGACATCTTTACTCTTTGCACATTTAGGAAGCATGTATTGGTTTGTATTAACAAATATTAAAGGTAATGCATTAAATTTATTTACCTTAATAAGTGTTTATAAATCCAATATTGCAATATCATTAACAAGCTTATTAAGGAAAATAAATTGCTTTTAATAAATGTTAAGATAAATCAATATTCATTTTGTGGATATGCAAGATTAAAGGTGGGTTGTATTTGAAAGTGACAAGGAACAGAAAAAGGAAATGAAGGTGAAAAAATCCTAAAAAATACTTAGCATGTGGCATTAGTTTTAAAGAAATAACATAAAGTTAAGGAAAACAATGCCTTAAACTTGGTCAGGATACTTAGGGTAAAAGAAACCATAAGTATACCCACAGGTTCTCTTTCATTGCACTTCATTATTTTTTGCATTTCTTTCTTCTGGAGACTTTACCTCTATGAGTGCCGCTATTGCTAGGGTTATGAACCAGGATATTCTGGTTTGGGAAATCTGGAGCTTTCAACTAGAGGTCACATCTGAAGGTTTTAAAGAGATTCAATAAAAAACATTAAGGCTGAGCTTGTGTAAGTTTCGTATCTTTTTTCAATATCTTGATATTTTGGAAACCTAAGGGTTTTAAAATTCAGGACCTTCTATATATTTGGTACTCTTTGTGTTTTAGAAGCTTGTAAATATTTTCCTTATGTTGAAATTTCAATGAATATAGTGCAAAGTTTTTGCAAATAAATAAGCATAGTCTCCATTATTCTTCTGCTCATTGTGTAAAATGAACCCTTATCAACAATCAATTCTCTGTGTAGGTCGTGTCGAGGGTTTTTTTGAATGTAAACCTATGATGAATGAGATTGTTGTTGAAGTCTCCTGCTCGGATTTTTATTGTTATTCCTATTCATGGGTGTTAAGAAAAAAATCCATGGTTTCCCCTGTTGAAAAACCTGGGGGCTTATTTTCCTTTACAAGCTCGGCCTTTCCCCATTATCTCTCTGTACATTTTTCTAGCATTGAAACTGTGATTTCTTTTTTCTATTTCTTGTGCATATACACCAAGGGTTTAAAAGAGTATATAAACTCATAGCTTTTTCTTTTTAAATGCATAGGGTTATAGAAACCATGACTTTGTACTATTGGAAAGCATGCAAAGACTTTTGAAATAAATACTAGAGAAAGAGAAAACCTAGTTACTTGTTTCCTTTGTGCATATCATGCAAAGCTATGAATTTTTTTGCACCATTGCAAGCGTTTACTTTGTAGTTTCCTATATATGGAGACTACATCTTTTCTCATGCTAAGGATTCATCTCAGTCTCAAAAGCATTATGTAGAAATAGCTATCTATCAAATCCACTATTAACTATATTTGTTGCATACAACTCCTATGATGATTAATGTAAAAATGTTTACTCTTTAATCCATCACAAGTGATTTTCCCTTTTTACAGAAAAGCTTTCATGATAAGTTTACCCACATGATTTCTCTAAAACTCTTAACCCCTATCTTATATGCATTGTTTTTATGAGTGATCAGTCCTATATTCATTATGCACATGGTAACTTGGTGATATGATTGATGTGCCTTCTTGACTGCTCTTGCATGAAAACTAAAATGACTTCCATAAATTTGAAATGTACTTCAAACCCCTCTTAAAATCCAAGAGGGAAGCACACTAGGCTCAACCCTTGCAGGATCCCATTTTCTCCACATGCTAAAATGTCAAAAGAGATGAATAATGAAATGAAAGATGAACCTGTACTTGCATAATGAGAAAACTAGTTAGATAAAAAAGTGAAGTCCAATGCTCTTATTTGATGATATGATTTAGATCTTTTGCATTTATCTGGTAATGGCTCAATTTATTTAATGCATCATAGATGTAGGTTATATGTATGTTGATGAAACATATGATGAAATTTCATGTCTCGAGCACTAACCAAATATTTCAATCATCTGCAGGTACATATGGAGATTGGGAACGAGAGGAGTTGAAGATAGGAGGATCAAGCTGAAGATAGAAGGACCAACACCAACATTAGCCATTAAGGCAATCAAGGATATGATCTCTTTTCATTTATTTTTTCCTTTACTTTATCTTCAAATGTATAGCTTGCTTTCCATGTTGTATTAATTTAATTTAGTCATTCCCATGGCTTGTGTGGGACATTTAAGCATTCTTTTGATCTCAATGCATAAAACAACAACATTGTATACATTTTCGTTTCAAACTGAATGAAATACAACAATGTCATGCAATTTGTATAATCTCTTTTTGTTGTAAAACATTGCATAATAAAAATTGAATTTCATTTGAAAACTTCACATGCAAATGATTAGGATTAGTAGAAACTTATTGGAGTACCTTTCATCTTAGATGTAATCAACTATTTCAGCTCTACCAAATTGAGCTGTAGATGAAATTTTGGTGACATTTCTTTCGATTTTTGTAATTCTTTCCTACTAAGCATATTAGATCAGTTTCCTAAATAGTCCATTGGGTATAGGAGTCAAATTTTTCCCTTCTTAAACTCATAAAACCATTGTAACTCAGTTGTTAGGAACTATATAGCAGTAGAACAAAACAAAAAACAAACTATCATGGCACTGTTTAAGACAGGGCCAACAAATAGTGCATCTGCACTTATTGAAAATAAAAATGGAACTGAAAGGAAATGTGCTTTGAGCACTTATTAACCAAAAACCACTATTCTACTATGTACATATGCAAGCTTTGATCCTTAATAGCACTATTTGAGGTGAATCTCGTTGATAGGGATTGGTAACACATCTCCATCCAGTCTTGAGAGCTAAAATGCATTATGTTGTTTACATTATGTGATAATGTATGGGTCATCCCACATGGCATCAAATTTTGTGTGTTTACCAGGTCTACTCTTAAGTTCATCCGATTTAAATACCAAATATCCTTCTTTGAAAGTTCTTGGGATTGCTTTTCTGTCAAAGGTCTTTTTCATCTGAGCTTGGTGAATCTCCAAATTCCTTAATGCTTCTTTTCTTATTTCTTCTAGCTCCATTAGTTGTACAAGCCTAATTTCCATAGGTTTTTCTTCTAACAAATGCAGTTCCTTGATCATGCTTAAGGTCAAAAATTCAATTGAGATAGGAATTTTGGCCTCTTTCCCATATGTAAGAACATAAGGTGAATTACCTGTAGCTCTCTTAGGTGTTATTTTATCAGCCTAGAGGGATAACTTTAGTTTATCATGCCAAGTCTGCTAATTGTCTTGGATTGTCTTCTTGATGATCTTGATTAAGTTCTTCTTAGTGGACTCTGCTTGTCCATTACCCTGAGGGTAATAATTTGAAGAAGTATTTAGATATATGTTGTTCTTAACTAACCAGTCTAAAACTTTAAACCTATGAATGCTAATGCATTATCAAATATGATAGAATCAAGAGTACTAAACCTGGAAACCAAGTCCTGATAGAAATTCAAAACTGAAGTCTCATTTGCCTCCTTCAATGCAACAACTTTTTTCCTCTTTGTAAAGTAGTCTATTATTGTTAATACCCACCTATGACCTGCACTTGAAGGTGGGTTAATGGGGCCAGTAAAATCAAGTCCCCACTTTCCAAAATGCTGCTCCACTTGAATTGGATGTAGAGGTAGGGCTGCAAGCTTCTGCTTTCCTACAAATACTGAACATTTAATGCATTGTTTGATCCAAGCATGGTAATATTTAAATAAATTAGGCCAATAATACCCGGCTCTCATAATATTAAGAGTTTTGGTTCTTAGTGAAAAATGGCCTCTAGAGGGACCATCATGAAATTCCTTCAAAATTTTATCAATTTGATCTAGTTCAACACATCAGAGTAAAAGACCATGAAAATCCCTTTTATACAAAATTCCATCAATTACAACATAAGGGATGGATTGAAGCCTATAATACCTTCTTTTTGACTTGTCCAAAACTTCAGGACAATCACCATTATGTAAGTAATGAATCATTTGCTAGATCCAATTTGTTGAAACTGGAACATTAGCTTGTTCCTTGTTATTGAGCATTGTTGTAACTTGCTCATCAATTACTTTGTTATTTTCTTCATTACTTGCAAGATATTCACATAGGCATTTTCCTCTAAAAATCTTGGTGACCTTGATATTAATTTCATATTCCATTACTTTTGTAATCCAAACCACTCTTTTATCATTGATATCCTTGCTAAGCAAGAAATCCTTAATTGTTGGATGGGAAACCAACAACTGGATTTTATTGTTTGAGAGCATATGCTTGAATTACTTAAGTCTTATTACTACATCTAGCACATGCTTTTATAAAAATGAATATCTTACTTCATAGTCATGGAGAACTTGGCTAAAGAAAGCCATAAGCTGCTCTAATCCTTCTTCATTTTGTTGACAAAGCATAGCTGAAATTGTGTCAAAACTCCCAAATGCATATAATATAAAATCTTTATCAAAATTTGGGTTAATAAGTGTTGGGGCTGCTGCAAGGGCCTCCTTGATTTCTTCAAAACTCTTCTTACCTTCTTTGGTCTAGCTAAAGGAATGTTTTTTTTCAGCATAGTTGTAAGGGGCTGCAATAATGTTGCAATGCTAGGTATGAACCTCCTAACAAAATTGATCCTACCTAGAAAGCTTTGTAAGCCTTTCTTATGTGTAGGCAGGGGTAAAGCTAGAATAACAATGATCCTTTCCAAATCAATTGTGATACCATGTTTAGAGACAATATGTCCAAGAAGCTTCCCCTCATGGATTGAAAAAAATGCTCTTCTTTGGGTTAAGTGAAACCTCATATTCTCTGCATCTTTCAAATATCTACCTTAGATGATCAAAATTTTCATTATCTATCTTTGAAAATACAGTAATACCATCTAAATAGACAAGTAAAAACTTGTTAATAAGGCCCTAGAAAGCCATGTCTACTGCTCTCTGAAAGATTGCCCCTGCATTGGACAAACCAAAGGGCATTTTTTTGTAAGCCATGGTACCCCACTTGGTAGTAAAGGATATTTTGAATTGGTCTTCCTCTTTTACCAAAATATAATTGCACCTTATATAACCGTCCAATAATAAGAACCTTTCTGAACCTAAAACAACTTGTAAAATATGCTCCATTGAAGGCAATGGATAGCAGTCTTTAAGAGAGGCTATATTTAAATAACAGAAATCAACACACATCCTAATCTCACCATTATTTTTTCTAATAGGTACTAATTTAGAAACCTAAGATGTATACTTTATCGGAAAGATAATGTTACCTTCAATCAGTTTGTTTAACTCTGTTTTCATGAGATGCTCTAGCTTGGGATTTAGAGGTCTTTGCTTCCATCTCACTGGCTTTGCTTTAGGCTCTAACTCAATGGTGTGTTGAGCTAACTCAGGGTTAAAACCCTTTAAATCTCCATACTCCCAAGCAAAAATATCACTAAATTCCTGGAAAAGTGAAATAAAAGCTTGTTGTTCGTCTTTGGTACATACCTTATTAAGCTTGAGGAGCTTGTCTCTAAATATCTTAATGGGTTCATAGTGCTATTTCACTGACATGTTGGCTTTATTCTTTCTAACTTGATCAACAATGTTAAAAATTGATTCTAAGGTTACCAAACCTTTAGGAAACTTATTAGACTTTAGTTGCAAGATCCGATTGTCATATTGTTGCTCAAATTTTTGCTGGTTTCCAACAGAAAAATCTACTTCTTCCATCAGAAAATTGATAATCTACTCATCACTTTCAAAAACCTACCAACTAACATTGTTATCTAGTACAGGCAGTCTCACAACCACTTTTACATACTATTGTACCTCAACATTATGAATATCAGTCGGAATATCAAATTGTGATCCTATGGTAGTAAGCTTACCAGCTTTCTTATTCTAATTTCTAGGAATAAACAACAGATTGAAAGCATCAAATTGCTCAATTAAATCCCAAGTTTTGTGCTTATATAGCTTAAGAAAATCATTTTTTATGACATTCAAGTTTCTTACCTGATTTGTTATTAATTTGGAATCACCAAAATCTTGCAGACACTTAATACCTTTCTATCTATCCCATTCTAGGCCATGAATAAGTGCCTCATATTCAACATTATTATTTGAGAAACTAAAAGAAAAATGAAGTGTTAAATAATACCTTTCTCCATCAGGTGAAATCAACATGGCTCCTCCACCAACACCAACTTTACTTCTTGAGCCATCAAAATACAACTTCCAAAGCTAGTTACCTTTGTGTTCTGGTTGTTTTTCATCCTTAACCAGATTTGGAATAATTGCATCATGCTCCTGAATCGTGTAAATGCTCAAACCTACCTCATCCATGTGACTGAAAGGATCAACTTTGTGATTCGTGGCTGCCCACTCATCTAAATCTATATCAAGTATGCCCTCAATAGGTATGTTGGGGTCTAGGGTCATGGATTGATCCTCCTGCTCATGGATAGCTAGGTTTGCATTTATAGGATTAGGGACATAAGGTTCAATATGATCTTTGTCTTGTGGTTCTGATTTGATGGTCATGCTAGTACCATATCTAGTTTTAAAGAACATAGGTGACCAATTTGATGATAAATACCTACCAAAATTTGTAGTAAAATTTCTAGAAAGGAAAATGGAAAAGAAAGGTGGAAATTCAATGACATAAATATCCTATGGGATTGAGAATTTTGGACAAGCATGTATGGTAAGGGGTATAATCTTAATCACTCAAACATATTTAATGGTTGTACCATCTAATTGAATTAACCCCTTTGACAATGGCTCATAAGTCACTGCTAGCTTATCCACTAGTTGTTTAGGCATAACAAAGTTGCTTGCACCTGAATCAATCATGCAATTGTGCACTATATTATCACCAATGATCAAAATTACATAAAATGGAGGTGGCTTTACCTCTTGAGTTGGTTGCTCACTCTTTCCTTTAGGAATGTTTGCAAGCACAACTCTAGGCTGCTCTTTAGTGGGTACATTTGAAATTGAAATCCTAGCCAAAGCCTCTTGCAATAAATCTTTTTTCCCAGGAAGATGTAAAGCATCCAACATAGAAAAGCTAACAGTGGCCTTTTTCATATGATCAACAATATTAAATGCAGGAGTACTAACCTTTTGCTACACTTTGGGAACAATAGATTCTTTTTGTGCTGGTAAACGTTGTGATTGAACCTTGGATTTCTCTTAACCAGTCACAGCTTGATCCCTTGGAAAAATATGAATATTCTGGGAAGTGGAAGGCTCAATCTGCCCCTGTTGGGCTGTAGAAGCCTGATTTTTATCTTTACCAATTTGTTGTTGATCTTTATCTGCTTGATGTTCCTTAGAAACAACTTGTTGTCTTAAGTCAACAACCCTTTTATTTGACCTTGTATTAGCTGCAATGGAGGTAGATGATTGATTTTTCCTTGAACATGATTTACTCCATAGAATTCATTACCTTCCCAGTTCATCATGGTAGCATCAAGATCATTATGTTGTGTTTGAAGTCTTGTTGATCATTATTCTCCTTTATTGAATTTTTAGAAGTATCATAATTGCTTTGTACCATAATAGCTTGATTGACCACTCCATTCATGCATGTAGCCTGGTTATGTGGCTGATTATATGGATAGAACCACACATAATCTTGTGCCATATTATTTTGCATAGGTACAAGCTCTTTTGAAGAGTTAGCAACATTTGGATTATATGGCTAATTAGGCCTAGCATTGAAATTTCTTCTCTGTCCTTGGTAATCAGCCTAATAAGGTGGTCTATTTACTTGGAATGGTGCTTGGTAAGGTCTAAAATTCTGACGTTGTTTCTTAAGGCTCACTAAGTCATTACTAATAGTTTGCAACATTTTATCCATTTCTTGTTGGG
Source organism: Sequoia sempervirens (assembly GCA_007258455.2). Classification (NCBI taxonomy): domain Eukaryota; kingdom Viridiplantae; phylum Streptophyta; class Pinopsida; order Cupressales; family Cupressaceae; genus Sequoia; species Sequoia sempervirens. The sequence continues at coordinate 398,070,388 of VDFB02086081.1, read as the reverse complement.
TACCCTTAAGCTCTTGTAAACCTGAGCTCTACCTCATATCATGGCTACCTCACCCTATCAAAGGTTGAAACTGCCTTTATCTTCATGTACTGTAATTGCATAATTCTCCATGCACTTTATCCACCATGCTTGAAGTGGAAAACACAGTAATTCCTCGTTGAAAAGGTAGTATATAAGGTGGCTACCTTCACTCATTACCTTCATCTTTATTTCATTAATTCCAAACTTAAGACTGTCATTAGGTTTTCATGAGCTCTAATTTAGCTTACACAATCCTTTACTTGAACCTATGCAACATGAATGTCTAGAAATTAATATTTGTTAAGAAATTATCTCACTGGCATCTCTCTAAACCCTAAAAAAGATGACTTTTCCAACATATTTATTGATTACTACTCCTTGCACTACCAAACTAAAATGGTTGTGTTGTTCAACTCAGGATAGTGAGGGATCATCTTGGGTTTGAATAGTTACAATTACTTGGACATTATTTATATTGATGGTAACAATCACATCAATATCTTCAAACAAAACCACACCATTTATGCTCACAACCACAACATTGTCAAGCCTCATAGTGCTTTTATTTTCATTCCTTAACAAATAGGCTATATCTTCATCTAGACACATAGTCACATTAATCTCCATTCCTTAACCACTACCTCCTCATGAACCTTGCAAATAAAGGGCTTAATGGAAATGGTACCCTAGATTTCAAAGCAATAATGATTAAAATGTTGTCCAAAGGCAACCTTAGCATGGGTTTTTTGATCATGAAGACTCTTCAAACAATGGTTGTTGCTCCTCTTTCTTAAAATAGAGAACAAAAAGTAACATTTTAACATGATCCAACATTTTTATGGCACAAAAGACAAACCCTAGCCCGCGGGTATAAGGAAAAATCCTTAATACAACTAAAAAAACACCCTCATATGCAAGAATGAAGACAAGAACTCCTTTTTTTCTTTCTGCAACTCAGAAATGAAACCAAGAAACTCTAGAAAAAGGGAAAAATGTAGAAAAGAGGTAAAACAAACAACCAACTGCCCAAATGAAAGTTGGAAATGTTGAGAAACACTGCCATGAAGTTGCTCCACAATCATGGCTAGGTGAAACTCGAATGACTGCCCCAAAACACTACAACTTTCCTCTTCAATGCAACAAATATTAGAGATGGAATCCATCTTGGAAAGGTGAAAGGTAGCAATCTAGGAGTTTCCTTCACAAAAACTGAGTCTTTCCCTCAAAACTCGTGAGTTTTCAGTCCTTTTTTGCCAAAACTAGTGAAAACTCTTTTTTGGAAAGAAAGCAACTTGAGTTTCCCTCTGTTGCTCCAAAAATCAAAACTTTAACTTATCTCTCATTCACCTTCATGTGGCTTTCAAAGAAATAATCTTTTAAAAGGAAAAAAAATGCCTTTTCATAATGTTTTATTATAAAATACACCCCTTTCATTTTTGCAAAGCATATAACATAAGATCTAAAGACCCCACAAAACATGAAATTGACTAAATGACAAGAAATTAATGAAAACCCATTGACAACACAAACCTAGGGTTTAAGACCAAATAATTTAAACTTGGGAAATGTTGAAAAATTTGTAAAATGGAAGACATTTTGACACCATAGGATAATAATCAGGTTTGCAAAAATTTAAATTAGGCTCAGACTTGATTTGGATTACATTTTTGGCAACATCATAGGGTGTTTTCTTGCTAAAAATGAAAGACCAGTAGCCTACTTGCATCCATTGGGAAAAGGAGTCAAAGGAAGAATGAAACAACTCATGACAAACCTGTAACCCTACTATTATGAGCACTAATAGCCAAAAAAACTCAGAAAAAGAACAATAGACTTGTGCACTAGCACTTAGGGAAAGGGAAAACTAAAACTAAAACATGTGCAAAGCACTTAGAGGAAAAGAAAATATAAAAAAATTGGTACAACAACACCTTATTGGAAAGTAAATCCTAAACTAAAATGGTATAAGATGAAACAACAACACCTCAATAACATAATTTGAGGTGAATCTCATTTATTAGGATTGGAAACTCCTCCCCATCAAGCTTGGAAATTTGAAAAGCATTGCTTATTTTACAACCAGTGATCACATAAGGACCATCCCACAGAGCATCAAAATTTGAATAATTTCAAGGTTTTCTCTTCAACTCATACCATTTAAAAACTAAATCACCCTCCTTAAAGAATCTTGGAGTTGCCTTCTTGTCAAAAGTTCTTTTCGTTTGAGTATTGATGGATTTCTAGATTTTGCAATGCCTTTCTCCTTGTTTCTTCTAACTCCATCAACTCAACGAGCCTAACCTCCATGGGTTCTTCATCCATCATTTCAATCTCTTTGATTAAACTCAATGTTCGTAACTCAATAGAAATAGGAAGCCTTGATTCCTTGCCATAAACATGAACATAAGGTGAGTTTCTTGTAGATCTCTTAGGTGTTATCCTATTATCCCATAGAGCTAGCTTCAATTTATCATGCCAAATCCTCTTATTGTATTCAATTGTCCTCTTAATGATTTTGATCATATTTTTGTTAGAAGACTCAATTTGACCATTACCATGTGCATAATAATTGGATGAAGTATTCAAATATATACCATTTTTGAGAGTCAAATCAATCACTTTTATACCTACAAAATCCAAAGCATTATCTGAAATAATTGACTTAGGAACACCAAACCTTGCAACTAGATCTTGATAAAAGTTTAGGACAACAATCTCATTTGCTTCCTTGAGTGCTACACCCTCTATCCACTTAATGAAATAATTAGTTGCAATCAATATCCATTTGTGTCATGCACTAGAAAGTGGGTTAATAACTCCAATGAAGTCAATTCCCCACTTCACAAAGGGCTTCTCAACCTGTACAAGATGTAATGGTAGGGCTATTACTCTTTGTTTTCCTACAAACAATGCACACTTCTTGCATCTTCTCACCCATACAAATGCATATTTATATAAGTTATGCTAAAAATAACCAGCTCTCATAATATTAAGAGCTATTGTCCTAGGTGAAAAATGGCCACCAGATTGTCCATCATGAAACTCTTCAAGAATCTTATCAATCTGGTCAGATTCAACACATCTTAAAAAAAATCTGTGAAAGTCCTTTCTAAACAAAACACCATCAATAATAACATAAGGAATAGCTTGCAGCCTATAATACCTTTGTTTTGCATTTTTTATACCTTTTGGACACTCACTAGTCTAAAGGTAATGCACCATTTCTTGAATCCAACTTGTAGGATGAGTTGTTAGAATAGTTTGTTCATCATCATTGAGCACTAAAACAAACTGATTTTCACCTTCTTGGCTTCTTTCTTGATCACCAACAAGCTGATCACATAATCCTTTACCTCTAATCATCTTTGTATACTTGATTTCTACATCATATTCCATTACTTTTGTAATCCAACCTTTCTTTTTATCATTTAGATCCTTATTCAATAATAATTCTTTCACACTAGGATGAGAATCTTGCAAGTGTATCTTGTTTTTGAAAGCATGTATCTAAATTTTTTGAGGCTCATAACCATAGCTAAAACATGTTTTTCAACAAATTAATACCTTTTCTCATAATCCTCTAAGCCTTAGATGAATAATTCTATGGGTTGCTCTAAACCTTCTTCATTATGTTGGACCAACATAGCTGAAATTGTGTCAATGCTACCAAAGGTATACAAGATGAAATCCTTTGCATAATCTAGATTAATGAGTGTAGGAGTTGCTGCTATGGCCTCTTTGATTTCCTCAAAACTTCTCTTCCCTTCCATAGTCCAACTGAAACTAACATTTTTTCTAAGCATAGAAGTTAGAGGCCTTAATAGAAAAGCAATATTAGGAATAAATCTCCTTACAAAGTTGATCCTTCCTAGAAATCTTTGAAGGGCTTTCTTATGAGCTAGTAGTGGCAAAGCCAAAATTGCACTTACTCTTTTAGGATCGATGGTAATACCATGCTTTGAAACAATGTGACCAAGCAACTTACCCTCATAAACAACAAAGATACACCTTTTTGGATACAATGAGATACCATACTCCCTGCATCTTTCAAAAATATTCCTCAAATGCATGAAATGATCATTAGCGTCTTTAGAGAAAATAGTAATATCATCAAGATATACCAAAAAAAACTTGCTCATAAGACCTTTAAAGGCCATATCCATGGCTCTTTGGAAAGTTTCCCCTGCATTGGACAACCCAAAAGGAATTTTTTTGTATGCCATGGTTTCCCACTTTGTAGTAAAGCTGATTTGAATTGATCTTCTTCCTTAACCTAAATTTGATTATAACTTGAAAATCCATCTAAAAGTGAGAATCTTTCAAAACTTGAAACAAGCTACAATATTTTTTCCATTGAGGGTAGTGGGTAATGATCCTTAAGAGACACCTTATTAAGGTCCCTAAAGTCAACACACAATCTAATTTCACCATTTTTATTTCTCACAGGAACCAAATTGGACAACCAAGATGTGTGTTTGATGGGGAAAATGATATTGCTTTGAATCATCTTATTTAGCTCATCCTTCATTAGGTGTTCTAATTTAGGATTCAAAGGTCTTTGTCTTTTTCTAATTGGTTTTACTTCAGGTTGTAACTCTATCGTATGTTGAGCTAACTCAAGATTAAAACCTTTTAAATCACTATATTCCCAAGAAAACACATCTTCAAATTCTTGACAAAGCAAAACAAAAGAGTTTTTTTCTTCCTTTGTGCATATCTTGCCAAGTTTTAAAAGTTTACCTTTGAATATCTCAATGGAATCATAATGTCCCTGTTTGACTAACATGTTGGTTTTATCCTTCTTTACCTAATCATCTGAGTTAAAGATTGACTCAAGAGTCACCAAACCCATTGACAACTTGTTTGACTTTAGTTGAAGAATTTGATCTCCATACTGTTGTTTCAACTTTTGCTAATTTGAAGTTGAGAACTCAGCCTCCTCAATCAAAAAACTTATAATTTGTTCATCATTGTCAAACATTTGACAATGTATGTTATGTTAGTGTAATTAAATTAATTATTACACTAACATACGTTAACTTAGGTCATATTTCATTTAGTCCTAGGTTGCATTTTTAATAAATAGGGTAATATTCCCTTCCGTGTTTGTAGGGATAAGATTCCTTCTAGAAGATGAGTTGTCCTTCTAGAACTTATCTCAACATTTAATAATTTCCTAGATAGGGTTCACATGTTGTCCCATGTTGTTAGATCATGACACATGGCAACACCTCATGCATCTTAGGTTTTCTTTCTTGCCTATATAATCAAGCAACTTGTTCATTTGTAACATATCAACCAATCATATCATCAATATAGAATCTCCATTATGCATGCCTAGTTGCAATACTTTATGTGTAGTCGATTATCTTTCATGGCAAGGGTCCTCCATTGAAGACTGTGGCTTCAAGGATTGTGCATCCATAATCTCAACATGGTATCAGAGCTTCTCCAGTGAAACATCAACCCTTGATTAAGAAAGTTGGTGTACAAGACTCTTGCAGGCTTGAAGGTCTCCATTGAAGGCTACTTGACTCCACCCGGGGACCAAGCTGATTTCTGAAGTAGATAGAGTCATATCTGAGCTCCCCATTATCTTCAAAAGGCCTCAAAACCCTAGGATCACCTGCCCATTCATCAAAATTAGATACATCAACCTGGAAGCATCAGAGGTATTTGGGTTTGCAAAATCAATTGGTACGATCCATACAAATTTGCAGTAAAAAAATCATCCCTCTTAGTTGTCCTCTGAGGAAATTTTTTTGTAGTCACAGACCATTTTGCTATCTCAAAAAATCAGGGCTTTTATTATTTGTTTGGCAAAAAAAATATTTTTGGTTTTTTCTATAGTTGTAGAAAAAATCAATTTGGGTTTTTTCTATAGTTGTAGAAAAAATCAATAGTCGACATCCTTTTATCGGTATCCAAATAAGGGTTTGATTTTTTTTATATATCCCATCAGCACTATCTTTAGTTGGCATCAAATATATTGTGTGCAGATTATATAATAATAATCGAGCTTATTTTATTTGTCGGCATAAATATTTAAAAGTTATTTTTTTATTTTTAATTATTGATTGACAATATTAAAAATCAAATTGATATTTTTTTGTTGGCAATCATATTTCAATAAATTCTGCATAAAAGTCTTGTCAACCTTTTATCAAATAAAAAAGTGTGCAGAAGGGGCGTACATTTTGGTCGGCCATCACATCACTGACTACCGGCTGACCATCCTACTGTCAGGTCCTTTCATCGATCTCTGATTATCCTGTCTTGACCGTGCACATTCTTCGGTCACATCTCCATCTGGCTTCATCACCATCGGGTACTTCATCCATCCACGGTCGATCCTACCAGAGTTTTCCCCACCGAAAACCTTCCCTCTGGTGCCTGATACAAGCTCCTGTTGATGGTCTCATCATAGACCAAGGGTTCCACTATAGGAAGCAGAGCCACCCTTGCATACGTTTCTTTGCCCAAGCCACTCTACTCTGCCTCTGCCCATCTGGCAGGGCCCTTTTTTTGCCTTATATACTACCACAGTCACATCAAAGACTAGCTACCAGTGCCCGAGGGGCTAGAATTTTTCCCCTAGTTAGCCTGCAGATTGCCTAATATAGGCATTTTTTTCGTTTTATCATAACTTTCACCCACGGTGTCAAAATTCAACAAACGAGATACCGTCAGAAAGGTAATTCTGATTACTTTTTAGTGGTGACATCCATTCTATGAAATTTTTATCATAGAAAATTCTACATCCAACTGAAGACAAAACCCTAATTTGGACTCAGAGGCTCGTATCTTCGCAACCGTTCATCATATTTTTGTGATTCTAGTAGCATCAGGAATATTTTTCAAAGCTTTTCTTCATCCATCCAAACCGCTTGATCAGTTTCAGCTCCAGGTACTCTTGCATCAGATTTTTTTAGTTTGGTGCATTTTTTCAATAACTTATATATCCTAAAGCTTGGGAAAGTATTTTTTGATCCGGGTAGCATCACTTCAGTTGTACATCATATTTGGAAGTCTTTATTTTCTATTGAAGGTCAGTGTCTTTGTTTTTTGTGGAGAAATTTCATTATGGGGCTTGCATATACTCCTTCTTTGGTTATGTTTCACAAGGGAAACTTTTACAATGGAGAGATGGGATCATACACCATCTCCAATCACTTGATTTCCTGCCACATCTGTATGGTATAGTTCCCCATCTGAGTGAATCTATTCAAGAACTTGCTTGGAGTTGCAACAGATACACTGTTTTGGAGATCATTTCTATGCAAGTTGATTGTGATGTTTTGAGATCGATTGATCATTTTGATTGTCCTCATATTATTTGGATTAAGCTTTGGGGGATCTATGGAGATTCAGATACTCCACCATTGCCTGATGGTCATGATTCAGAATGTCATTCTTCAGATCAGGTTCCCTTTGATGATACTGTTATGTAGGAGGTTGATTGCCTTGATATTTCCAAAGAGGTTTTTAAGGTTCCTTTAGGTGCTTCTTCTCCATCAAAGATAGTTGGTATCCCTTCACAATCAGTGATTCCTTGTCTAGATTCATTGATTGAGGATTCCACCATCATCATTCATCATGACACATTCAATTTTCCAGACTTGACATCATAGGATGGCTTCGTTTCAGGTATCACTGACTTGGCTACTTCTATAGGTTTGGAGGACATTCTTGAGGGGATATCACTCCTCTATTCAGATCCCACTTTGGAGAGGTTTCTTGAGTCTCCTCACCCCCTTGTCTCAACCTTGATTGGGAATCCAGAGACTATCTTGGAGACACTTGTTTTCTCTTCAAAGATTTCATGTATGAGACTTCTTCCTTTTCATTCCATTTAGGATTTGAGGTTTCTCCAGAATCCACCATTGGACTTGCTTCTTCCTAGTGGGAGACTTGTGGTTTGGACACATTTGTTGCTTCAGACTTCTTTCAGTAGTTTTGAGGACACTTCATTTAGGGGGGGATATCAAGTCTCCATCACATCCATCATATCCATCACATAGTCTTTGGATATTGTTCAACATCAATTTTTGCATTGTCCTAGTTTGTCACCCTCTTCATTGATTGTGGCATCTTCATCTTTAGGCAAGGAGAAATTTGAGCAAAGTTCTGAGACATCATCGACATCCACCTTCATCCTTCCTTCCTTCAATTCCTATCTAGAATGGGAATTATCTCTACACTTTCATTTGGTTTTGTTTCTTTCAAAAGGGAGACAAGTTGTTTGTCGACATTGGATCATGTTTTGTATTTAGACACTTACCATTTTTTAGGTGATCGCATATTCTGGGGGGGCTGTATAGTCTCTCTCTTTCCATCCTATGGGGGGGATATTGTATTGTATCAATGTGATGGATGGTGTACTTGGGGGGTATTTGGGAGTCCTCCATCCTTCTCATCCTATCTCACATTTCTTCTTTTTCATCTCCTTTTTGGAGAGGGGTTTTGTTCCCACTGGGTTTCCCCCTTTTCTCTGGTTGTGGGAGATTTTCTACATCTTCATGTAAATGGGTACCTAACATGGCCTAGTAGTCGAGACCCATCATCATCGATCATCTCTGCATAATCATTGCATTTCCTCCCTAAGTTGAACTTATGGGGGGTGTTAGTGTAATTAAATTAATTATTACACTAGCATAAGTTAACTTAGGTCATATTTCATCTAGTCCTAGGTTGCATTTTTAATAAATTATTTAATAAATAGGGTAATATTCCCTTCCATGTTTGTAGGGATAAGATTCCTTCTAGAAGATGAGTTGTCCTTCTAGAACTTATCTCAACATTTAATAATTTCCTAGATAGGGTTCACATGTTGTCACATGTTGTTAGATCATGACACATGGAAACATCTCATGCATCTTAGGCTTTCTTTCTTCCCTATATAATCAGGCAACTTGTTCATTTGTAACATATCAATCAGTCATATCATCAATATAGAATCTCCATTGTGCATGCCTAGTTGCAACACTTTATGTGTGGTTGATTATCTTTCCTGGCAAGGGTCCTCCATTGAAGACTGTAGCTTCAAGGACTGTGCATCCATAATATCAACATGTTATTATCAAGAATAGAAGGTCTTACAACTACCTTAACATAGTATTGTCTCTAAACATTTTTTTATCTTAGCTAGAATATCAAACTTGGCTCCCATTGTAGCCAACTTATTAGCCTGTTTATTCAGATTTCTTAGGATATATAACAGATTAAAGGCATCAAACTCTTCAATTATATCCCAAAATCTATGTTTATACTTTTTGAGCAAATCATTTTTGGCAACATTGCTATTCCTCACATGATTTACCACAAGCTCACTATGACCAAACACCTACAAGTACTTAATATTTCTCTTTCTTTCCCACTCTAACCCATGGATTAGAGCCTCATACTTTGTTGTATTGTTAGTATAACTAAAAGGAAAATGAAAACTAGAGTAGTACTTCTCACCTTCAAGAGAAATTAACATTGCACCTCCACCAACACCAACTCTACTCTGTGAACCATCAAAGTAAAGTTTCCAAAGTTGATTAGATTGTTGTTCTAACGTCTATTTTTCATCCTTAATCAGATTTGGGATAGCAACCTCTTGTTCATGAAACATGTAAACACCCATCCCAACTTGTTCAATATGTTTATAAAGATCCTCCTCATGGTTTTCAGCTTCCCATTTATCCAAAAATAGATCAAGAATACCTTTAATAGGGGTGTTAGGCTTAGGAATAGGTTGTTCCTCATGGTCATGGAAGGATAAATTTGCATTTACAATAGATGGGACATATAGTTTTATATGGTTTATGGCATATGGTTATGCTTTTATAGTAACTTTTCTACCATATATTATTTTGAAAAACAAATGGGTCCAATCAGATGACAAGTATCCCCCCAATTTTGTAGTGAAATATCTAGATAAACATAAGACAAAGTGAGTTGTAAGGTCAATGACATAGATATCCTATTGGATAGAGAAATTTGGACAATCATGTAATGTAAGACTCAAACCCTTGATTACCCCAACTGTATTCAATGATGACCCATCTAACTGAATAATCCCTTTGGAAAGAGGTACATATGTCAAACCCAACTTATCAACTATGGACTTTGGCATAACAGAGCTATGAACAAGTGGTCACCAATGATCAAAGTGACATAAAATGGAGAAGGTTTGGTCAGTTTACCTTTTTTCTCACTATTGTCTTGAGGGTTATTAGCAAAGGAAACCTTAGATAGTTCTTTAGGAGGGTCATTTGACACAAAAAGGTTAGATAAAGCATTTTGTAACAAATCCTTTTGCCCAAGAAGAGATAAGGAATCCCACATTGAAATTCTAATCCTAGATTTCTTCATATGCTCCAAAATATTAAAAGAAGTTGAGCTCACCTTTGGTTGTCCTTTTGAAAAAACAGGTTCATTTTTTGTTTGCAATTGTTTTCACTAATTGTTAGCCTACTCTTTGCTCACCGCACTCTAATTTCTTGGAAAAATGTAAATGTTTTGTGTAGGTGAAGGCCCACTATTACCTTGTTGGCTTGTACAAGCTTGATTTTTTGCATTCTCAAGTTGTTTCTCTATATCTACAACCCTCTTTTTTTACCTTGTGTTGGATGCTATAGAAGTATAGGACTTATTGGGACCTTGTGGATAATTGACTCCACAAAATTCTTCACCTTGCCAATTCATCAAGGAAACACCTTGATTTTTTTGTTGAGAATGAGGACCTTGTTGATTGCCATTTTCTTGCACTAAAATTTGTGAGGAAACAAAAATATTTTGAACCATGAGTGCCTAATTTAGCATGCCATTGGAGCAAGTCGATTGATAATGAGGTTGGTTACAAGGAAAACACCAGTCATAATCATGAGCCATGTTGTTTTACACTGTAACTAACTCCCTAGAAGAGCTATTTTCATTTGGATTGTAGGGTAGAAAAGGTCTTGCATTAAAACTCCTTTTTTGAGCTTGATTACCAATTTGGTTGGGTGGTTTATATGGTTGATAGGGGGCTTGGTATGGTATGAAATTTTTCTCATCCTGCTTCTTTAGGTTAAGTATTTCATTAGAATGAACCTTCAATACACCATAGACCTCTTGAAGTTGATTGGATTCAGTTGGGACAACATTTGGTGTTGGTAAAGCTAGCTGGTTTGATGTTGTAGCAGGTGGGATAACAACTATAGATTGGGTTTGAAATTGGGTAGGTGGTTGTATTCCATGGAAAAAGGGCATTGGGGGTCTAGGAGCAATATTACTAGCTTGAATAAGACAATTTTGTTCCCTTATAGCAATGTCAAAGGTTGTTGGTAATGTGTATCCACCCATAGAATGAATCATTACTGAAATATCACTATTAAGAGCCTTAAGATAATATAGAAATTCATAATAATTTGAAGGCCTTACCATGGATGGAATTATGTTCCAAGTCTTTTGGAAATGAAATTTGAAAGTAGCCATGTGTTCATGTGGAGCTCTTTTTATGGTAGTCAACAATTCAATTAAAGAAAGATGGTCATATTTATCTTCAAATTGTCTATTCAATGCATCACCTAGTTGATCCCATGTAGCAATGGAATTAACAAACAAGCCTCTAAACCATTGGAGAGATTTTCCTTTGAGAGATGTATCCAAAAACCTCACTACAACATTTTTAGCCATGATATTATGAACTGCACACAAAGTTGCAACTTCTCCAATGTGTTCAACAGTTGTAGTTTGATCTTCTCTAATGAAATAAGGAAAACACTTAAGGGATGATATTGGAATATCATCATGTTGTGCAAGATTCAATGGGCTCCCACCATTGAAAGGCACAAATGCATAAGGTCTATTTTGATGAGCCATGTTACTGTTGGAATTACCACCAGATCTTGATGAAATTGGACTTCTTGGAGGTGACTTTGCAACTCTAAAGCTAGGAGGAGTTGATTGTGTCCTAGATGAAATATGAGTCCTTCCTCTTGATATGCCCCTTTTTCTAGGTGGGGAAACCTATAAATATTCAAAAAGGGGTGCACTTCTCCTAGTTTGAACTCTTCTTACATTTTGCATGCACTAGATCAATAAAAACCAAGAGCATGGAGTCACCAAGTATGATATTTTTTGACCTCAAGAGGCTGAAATCACTGTCGATCATACCAAACAAAAATGAAAATAATACTATAAATGGATTGAAAAATTGATTTACAATCCCATCAGGCATGCCAAAAACTATTATCACTTAGGAATACACCCTATCTAAGTGAGAAACTTATCCATCCCATGTAACATGGAAACATCCTTGAGCTATGAGTGGCTCAAAGTAAGGATGAATATCAGGAGAGCTAGTTCCCCTAGTAGATCACCCAAAACTACTAACTTGACTGGGAAAAGGGATAGAAATATTTTCTTGAAACTGAAAAACTATTTCCTAAGAGGTGATGCACCAAAAATTTATGTTTAAGTATTGCAATATATCACAATATGACTCAATAAGGTTTTAACTTGTTCACAACTTAGATCAAACCATGAAGCACATAAATATTTCATATGAAGGTGTTGGTTTCAACTTATTGCATGAAGGAAAATAGGTTTCACAACTTCAATCTGTTGCAATTGACACACAACATATTACCTGCACTTAGACATGTATCCTTTGCCAAAACATTACAAAAAGTGGGATAAAAAATACTGAAAACTCCAATCACAACTAATCATATACCAATTCATTTGGAATATGAGACAAAAGAAGATTGTGAAATAACTCTTGTCATCATTTTATTGAATCAAAAGGGATTGTTTACAATGTATTTCAGACTAAGTTACAAGGTCAATATTTTCTTCTATGAGCATGAAAAGAAAGCAAGAACTAAAAAAGAGAAAGGCCTAAAGATGCCTTTATAAAGAAATTCAAATTATAAATCCATCCTTGATTGATTTGGAAAATAAAATCAATCATATAGCTTGATTGATGCTTCTTGCTAACCTTGACTACTGCAAACTCCTTGAAATCAGCTTCCAGATTGAAGGCAACAACTGATTTGCAAAACTAGATACCCTTCTTTGTAGCTAAAGATGATTGAAATGTTTCCCATTTTGCATCTGAACTTTTCCTTTGTCATTTAACACTGTCAAACTCCTAAAAATCATGCCATTTTCTTAGTATTTCTAACTTTGAAAGGTTTCCTTGACAAGGGAATATTCCCTTGACATCAAATTCTAAAATTTTCCCCTCAAATCAAACAATTATACCCTTGAAAATTTGCTCAAATCTGCAACCTTGCATCATTTGTTTCACTCAAAATCTGATTCCACACCCAAGGCATAAAATATGAGCACAACTGGAATTATAATCAAATAAAACTTAACAGTTATCACTTCTCTTCCAACAAACCATTTTTCATCTTTGGATGTCCTGATCACTTTGAAAAAACTCTACTCATGATGCTTGAAAACCAACCCTACTATATAAGTATGAACCAATAAAAGGAAATCCATCATTGTCAAGCTTATCTACTCTCAGGTTTTTTGTGTTTGGATTTCCAAAATACACTCTAATCTTAGATGAATTTTTAGAGTCACTATCATTCAACCTTTCATTATGGTCATTCACTACCCTATGTGATGTTTGAAACCCCTTATGTTGTCTATTACAAAGCTATCACAAATGCATAAGGAAGCACCAGTGCTTCACACACAGGTTTTTACTTCAATCATTGACTAAGATATTCCTTCAACTACCCTATGAGATAGCTCTGCCCTCAATGAAATTCACCTCTTATTGTCTTATACATAGAGGAGAATCCATTGATTAACACTCCCAAACATTGTATGAGGTTTCCCATGTGCAAGAGAAAGCATGGCTACATCTATTGATTGCCCTAGATTTGAATCTTCCATTGTCATTTCCATTTAAGTAATGCCACTAGGCTGCACTCATAATAGCACTAATGTCTTCAAGGCACTACCATCAAGCTTTGATAATGAAACCCAAGAAAGACTGACTTCCCCCTCAAAATATAGTGAAAATTATGGCAAGACTACCCCCAACTATGATCTAGTGTATCATTTTCAATGTTGAGAATCATCATCTTGGATTGTTATATTAGAGGAAATATTATTAATCATGTCTGATTAAAGACTAAATAACAATTGAATCACAGTTACATGAACTCCTTGCACTGGTTGCATAAGCAACAAAGGTATTGATTAGGGTTTGAAACTGTCTTTAACATCAACAATGAGAGACTTGTCACTGCCTCATCAACAATGTTATCTTTTGATTACAAGTTGTCATGACACCCTCCTCTTAGTGTTCCTTGTGTCTAAAACTTAATCACTCTCCAATTTTCATATTTGATACCATGAATTTCTTGTAAGAATGAGATAATTGTTTCACTCAAATACTCACCATTCTGTTTAACATGCATAGTCACTACTCTATAATCACCTCATCACTGCCCATCATCCCTTTGACTAATTATTTAAATGGCCTTCTTTGATAGTTCTATCCTCCATTGCTTTGTATAACAGTCCTTAATATAGTCCATTGTCTGTTTATGAACCGTCTTCTCTCTTTTTACTGTGACAACAAATTTGCACCATATAGGATGGTTCCTCATCATGCATGATGACCATATATTCAACAAAAAACTTACCACTATTTCTACACTCCAAATCTTGCTCAGTTATTGTCATCCACATAATGCTACATTTTCATGGCATCACAATGACTACGATTGTCTTTGCCACTATTAAATTACTATCACTATTTTTATGAGGCAATGTTATTAGCCGTATCTCATCATTGCTAATAAAATTGAAACACGCCTAGGCCTACAAGCGTATTTGCTAATGAAACCTCATTGTCACCAAATAAACCTCTTATTCCTCTTGACTAAAGCATAAACACCACTCTTTAATCCATGCCACTAACCTTCAAACTACCATCAAGCATTGATAGCCTAGTAAACAAGCAGGGTACTACCTCTTCATGCATAAAGAAAATGGTATTGAGAGTGCCATGATCATATGATTTCACTATCCTAGCAAGGAATCTTCATCATTTACAAACCTTTCACCATAAGGGCTTGAAGAAATGTGATTATCCCCATTATAGATTGCTTCCCTCTATCAAAACCCTTGAAACAATCCATTTTCATAGTTTGAAACCTCCCTTATCAGGTGATAGTGGCCTCTTCTTGGCTTTATTCATGACTATCATAGTTTTGTGATTGTCCCTTACCATGATGCACTTAACCCCATTAACTACCTTCCATCAAGATACAATGAGTTCTCTGTCTTCAAACCCTAGGTATCAAGCTTGACTGGTTCATCATGGATCCCTTTGATAGTGGACTATCATGCCTTGTTTCTTAACCCCACCAAGGCTAATGATTTATCAAATTGAAAATGAACAAAAGATTGTATTTTGTAAAAAGTTCACCATAACCTTGATATTTGTAAACCTCATCATTATGCCTTTAAATGATGAAAATAAAATGGATCCTTGACTGTGAAAACCTGAGCTCTACCTCATGTCATGGCTACCTCACCCTATCAAAGGTTGAAACTGCCTTTATCGTCATGGATTGTAATTTCATGACTATCCCTGCACTTTATCCACCATGCTTGAAGTGGAAAGAATATTAATTGCTCCTTGAAAAGGTGGTATAAGAGGTGGCTACCTTCACTCCTTACCTTCATCTTTATTTCATTAAGTCCAAACTTAAGACTGTCATTAGGTTTTCATGAGCTCCAATTTAACTTGCACAGTCCTTTACTTGAACCTATGCAGCATGAATGTCTAGAAATTAATATTTTTTGAGAAATTATCCCATTTCCATATTTCTAAACTCTAAACAAGATGACTCTACCAACATATTTATTAATTACCACTCCTTGCACTACCAAATTGAAATGGTTGTGTTGTTCAACTCATCATAGTGAGGGATCATCTTGGGTTTGAATAGTTACAATTACCTGGACATTGTCTATATTGGCAATGACAATCACATCAATATCTTTAGACAAAACCACACCATTTATGCTCATAGCCACTACAACATTGTCAAACCTCACAATTCCTTGATTTTCATTCATTAACAAAGAGGCTATATCTTCATCTAGCCACACAATCACATTAATCTCCATTCCTTAACCACTGCCTCCTCATGAACCTTGCAAATAAAGGAATTAATGGAAAAGGTACCCTATTTTTCAAAGCAATAATGATTAAAATGTTGTCTAAAGACAACCTTAGCATGGGTTTTTTGATCATGAAGACTCTTCAAACAATGGTTGTTGCTCCTCTTTCTTAAAATAGAGAACAAAAAGCAACATTTTAACATGATCCAACATTGTCAAGACACAAAAGACAAACCCTAGCCCACAGGTATAAGGAAAAATCCTTCATGCAACTGAAAAACACCCTCATATGCAAGAATGAAGACAAGAAATCATTTTTTTTTCTCTCTACAACTTAGAAATGAAACCGAGCAACTCCAGAAAGAGGGAAAAACGTAGAAAAGAGGCAAAAAGAACAACCAATTGTGCAAATGAAAGTTGGAAATGCTGAGAAACATTGCCATGAAGCTACTCCACAATCATAGCTAGGTGAAACTTGAATGATTTCCCAATAACTCTACAAATTTCCTCTTCAATGCAATCAATATCAGAGATGGCATCCATTTTGGAATGGTGAAAGGCAACAATCAAGGAGTTTCCTTCACAAAAACTAAATCTTGCCCTCAAAACCTATGATTTTCTAGTCCTTTTTTGCCAAAACTAGTGAAAATTCTTTGTTTGGAAAGAAAGGAATGTGAGTTTCCCTTCTTTTCTCCAAAATTCAAAACTTTAACTTATCTCTCATTCATCTTCACGTGGCTTTCAAAGAAATAATATTCTAAAAGGAAAAAAATGTTTTTCCACAATGTTTTATTATAAAATACACCCCCTTCAATTTTCCAAAGCATATAACATAAGATCTAAAGACCCCAAAAAACATGAAATGGATTAAATGACAAGAACTTAATGAAAACCCATTGGCCACACAAACCTAGGGTTTAAGACCAAATAATTTAAACTTGGGAAATGCTGACAATTTTGCAAAAATGGAAAACATTTTGACACCATAGGATAATAATCAAGTTTACAAAAATTTAAATTAGGCTCAGACCTAATTTGGATTACAATTATATTATTATACAATATTAAATATATTATAATATAATATTATATAATATTATAATATATATATTATAATAAAATATATATTAACATAATATATATTATATTATATTATATTATAATGTAATATATATAATACATTATATAATATAATTTATATTATAATATAAAATAATAAATGATTATCTTACATTTCAAAAAAACCTACCAAATATTAAAAAAAGTGCATATGTATAGTGGTCAGGTCCTAGACCCAACCAAAAATTAAAAAAAAATACATAAAGGAAATGGATATCTATTTTGAAATGGATACCTGTTTTGAAACGGATATCTATTTTGAAATGGATACCCATTTTGAAACGGATATCTGTTTTGAAATGGATACCCATTTTGAAATGGATATATGTTTCCTATTTTATAAAATCAAAAAAAGAAAACTCGAGAGTTCATTTCTTCCACAGTCTATGCGCGGGTTTTGCATTCAACAACTCAGATATTCATTTGGAGGTTAATATTTTTGCTCAAATCAATCACATTTCAAAGGTATTTACAAATTTTAATGTTTTTCTTCAATTTATATTAGTTTTGCATTTTTTTTTGTGAATTTTAATCAAAAATTGAATTTTTAATAGGTTTTTTATTGCATTAAAATGATTTTTATTTTTTATTTTTTTTATCAATTAATAGGCTTAAGAATGGTTGATCCCAACCCCGCTCAACATGAAAATCCTAACCCAGCTCAAGATGAAAACCCTCCAAATCCTTCTTTTTCGTGATCGTTATTTCCAAACCAAAACATGCCAACAATACATGAATCTATTCATAGAAATTTAGATCAATTGAGAAATGTATGTCGAATCTATGAGACACTCCTTGAGCTATCAGACATGAAATGCACTTTAGAAACAATCATTTCAAATGTTCAAACTTTGGAAAGTCAACACAATAGGTTTGCATAGTGGCTAGAGGAACAAAAACAATTTTATGCCGATGGGTTATCATATGATGATGTGAGAGAACTTGATATTGACAAAGCCCAATTAGCTCAGTTATTCATCAATCCCAAAACAAGACAGCCCGTAAATGTGCGGAAGCCAAAATTTTCAATTAAATGGTGCACACATAGAAGCATATTAGCTAATTTTTTGGAGACGTTGGTGGATGGTTTTCGATAAACCATCCAACAACAATCTTGACATCCCTCAATATTTTCTTCCAAAATTATATGCCAAGTTTTTCCTAGGGAAGCATGTCAATTACTTTGACATGCGAGATCTCCAAGGTGTGGATAAAGGGATGCCACATGATAGATCTAGAGCACATCGAGTCACACCTGTTCTTCCTACTCCACCTATTGTTGCCCCGAATCTAGTACCTTACCCCAAGATTGCTTTAGTTGCAGGGAGTTAGAGCACTTTTTCCTTACATTCATTGAGTGATCATTTGGTCATGTAGAGCCATCATGTTGCACAGTCATATGATGGTGCATCCCATCATGATGGTGATGCACTTGATACATCCTAGCATGATGGTGATGCACCTATTGCATCAGATCTAGCTGGTACACCATCCTCTTTGACACATATTTGTGTGCCCCATTACTGCATGACATATAACAATTTATGTTTGGGTCCTCTTCGATATTCCATTGAGGCTCCCATAGACACATCTGACTATGAGGTCCAGGATATGTAAGATGTAGGAGTTGATAAAGCATGGAGTGGACCATTTCCAAGAGAGACATCGAGTACCAGGGATGATGTGGGAGTACCGGTAAGACTTAAAGTAATTTCAAAGTGTGTTTTATCTAAATTCTTTCATATTTTATAAGAGATATTTTCCCTAATATATGTTTATGTGTTGGAATATTTAACAATTATTGACAAAGGACCAGATTTCCCAAGCGCAGGAGGCTACACAATCAGCCATTTCATTTGGCTTAGGGACTTAGTATACAATATCATTTAAATTTTTATTTAGATGTTTATTTTTAAAATTTATTATGTTTAAATACGTGTACTACATAGATTGATAGTCTAATGTAATCTTGTCTTTTTATGCAGTAACCTAGTTCTTTTACAACCATGTTGACTGAGCCTAACCCATTAGGAGAAGTTGCACAATAGGTATACATTTTTTTATATTCTCGACATTATGATTATATGTGCATGTGCATTTAAATTGTGTTACATTCTTGTCATTTTTTATATAGAAAACCATCTTAGTTGCTTCATCCACCATGATCCCATCTAGTGTAGAAGCATCACATCAGGTATGTGTTTATTTTATATTATAGATATTTACATTAGATAGGAGTAGATATATGTTTAGTAAATATGATTATTTTTAAACAATTATATGTTATTCATATCTTTTTTATTTTACCTGCTATATTCCTCTACTCGACTCAGCACCCTGACGAGTGTGGGACTATTTCTTTATACAAGGACTCTTGATCATCCTAAGGGACAATCATATGCATACCATCTTGAAAAGAAGAGAGAAATACTTGAGGTAAATGAGAATTGCATTATTGATATAATGTAGTACACGTATAGTGATTTTGATGTTAAATTTATAATTTATAAATGATAGTATATAGATTTCTATTTACTAGTCTATCTTTTCAACCATTCGCATGATTAATCTAATTAGTGGTTTGAATTGTTATTGTGTAGGAAGCTTCAGAGCAACTAAGTTCTTCGAGGAGGCTCAATTTTGTTGGTCCAACACAAGATTAGGATTTGATATAGATTGATATGTATTTAGGGTTTGATAGATCTTGAGATGACATATATGCCACAATTTGTAAAACTTGTTGAGTAGGCATATATGCCAAATTTGTATATGCACAAACACAATTATTCTACATTTTGATATATAAGAATTGATATTTGATCTAATTTGTTCATCCTATGCATGTCTTTCTACTTTGAATCTTCAAAATGGAGTGTATAATTATCTTAGAATGGTTTAAAGTTATGATCAATAACATGTTATAGATTAATGAAATTGCATTTTAATAGAACTTATGAATTACAATTAGTAATCCATCTATGCTAGAGTTCATTCATATTAAGGTTCACATACATTACATTCTATGAGACCACATTTCTTTGAGGAGTTTTTTTAAAAAATTCACTACCTTTTCTATTGTACCACATTTTTCATACATGTATACCAAAGCATTTTTATCAAACATTGAATTTGAGAATACACATGATTTCAAGCTCTCTTGAATGAATTTACATTTGGCATTATTTTATTTTTTGAACTCTTGTAATGAAGTGGGCAGCTGATTTTTATTTCAAAAGAAGTTAAAATTAATGAAAAATGGTATGAGAAGCATTGTATAATATTTTTTGAGAAGAACTATTTGAAAATATGCCTCAAAGAATTGTGGTCTCATAGACAAGGAAAAAAAGATGAAAATAGCATCTTATGATAGTCTTATGACATTGATTCTTTTGATTGATTAAAAACTTCAAACAAATGGACACAACTTAATGAAATATATGTCATTATAGTGTTCATTCAAGCTTAATAACATGTAAAAGGTATAAAATCATCATAAATAAGAATCACCATCTTTCAACCATAGGGATTTGATGCAACCTTCAAACAAAGTCCTTACAACTGAACAAGATACATGTTCATTAGATTATTCATATGAAATCTATACAATAATCATGATCAACAATTAATACATCACTCAACCATGATGCAATCCTTAAACAAACCAAATGAGTGTGATACAACCATTAGAAAAACAAAATACAACTCCATGGTATGCATGTTATTTAACCTTCCACATGTAATTTGTATTATCGTAATGCACAACAATGAATTTTGCTAACCATAATGCATGAATAAGCAAACTAGGCATACTATATGGGCTTGATGCACACCGGTCATAATGCACACTTCACATAAAAGAAATAACACTCATATGATATTTTCATATATGTCAATCAACCTTGACCACACCAAACTTGCTATATCATAATTGTTGTCATATATGCCATTCAACCTAACACAATTGAGGTTTTGTATTTGGTAAGAATTTGTGCAAGAAAATAAAGTGAGAATTTTTGCTCCTTGTGTTCCATTATTGCCCTACCTTATGTCACTGGTCTTTCATGGTGTTGGAAATTTCTTAGGGTAGCTTTGCCTACATGTAAAACCCTTGTGTTTATTTTACACCATGGTTGGGATCTTTTTCGCTATTACTTTTTGAGGGGTTTTAAAATGACTTATGTTCTATCATTTCATCTAGGCTTGGTCCCTTTGGTCTTAATTTTTATTTCCTCTGTGGGTTTTATTTTCCTAAGTCTTGGTTGGTCCCATGTTTCATCATTTAAAAACAACTTATGTCATTGTTTACCATTGGCCTAGTGATGTCCCCTTGTCCTTTTAATAAATGTTTTATTTTGCAGAGGGATCAAATTTGTGCTATCGTTGATCAATTGCCTTCAGATATCAACGGTTTCCCACCATCACGTGATTGGGAATTGTAGGATCTTTATTGATCACAATATCATGGGCGGGTGCCATGTTCCCTTTCTGAAGGATGAAATTCACGCAACTGTTGATCAACTACCATTTAATCTCAGCTATTCCTCGCCATCCCACAATGACCCCACCAGAGTGCTTTGGTTGATCATGATATCACGGGCGGGCACCACGTGTCCTATCTAGAAAGGCCGAAGGGGATAAAGTTTGAGTGACCCTCGATCAAATATTTTCAAGATCAACAGTCACCCGCCATTGCATGATCGAAAGTTACAAGGTTTTTATTGATCGATATCACGGGCATGCGCCACGTGTCTCATATAATGAAGCCAAAAGAATGAAGGAAATACTGTGGTAAATTAATCTAGCCTTAATACATTAAACGACGGGTTACTAAAGTGTTCTTGAGATGCACATGTTTTGAATTAATGGATATGTTATAATCTTAACAAAAAATCTGGTCGACAGTTACTGATAAGGTTGGCGACTATGTTGAAGGAATGAGATCATTGATGCTCAAGAGCTATGGTTGCCCGCCATCGTGTGATCTGAAGTTGCAGGATCTTTACTGATTGTGATATCATGGGTGACTGCCACATGGACTTCCTTGGAAGTGCATGGTATGCTGGGCCCCTTATTTCCATGTTGGTGATTGTGTCAGCTTGTTTTGAAGATGGTCATTTGATGATTTGATTCAATTGGAGGATCGATGACTCGAATTTGAATTTGCATAAAAAATGGTTGGAGTCATTCATGCAGCGCGCAAGTGAGCTTTAATGGTGGATGAGACACTTACTGGCATGATTTGATCGAAATAAAATCAATTCACCTACTTTATTTGTATCACAAAGAATCCAAATATTTCGTGAAGCAGTCTTAGAGCAGAAGGCGAAATTGTGAGTCTCTACTGCCAAAATTTGGGATTTTTGCAAACAAAGTCGTGAGTTAATTTTTGTGCCTCCCGGTCATTTTGCACTTGAATTTGGGAAAAGATTTGTTGTGCTTGTCATTGAGCTTGTTGAATAAACATGTTAGGGCTATATTTTAATTATAGTTGTGAGAAATTGCAGTGTTTTGTTCTACAATTTTCTGTCTCTAGTTAGTCCTAGCTATTTGAAATATAACATTGTAAAGAGGCCCTAGTTTGTCTAAGATGGCACCGCCAAAGCAACATTTTGGCCAAATTGACTATTTAAAAAGAAACCTATACGATGATTTCCTAGATCAATTTCCCTTGTCAACAAATGATATAAAGAAGGGATTGGTTCTGATGCGAGGGAAAATATTGGGGGAAGGGTTAGTATACAATTGCTCTAACATAGCTAATGCTAGGGTTCCTCTTACTTGCTTGGAAATGTTCAAATTGTGGTATGGATAGAGGAATTTTCCTCACCCCTTTTCAAATGGTTGGATGTATGACATGGGGAAGCTAGTGGTACCAAATGTGTTCCTTGATGTAGAACTGCTTAGGGCAGTGGATGCAAGATATGACCCTGTCATACGGGTAGTCAGAGATAATGATGGAGGTGTTCTGTTGAGTATTAATAGAGAAGATGTCCAACAAATTTTTGACTTGAGTGAACCGAGTGAAGACTTGGTTCCTATCAATCTTGAGGAAATGAAGCAGGAATATGCAAAGCTAAAGTCTCATTTTAGAGCTAAGTTGCTTCCGCCTCATCTGGCTAGGGTAGGGGGTTCAAGATTTCATATCATCCCCAATGACCAGGAACCTTTCAGATTAATTTTTTTGCAAATAATTTCATGGCCACTTTCTATTCATTGTGTCAAATTTTGGCTTTCAGTCTTGGTGTGGTGATGCCCATTGCATACATGTTCATGGGGGTGCAAATACAACACCCTAACTTCTTTGTGACATATGACTTTTCTTCTTTCTTGGCTGAGAGGATACATGAAGGTCTATCAAAGTTACACAAAAATGAAATCGGCAGTCAATTATTTTGGTATTCTATGCTGATGCATATGTTCTTTTTCAAGAATGCTGATTTCTTCTCTAATAATATGAAATTAAGGTAATCGGTTGATGGAGAAAGATTACCAATACAGATATGGGCTGCAGATTTAACTTTCAATAAGGAAAGCACTAGTTATGTGCAATTTGATAATTGTTTTTCTTCTAGATTAAGGGCTAGATTGATGGTGAATGTACCTAGGATCCCTCAGAAATTACATGATTTCCTCAGGCCAAAGGGGAGGAAGCCAGAATTAAAGGTCTGCCATAACTGGAGTGACATTATCCCATATCCAGTCAACACTATTTTAAGGGTATATGGTTTTCAGGGAGCCCCTCATATACTGCCATACAATATGCCACCAACAGTGGGGTTTGCAGAAGTTATGTGGCAAATAGGTTGTATTCATGAGGACAACCTCACTGGAAGGGGTAAGGAAACATTTTCCCCTGATTATACAATGGTGTCTAATTTTTCCTTTTCAAAGGAAGGCTAGATGCATTTTGAGAAATTCTTTGATGATTACCATTTGAGGTGTCATCCAAAGCGGTAGTATGATCCTGAGGGTTGCTTTTCTCTTTTCAAACAAAGAATAAAAGCTGGCAAGTTTGTGCACGAGTTCAACTTCCCTGAGGACCTGATTAGAAATGAGTTCGACCTAAATAAGTAGGAGTTGAACAAGAAGAAATGGATAGCTTATGATAAGCTATTAGATATTGTGTACAAAATGGATCCCAAGTATGATCCATTGTTGGAGTTCAGTCCATACCATAAGAAAATTGATTTTCTGATGGAGAACTTCAAAGAGATTATGAGCACTTTGAGAAGCCAAAAGGTAAACATAGAAGTGAGTTTGGGTGTACAGGAACAAGGTGCTAGACCAATGGAAACAAGGCCATTATACCAACCTACAGAATGGTGGCCCATTTACAGGAGGAAAAAGGATAGCAATAGTGATGAGGAAGAAGTGGACAGAAAGGGGAAGCAAATAATGAAGTTTCCTTCATAACCATGTCCAAAATTCAAAGTGCCTAGGGCGATTAAAATCATTGATTTAGAATCATCACTAGAAGATAATCCCCCATCAGCACCATCTGAGCCAAGCCCTATGAGGCAAATAATTGATCGACCATAGGAGAATTTGATGGATGAAATTATTGTTACTGATCATGACATGTAGGTTGGTATGCCTTCGCCTCCTAGACCAGCTGAATTGGTTTGATATGATTTAGATATGAAAGGTAAAAGTGTACAAGATGCAAGAATGGAAGCATGTAAGGAGTTTCTAGATGACAATACATTTGTAAAAACTCTTGTATTCTTGCAATTGGTATGGAGGATGAAATTTGAAGAATATCAAGATAAATGTAAAAAGAGAAGGGAACTAAGACCTGATAGGTCAGACTAGGAGAATGATGAGGAAATAAAAGTTGAATTAATGGAAGAATTCAAAAGCATCACTCCTAAAGAAGGAAGTAAACTGGTTAGTCAGGCTGGTGTATTGATTCTGGCTAAATGGGACATTGCAAATGCTGTAGCATTTAATGCTATTTTGAAGTCCAAGCATCCCTTGCAAGACTCTGAAGAAGAAGTCAAGGCAACACTTCAAGACTCTACCTTCAATGAAGAATATGAAACCTTGGCAATTTGGGCATTGGCCCCACAAGGGAGAAAACCAAATGTTACAGATATTAATCCAAATTTCAGAGGAGGATTAATAATAAAGAGAGCTTCAGAGACCTCAACCACCGAGGCCACTAATTTGACTGTGAATGTGACCAAATTGGCCCAAAAGACTATTGAAAGGGAGCAGGCTGAAAAGAAGAGCCTAATGGAGAAGTATAACCCTTTGATTGAGGAATACAGCAAGATGCAGCAGAAGAATGTTGAGTTGTAGACTGAGGTGGAAAGTTTTAGGTATAAACAGATTAGGGAGACATCAAGTGCTCCAGGGACTAGTACATTACCTTCTACAGGAGGGTTAGTGCCTCTTGCTTCTCCAAAAGTTTCCACACCAAAGTCTCCCAATCAAAATCTTTCCCTCACCCCTCCTTTAGAACAAATTGATGAAGAAACAGAGTGCTCTGTTGATCCTACAAAGAAGAAGCGCATGCAAAATATTGATGAATTACATGCATCTTTGAGGGAAAGTGAGGAGGGATCTCTTTCAAGGCAAAAGGGGATTTTTACTACTATTTTGAGGCATTTAAATGAAAAGGTTGATAGTAAATTGCTATCTATACATTCTTTATATTCTTTGTTGTTAGATACAATAAAGAATATTGATAGGGATCAGGAGGTAGTGATACCATTGATTGAAAATTGGATCCCTAGGGCCAGTGATTTGGATGTCATGTATAAGGCCTCAAGGTTTGACACAAATAATAGGCCCCAATCATTAAAGCCTACTCAAGTATTAGTTAAGTCATTTTAGGGTTTTTAGACCCTACTAGATGATTTGATTAGGAAGATCAAGGAATTGGTGAAGAATTTCAATGATTGGGGTAACATATTGTTACATGATATAATTGATGAGTAGGGGAAAATCAGGTCACTCCAACAATGATAGCATCAAGCAAGTGAGGTCATCAATGATAAAATTAATTTAATTTGTGATTACTTAGATTATGATTTGTTGGTGAGCTGTGTGGATAAAATCATTAGTACCAGCTCATTTTTGGAATCTCTTGAAAGGGATGCAAATCAGGTAGCGGTAAAAGACACACCTTATAATGCCAAGGTGAATGAGGTAATTAATTTTAACTGGCCGATTGATGAAGAGTGCCAAAAATGGGTAGCTAAATATTTGACTGAGGAAGAGTAAAAAGAATGGACTACTAACAGGTGGTAAATCAAATGTTGCGATTACAACGGATTCCAGTTTTGATTTGATGGCAGTCTTGGCACGGGTTTCTTGTGGTTTTTTTTGTTGCATAAAATTTCCTTAGCTGACATGATGAACGAGAATATTCTCTAGGGTGATGGTTGTTGTAACAATTTTTTTAATATCACCAGGTGCTCCAATTGGCTGGTGACATGTGTACTTTCTGGCCCGATGCTTGTTTTCTCCTTCATTTTCTATAAGAAGGATTTCAAGGCCAAACATACGGGTTAGCAAGTTAGATAATTTTTGTCGAGTCTAGGTGAAGTTGTAGAGAAAATTGTAAAGTCCAATGGTTTTAGAGAGAAATGCAATTTAGGTTTTGAGTCATTATGTAACAGGTTTTGAGTTCATGGCAATTTAATGTTGTATAACAGTACTAGCATTTGAGTAGAAATGATAAATTCAAGGTTATGTCTCTCCATTGTACATGCATATCTAAACTTTGAATAAAATAACTAAGGGTTGTTTTATCCATCTCACTATTGTGGTGTGTACAATTCTATTTTATCTTTAATTCAAAGAATTAATTAAAATGCTTGAATGGGATTGTAGGCAGATGTGTTCTATATAAGGATTTGATAAGTAGTATTGAGTTAGAATACATATTAATTAGATTACAATGCAATGTCGTCAAGGATTTCATATGTTAGGTGTTAAATCTGTCATATACCCTTAGACACTTATGAATTTGACTCCTCCAATGGATAAATGACACTGATCTAAGTTGTAATTATCTGTATGATTCAGTATTTGTTTCTCTTTGCCTAGAGCTTGCTACAAATTGAAAATCAATGACTATCTTATGTTGTGGATTGTGTTGTAGTTATCTCATGCTCCAGATAGTTGATATTGTCGAGGAATAGCCAATTCTATTCGATATTATCCTATCATGTTGAGCTACTAAGTGAGATTATCTGCTATTGTTAATGTCATTTATAATAATGGTGCAGAGGTTGTAAACACATTAAGGGATCACCCTCTCGGGTCTTGCAGAGCCTAAAGTGTAGGAGGCTTCTAAAGTCCTCGTCAGTTGGTCTAGGTCCTTTGAGCTACCCTTGATTGGAATTGGCAATTCCATAGGTAGATTAGAAGACAAATATGGTTACATTGTAAAAACAAACCAACACAACCTAACACAATTGAGGTTTTGTATTTGGTAAGAATTTGTGCAAGAAAATAAAGTGAGAGATAATTCTTAAGGTGGATTTGAACAAATGAATTTTTTTTCCTAAGCATTGAAAACTCTATCAAATGAAGGGATCTTGTTGTCCTAAGCGTTGAAATTGAAGCAAAACAAGTGGACTAAAAGTAACCACTTAGAAAAGGAATGAAAAGATAGGAAGAATATTTTATTATCAATGAAAAGGAGGTTAATTTGCTTTAAAATTAGTTCCAATACATTTCAATGGGTATGTTTAGGCTAGGCATGGTAACCCAAACCTATCAAAACAATTCGAGCTACATTCAACAGATGATATCCCTTAAGAGTCCAATGTGCAAAAAGCCAACAAACATTGACGAGCTATTACTCATAAATTTATGATGCTTACAAACTCTTTGTCTAAGGCTATCGGATCATGTTGGGATCCTTTACAATAACCTCTCTTGTTTTTTGCTATCTCAGAGGTTTTTTCCCATGGTGACAATTTTTTAGTTGAGGAAAAAGTTGTCAAATGCAAGTAGTGTAAAGTTGCAAAGTGGTGCAACTTTCATTCTACAACTTGTACGACCAAATCGACTGTTCCAACACATCTGGATGGGTATATTTACACTAGGAATGGTCCTCTTTTGCACTCAAACATGTCGAATCACTTTGAGCTACATTCAACCAACTCAATCCCTTAAGAGTTCAAAATGCAAAATGGTTGCAATCTTTGATGGGCTATTACTCAGAAATTGTGACACTTAAAAACTATCCATATGAGGCTACAAGATTGTGTCAGTACCCCTCTACAATAACCTCTCTCAGTTTTTTCTATCTTGGATGTGTTTTCCTGTGGTGATGACTTTTCAGTTGAGGAAAAAACTTTCAAATGCAAGCAGTGTAAAGTTACAAAGTGGTGCAACTTTCGTTCTCCAACTCGTACAACCAAATGGACTATTCCAACATGTCTGGATGGGTACGTTTATGATAGGAATGGTCCTTTTTTGCACCCAAACATGTTGAATCACTCTGAGCTACGTTCAACTGACTCAATCCCTTAAGAGTCCAAAGTGCAAAATGGCTGCAATCTTTGACGGGCTATTACTCAAAAAATGGTGACACTTAAAATCTCCCCGTTTGAGGCTATGGGATTGTGTTGGGACCCTCTACAATAACCTCTCTCTCTTTTTCTATCTTAGAGGTTTTTTTCCATAGTGACAACTTTTCAGTTGAGAAAAAATTTGTCAAATACAAGTAGTGTAAAGTTGCAAAGTGATGAAACTTTCATTCTGCAACTTGTACGACCAAATTGACTATTCCAACATATCTGGATGGGTACGTTTGTACTAGGAATGATACTCTTTTGCACCCAAACATGCCGAATCACTCCAAGCTACGTTCAACTGACTCGATCCCTTAAGATTCCAAAGTGTAAAAAGGTGCAATCTTTGTGGGCTATTACTCAGAAATCATGACACTTACAAACTCTTCGTCTGAGGCTACAGGATTGTGTTGGGACATTGTCATACCTTGTCTTCTTTTCCTATGAATTTCTCTATATTTTACTCTATATGTTTAAATTTGATATGTTGTTAGTTTCCTCTTTCCTTTTCTCTTACAATGACTACTGCTCCCCTTTGCACAAACAAAAAAACACACACAAATTATTGCAATTTTTAATAAAGTGTAAAAGAATCCCCAAAAAAGATAAATTTTGTTTGATACAAACAACAAGCATGAGATTTCAATGACATAAGGAATGTGGGGAATGGTTGGAATGCTCAAAATGGTCTCATTTTTATTTTATATATAACTTAGTAAATGGATATTCATTTCAAAATGGATATCCATTATAAACGGATATTTGTTTTGAATGGATATCCATTATGTTTTACACTTGATATATCTGTCACTTCTCATGCTTCTATCTTTTTAGCCTATAGCAAATGAAATAGATATCCATTAATGGATAGGATATTCGTTTGCTTTATTTTTAAGAATTATTATTAACATGATATTATTAATATATTATATTATGATGCCCCTGTGGGTTAGCGGTGTTGGTCTAAGTCTTGGGTTTGCTCCTCGAGGTCTTGGGTTTGACTCCCTAGCCTGTGACTTACCCTATCGTGCACACTTGGGGCATGTGTTGGTTACCGCACGGCCCCAAGGACTAGTCTTGCCTCAAGCTCACCCCATAAAGGGAACCCGTTGGGCTTGAGTCGTTGAGGATACCCTATGGATAACAAAATATATATATTATATTATGATATATTAAATATATTATATGTTATGATGTATATATTTATTATATATTAATATACTAAATTAATTTATTATATATATTTATATATTATATATTAATATTATTATTAAAGTATATATTAAAATAATATATTGTATAGTATATAAATTATATTATATATTAATACCTCTCCCACTCCATCTCTCTTAAGTTTCTCCCTCTCCTCTCTCCCTCTCTCTCTCTCCTCCATCTCTCTCTATCAGGTCTCTCTCCTCCAGTCTCCCTCTCTCTCTCTCTCCCTTAGGTCTCTCCTCTCTCTCTCTCTCTCCTCTCTCTCTCTCCCTCTCTGTGGTCTCCCTCTCTCTCTCCCTTTCTCCCCTCCAGGTCTTCTCTCTCTCCTCTCTCCCTCTCTCTCTCTCTCTCTCTCTCTCTCTCTCTCTCTCTCCCTCCTCTCTCTCTCCCCTCTCTCTCTCCCTCTCTCTCCCTCTCTCTCTCCTCTCTCCCACCTCTCTCTCTCCCTCTCTCTCCCTCCTCTCACTCACTCTCCTCCCTGTCCTCTCTCTCTCTCTCTCTCTCTCCCTCTCTTTCCCTCTCTCTCTCCCTCTCCCCATCTATCAACTCTCTCTCTCTCACTCCCTTTATCTCTCTCCCATCCCTCTATCTCTCACTCCCTCTATCTCTCTCCCTCTCTCTCTTTCTCAGCTCTCTCTCTCTCTCTCAAGTATTTCTCTCTCCTTCTCAAGTCTCACTCATTGGCTCCCTCTCAAGTCTCTCTCTCAAGTATCTCTCTCTTTCTCTCTCTCTCTCTCCCTCTCAAGTCTCACTCTTTGCCTCCCTCTCACATGTCTCTCTCTCAAGTCTCTCCCTCTCCCTCTCTCCCTTCCCCCTCTCTCCCTCTCAACTCTCTCTCTCTCCCTCCCTCTCAGGTCTCTCTCTCTCCCTCTCAATTCTCTCTCTCTCTCCCCATCCCTCTCAAGTTTCTCTCTCTTAGATCTCTCTCTTAGGTCTCTCTCTCTCTCTTGTGAATTGGTTGCACATTAATAAATATATAATATATACTATGTATTAAATATATATACTATATATAGCATATAATATTTAATATAACAATATATAATATAATAATGTATAATATAATATATAATATAATACATATTATATAATACGTAATATACACTAATATATTATATATTAGTATATATTAAAATATTATATATTATAAATTATAAATAATATAGATAACGGAAATCCGTTTTGAAACAAATATCCATTTTTTCTGACAAAATCGGTAGGCTTGGGATTTGGCTGGGGATTTGGTTCAGGATTGTCTAACCTAGAAAGTCAACCCAAAAAATGTGTTTACAAAATTTCCTTAGTTTTCTGAAATTCACCCTTGTTGTTGACAACTATTTTTTATTCGAATTTCATGAAACAAAAAGGGATTATAGTAAAAAAAAATCAATTTTCCACCAATATAAGATATGCCTTATTTTGAATTTAACAAATAATTATTATTGATTTTCTACATACATTATGACTAAAGTCCTAATTGACAGGTTGATTGAAAAACTTCTATAACTTTCAAACTACTGAACACATTTTTCAAACCTAAAAGATGCATCACATTCTATGCTTCGCATACTATAGGATAAAAAAAATTGAATTTCATAAATTTTTGAACAAGTTATGGTGGCCATACACACACGTTTTAAAAACTATGAAATGTTTTAATAAAAAATCATAACTAATTATTTACATGGAAAAAATTACAAAAAAAATCTAGCACTTTCGGGCATGTGTCCTCTACATATATTGAAAGTTTCAGAAAAAAATAATATTTTTCTTGTACTTAGGTTGGTCAGACATACATCTGCTTCTTACTTTTTTCTTGAAAATTTAATACTATTGCATTGAAATTTCATTTTTTTGCAAAACAGATTTAACTTTTTCCAAAAAAGGACTAGTAGCCTAGAAACTAAATTCAGTTTGCTACTAGTTTTTCTCTTACATATTTTTCAAATTATATTAATAATCTATTCAAATTTTTATGTCAAGTTGCCTAGCTCTATTTTTCTGAATTTTCATTGCCACTTAGAGACCTAGTTTGGACCCCATGATCCTACACATACCTAATTTTACAAGAATTTAAAGGTAGAATTGAGGTTATAATGGCTACACCAACCATAGTTTTGATATCTGAAAGACCTAGATAAAAATTTAAGAGTTTTTCATGGAAAGTTTTTGACAATGACCCCGAAGGTGCATTTTTGAAGATCCCAATTAAGGTTTTTCCCATTGAAGGCACAAGAATCTATATTTGTTGCAAATTGGAAGAGTATGATCACCAAGTACTTAAGAATCAATGGTCTAAAGAGCTAACTAGAGATGAATTTTTGGTAGAATCAAAGTATGCAAACCTAGTGTGTAAGAATCTAAATATTTGTAACTATTTGGCCTGATATTCTTGGACTGATTTCAAAGGATGCAATTAAACCTGTGATTGGATTATGTGATACTAGACCCATACCTGTGTTGAAGTTTGTAAAGAATGATGTGGTTATGTAGCTAACTAGTGTCACATTTGATAGGAGAGCTTTAACAACTAAACCAATCATCAATCCTGTAGTGAAATATGCATCTATCATGATTGACCACAAAATCTACTTCCAAAATAGAGAGAACTCAGTATCTGCAATTGTAATATATGTTTCTCATGACATGGTAGTGAATGGGAAAGATTATGATTTGTGTGAGTTGCTCCAACAACTTCTAGAGAACTTACATTAGACTAAAACAAAGAAATATTCTTTCAAGTTTGGAACACTAATTGTTTTCTTGCTTTTCTACTTTATGAGAGAGCTACCCGAAAGAAAATGCATTGTGTGGGCCAGAAGCAAACTAATAGAACACCAAATTTTTGATTACATACACAACATTGGAGATTACAATTCCTAAGTTAATGCATTGATTGCATTTTTTGCAGTATTCTAGATGAACATGTATGAAATAAAAATATTTCCCAAGAGTTGGTGGAGAAGTATGCAAATGGCATAACGTTTTTGGTATCCACTGATGAATGCATAATAGAGGTGGTAGAATCTAAAAAATATGGATTGAACCTTTGGGATATGAGATTGATGAGAAAGAGGCTGAGAGATACATTAAAATATTGTTAGAAAATCCTAAGGACCCCTCCCTACCTAGACATGGTACATATGATGAGAAATCAAAGTATACTTGGAGACCTTAGAACCTACTGGGACAAAAGGGTAAACAAACAAGTTGAACAACTCTTTACAATGCATGGCATTTTGAAAGAAGAAGTTAACAGATTAAGGGAAGTTACAACATAAAAGAAAGCCAAGACAGTTGGTGACTCCACCAAACCATGTAGATCAGGAAGATCAACTTCCATCACTTCCTCTGCATTACCAACACCATCAAGTACAAGTATAGTTAAAGGAAATAAGGTGGAGCCCAATGATCCAACAATAGTTGATCTGTATCTGCACCCTATAGACCTAGCACCCAGACCTCAAAAAGAAAAAATGTACCTCCGATAACACCTCCTACTACCTCTAGAAGAAGAAAGAAACAAAAGGCATCTAGAGGATGAAACTTAAATGATGTTGTGGAAGAGGAAATCAAACTTGTCCTAGAGGAAGAAGAACAATTGAAGAGAAAGAGAAGTAGTGTATCTACCAGCAGTGAAAGTGCCTCACAAGAGGCTAGTACTGAATCTAGAAAGGCTAAAGTCAATATTGTAGATACCTTGGAAGAAGAGAAGATAGAAAAGGAGAAAGAAGCTTTTACAATACATGTACACAAGAAGCCCAACAAGAAAGAGGAGAAGAAAACAAATGAAGGCGCATCAAAGCTTGAGAAGAAGTCGAAGACTCCTCTGGTAAGAGGTTGCTCGCCTATAAAGTTGGAATCCTTGATTAACAATATTTTAGAACATTATGGCTTATTAGAAGCCACTACCAAATTGTATGATGAGGTTGGTGAAGAAGATAAGAAAACTATTATAGATGATATCATTCACTATATGATTATTTTGGATGCAAACATGGATAATATGAAGAAGAAAGTACCTAATGTTGTATGGAAAGCCTTAATGAAAAGAAGATATGAAGTAGTTAAAGTTGAAAATAAGATGAAAACGGATGCTTTGAATCAGATTGGATCATATTTATTTGAGGATGATAAGGCTACCCTACTAGAAGTGTACACAAATCAGTTCAGGGTAAAGCAAATAATTACCATTCTTATGATTAGAGAAAAGGATAACACATAAAAGTTGAAAAAATAAAATTTTGATATAGTAAAAGATCATGGCAGAACAATTCAAGATGATTGTTGGTTCCTCATCTGATACAACTCAAGTCAAGGAGCTTGGTAAAAATAAAGCTACTAATGCAGAGGAAAATATTCCTCCTATAGAAAATTTTCCTATTTTCAAAGACATAGAAGTTAATGATTATTCTATAGAAGAGACACCAAATTTGGATGTTTTAGGGAATACAGTTGATGATACACATGCTCCTCCACAGATTTATACTCCTCCAAAAGACATTGAGAATAGAATTGGAGAAAATATTAAGATCAAGATAAGAATGATGTCAATGATAATGCAAAAGATCACCATGACAAACATATCGAAGATAACATAAATGAAGGTAAAGAAAATAATTTAAATGGAGAAGAAGAAGAAGGTAAAGATGAGAAGAACAATGACAAGAATGATGATGAAGATAAAAAGGAGGATGAAAACAAAGATATTCAAAAGGATAACACCTCCGGAAAAGAAGAAGAAGAGGAAAAAGAAGAGAACAAAGCAAAAACTGAGTTTGAAAAGAGTGAAGACCCCCAAAATACCACAAAACCATCAAATTCATCTAGAGAATCCTTTAGAAGTACACTCAAGGGTCTTCTAATAAGACAAATAAGGATTCAACCAATCCTCCTCCCTAGTTGGTTCAGCTCCCAGCACAACAAGGCTATGTAGATCTGAATAAGATCTCACCTATTCAAATAATAGAGCTCGAAGATACTTTTATTGACTTTGAGAAAAAGGAAATTATAGAAACTCATTAGAAGGGGACTGAGCTAATCATTGATTCTCTCAAAGTTCTACAGGATGCAACCCTTGGTACCAATATTGATGATTCTCTAACACTTGTTGAGAATTTGAAGTTTCTGGTTGATTTACTCAGGGAGTACACCTCTACTCTAAAGGAGCATACTGCAAAAGAGGAAGAACCAAGGCTTGCAAAGAAAATATTGCTTAAGATTCAAGATAAATGTGCAATTGTACATAGCAAGGTAATGAAAAACTTGAAAGATGTGAAGGAATGTGAATATGAAGCTTGGATATTATTCATATATTTCATGAGGTGGCCAGATGCCACTCAAGGCATTAAGGACTTAATGGACTCAATAGATTCACAATTAACTAATACCTCTGGAGCTTATGACCTTACAAAAGATAGAAACTATGCCTCTTGAACTGCCATTTCAGACTTGCAAAATAAGTTTTTAACTTTACAGAGATAGAAAGAGGATGTCATAAGGTGGTTTGGACATCTTGGAGACTTGGTGAAGTGAAGCATATACCAATAGCAAGTGCTCTTGTTGAAACTGTAAAACTTGAAAAGATAAATCATAATCTGACTACTCTAGAAGAGGGAGAGGAGAGTTTGGTGGAATTGGAATAAGTGTATAAGGCACTTACTACAACTGAGAAGAGTTGGGATGAAGGGAAATCTACTTGGGAAGTCATTCTCAAGGAAATTGAAGGTGATTCCTCCTCTGGGTGAGCACATTTCACCTTGTATATTATTATTCTATTTCAATTTCTTTTATTTTTTCTTTCTTGTACATATGATCGGATGTAATTCATGGGATAAATCCATAAGAGGGAGTCAGTCATTTCATTTCAATTATCTTCCTATACATGTGTCTCACTAGCACATCCTTTGTCCTTGATGTCAAATGGGGAGAAGTTGTGGGCCCAAGTTGTTAAGATATAGTGTTGTGGGAGAATTTTTGGAAAGTTAGAAGGTTTTTGGTGATTAAACTATTAAGAAAACATTCAAATAACTTTCACAAAACCCCAAAAAAAGATTCAAAGTCAGTCATGTCAGTCTTTGTCATTGTTGAACTACGTTTCCTCTATGACTGGACATAGGGAAGGCCATCTGTCAATGTTCCCTCGAGGAACTAAGTCAGTTCTTTGGGTATGGTCAAATAAAATCATGATTCGGTCCTTTGTCATTCAAACAAATGCAAGGGTCATGTCGAACTATGAGGTCTCTATGCATTGCTATATAGGAAAGGCTATCTATCGATGAGCCCCTGAGGCCCCCTAGGTCAGTTTTTTAGGGTTCGTTAGGTCAGTCAAAATAAATTGGACACTATCAACTTAGACATGACATCATCATCTAAACTTCAAACACAAATCCTGAATCAACAAGACACGCAAGCCAACAAGTCTCCAAGTCAAATTAGTCATTTTTCAAATCAGTCAAACCAATCAAATCGATCAAAACCAATGGTCTTATACAAGATGTGTCCTTCATGAAACTAGACTTTGTCACTATCACACTTTGTCATTTTCCTTATATAGGTAGTTACATGATCAAAACCAGACTTAACATCTTATACAACATGTTTCTTTTCCTGAAACTAGGCCTTGTCAAAACAATCCACCCATCACTCACTTCATCCCTTAGCACATTGGCAAACACTTATTAGCAAATAATATGAATGGTTGTTGACCTTGTTGGTCTATTTTACAGTCTTATCTTTTGATTTTTTTTGTCATGCTACTAGCCACCTCGAGGGTGTCCCATGGAGGATTTAGAGGAGTGGTGATGTCTCATGACTCATCTTTTATTTGATTGTTGTTTGTGGTTTTTCTTGATAAAAAGACTAGGGAAACTTTTCCCTAAGTATGAGTTAAGAAATTCCTTGTCTGTGATTGTTTGTTTTACAAATGGATGACCTTGTGCACCTTGGTCTATGTCATACCATGGTGTTTTTTGCCCATTTTTCATATTTTACCGCTCTATGATTATAAAGCACTTTGTAAAGCACAAGAGCTTCATCACCTTCATATCTCTTTTTTCATCTATCATTTCTTCCATCATCCATTTCCTTCATCATTTCATTTTCTTCATGCTTCTTATATCTCATATAATTAATTAATAGGTTAATCTAACTGATACTTTCCTTTTAATCCAAATATCAAATCAATCAACTTGCTTTCTAGCATGGGACTCCAATGCTCCTTGATCAGTCAATATATTAATCAATCATTGTTTTACACTAGTATCAATCTTAATCAGCTTAATTAGCTTATCAGTTACACCTATCAGTGTGCATTTTCATCAAATGTGCATCTCCACTTAATCACTCGCGTAATATCAATTATCAAAATTTCTCCTCGTGATCTATCAAGAGATTAATCTTATCACATCTTGTTCAATCAATCTCTCGAAGGGGCATATTATCCTTATCATCATCCTTACCAGGATGTCCCTGAGGCATGTATCAGTTAATCAAATTTTTTTTTTGAAACAACGCGACATGCTACACTGTCTCAAAGAGGGGAAAAATGTAGACACTCAAAAATTTTCCTCACAATCATCTTATTTTTTGTCTATTAATTAAATGGATATTATTATCTGTTTAATTAATTTATTGAATATTTTCTTCTATTCATTCATCAATTTGCTTAAATCATTAACATATTATAAGCATTATCCATTTGTATAATTATTTATTCATCATTTCTCCGTTTCATACACACTTTATTCGTGCATAATGATATCCATACATTAATTTACATTAATCTTATATCCATTGCATATTTTAAATCATTTGGATGTATAAATCCATTAAATCATTCATAAATTCACTTTTAATCCAAATTCCTAAACCTCTACCCTATCATAAATCCTCTTATTTATTTCTTTCATTTTAATCAATTGCACTTGATTAAAGAATATGGGATAATTGTTAATTTCTCCATTGCACTCTTTAATCCCACATTTCTCCCACAACTTGAATCTACCCCATGAGGACGTCTATATAAGCCCTATCTTCTCACCAAAAAGCACATTGAATTTTGATCATACAATCCTTTCTTTCATTCATCATAGCTTCTTGTTGCACTTGTGCTTGTGAAAATTTGAGAGCACCAAATGCATAAATCAAGATCTTGATGATAGGAGAACTATGGAGTGACTTTTCCTTTTGAATGCTCATGTTTTTGGTTTTCATAGTTTAGTTTACATTTTTGCATATGCTTTCATTTAAGAAAGTCTTCATTGATGTTATGTTGAAATTTTGATTTTGGATTAATAGTTTTAAATCATCTTTTTTCAGTTTTCAGCTTACACAATATTTATATACATTTGAACATGTCTTGCAATAATTATTTTGAAAAAATAACAAATGGATTTAAATTTGCAAACATATTAATGTTGACAATAAAATATAAAAAAATTGGGCCAAAATAGGGTGATCAAGGGCGAGGACACCCTAGACTAGACCTAATTTTAATTTTTAATTATTGTTAAATGAATAACTAATTTTAACACCCAATTTTATCTTGATTTTTTGAAAACGATAATGAAACATGAAAATAAGAAGCATAATTAGGTCCAAGCACTTAAGTGGGAGCCAAACATAGTGTAAAATTTTCAAGGTTGACAATTTATGATGTTATACTTTTAAATGGACAAATTCATAAAAAATATAAAGGTAATGTTGGATGTCAATTATGAATCTTGCATTAACAAAGCACAAAAAAACCAATGTGGCAAGCCCATAGATGAAGATTATAAAGAGTAGGGGCATACGTATAAAGATGATTATTAAAGAGTTCTAAATTTTGTATTCATCTCATGAAAGGAATTTACTATTTTGCAATGGAGTTGTTTTTATTCTATCACTATTTCTTCAAGTACCCTCCAAAGCTAGAGTAACCTTTCATTAAAAGAAAATAAATTTAAAATAATAGTTCAAAGAGGTAGGATATTCAATTCATGATGTACATAACAAGATGATATTGCTACACAATATGGTAGTTGAAGAGGATAGGTCAAATGTGGCAATATAGTACCAAACTAAAAAAATAGCAAGTAGGATTGAATTGATTGGTTTAAGAGCTATTATAGGTTGAGTCACATGGAAACAATGGAAAATTATGGCATTGAAAGTTTTTTATTATATACTAAGTATTTATCCTTAATGATTTTCATGAACTTATGATTAGTTTGCACTCAAAAGTAATCTATCCAATCCTACACTCAAGTTTGGTTGAGAAATCATAGATTTTGGAGAATATGCTTATTCATTTTCAATCATTCTTCTAATAGAATTCTTGTTGTTAGATGGTATGATCAAAAGGAGGTTGGGATAAATTAAATGGTCATTTTCATTTGATGATGCATTTCATATAATGAATTTATACCCTCACCTTTTTTAGGACTTCTAAGAGGAAGTACAATCATAGGGGGGATGTGAGACCCCACTTTTTGTGATTCTTGTTTATTCTATGTTTTCTTGATGATATTATGACTCTTGTTTGATTTTTTATGTTACCTATGTTTGAAAATTATACATGAGTACTATGATAATAGTTTTGTTTCATATACATAATTGATGTTATTATGATTATATATGGTTTTTCTTGGTTATCATGGAATATTGATTAGATGATGGAATTTAATTGATTATTGTTAGTTATAGTTATATTGTGATTATAAGATGATTTCCTTATGTGAATATGCAAGTAAATGTTCTTGAGATGAGATTAAATAATAAATTAAATGTTCATTTATGATGGTTTATCTGATTATACAGTTCTATGTGATCTCCTAGATAACTATTGTAGATAAGGATTTTTGGAGAATGATAATTGTTATTTTTTTTATATTTTAGATTTAGTTATTGATGCTTTGATTATTATTACTTCTTATGATATACTAACATCTATTGTTGAGAAAGCAAGTAAAATTGACAATGGAATCTAGGGGTCACATAAAATATCTCAAGTAACATTTCAAAAACTAAATTAACACAATGAAGATTACTAACATATTATGAAATTAGTTTTTTCCAATGTGTTTCAAGTACCTAATTTTGAGTTGAATGAGTTTCAAAGGAATTCATTAATTTTTTTTAACTCTTAAGTCTTTTGAATATATCAATCATGCAAATAGATTTAGATGAACTCATATTAATTACTATTTGAAAGGTGTTCACATAGTTCACCACATATCTCATAAGATCTCCATAAAACTACCCTCTTGAGTGCAACAAAACTTAAAGTATAAGAGAGGAGGTTTTCTCTCCTCTTTTAGCCTATTCATTAAGAGTTCACTTTACTTAAAGCTTGACAACAAACCTCATAAGCTTAAGGTAAAATTATTCAATGAGTTTTGTAGGAGATATTGGTTGTTGGCAAAAAAACCAACAATATGTTTGTGGCTTGACTCTTATATTATTTTTCATTATTTTACCATTTATTTATGCACTAGATATACATATAAAGTGTCAAGAGTGAATAATTTATCTATACACTATACTTAAGTGTACTTAGGTTGATGAGGTTAGACAACATCTTGTCTAACTGAATGTGCAACCTTTTAAGCCTCTAGAGGTTACCAAGTTATTTGCTAAACCTCATGTGCTACCATTTTGAGGTTGGAAGAATTTCCATCTCACCTCAAAGGTCACTCAACACTTGGCATCAAAGTTGATGAATTGGTCAAATAAGTTGTTGGTTTGCATATTCCTAGTGATCCTAAGGTTGACACCTATAGGACACTTGTCTATTCATTTGTACCACATGATAGGACACTTGTCAATCCACATAATAGGTGGATTGTATCTTCCTTGCCTATATTGGCAAGATCATATTGTACATTCAAATTAACTCTTTTATCAATCATTTTGATAATGGAAGATTAGGCTCATTGTGTGCAGGTGATTTTTTGTGAAAGCACAACGTTTTTGCCATCATGACCTTGGATGAAAATCCTAACATAGTATCAAAGCCATGCAGCTAAACCCTTCCCAAAATCTTGCATCTAGCCTGATTTAGAGTTTCGTGTAATTTAATTTGCATGTAAAAGTGATTGGTGTTGAGTGCAATCTATAGTTTATGGTTTATGTTCTTTGTTTCCTGCTGTTGCGCACTTGGAAATTGAGAAAATATATCTTTTAGAAGCTGGGCCGCATAGGCAGTCATGCCTCTTCTTTCCCACAACGACCTACTCCTACTGTTAGCAACAATGTCTGTAAGTTGAGTGCAATAGAGAAGGGGTTTCTGATTCTATTTTGGTGCCATATATACAAACTTGCTACGTCCAGTTTGGATATTGGCCTGTACAGCTTGGATTAGTTCCCCCATCATTTGCAGATCAGCCACCCCTTACTCACACAAACTGCACATTGAATCGGCCTGTACAGTTTGGATATCTTCTTCTGAACTGATGATGCTTATGATCAAAGGTGGAGGCGAGCTAGGACGTGGAGGAAGACGCGCCAAGGCCCCGCTACAGGCATACAAGGTGACCTTTACAAATTTGTAACTATTGCAAATTAATGGCGTAGTGTGCTGACAGCTTGGCATAGGGTGTTGATTGCTTGGCGTACTGCCCTTTATCCACCTCAATCAGCCTTCACACTTTTAGCAGCGATCAAATTACTTGCAGCCTCTTTCATTTTTGGTGACATGCACTCAAATCGACCTGCCTCATTCACATGGCCTGTAGTTTTCTAGCTCTAATAATTAGTGATATTGTTTACTCAGCAAGTATCACACGTGACCTCTTCCACCTCTCAACTTCATCAACCAAGTCTTCTTTTCAAGTGGCCATTTTATTCCAGATATGCCCATTTGACTTGAGCTTTTTATATAAGCACTTAAATTTGTATTTAAAGTGCAATTAAAATTGCATTTAAAGTGCACTTTTATTGTAACCATTGACAATTTTCTTCTAACCATTAGCAATAAATGCTATCCAATAGTAGTTAGAATAGATTGTATGGTTCATTTTAATGCTTGCAAGGGGGAGGGGGGTTTTGATTTTTTATAATTTGTAAAGGAGGAGTTTTTTGTTTTTTTGCCATAGGTAAAAATTTGTAAAAGAGAAGTTAAATTTTTCTTTTGCAATGAATTTCACAAAGGGGCTTTTCTTTTTCGTTTTGCAATAACTTGCAAACAGAAAAGGGGGATTTCATTTTAAGTTTTTGCAATTTTATAGGTTTGAAAGATATATGTCTTCATTGCTACCTCATGACATAAATGACATAAACATGTAAGAACTCAATAGCAAAAAGTATGTAACTGTGCTCACATAAAGTGCCACAAAATTGAATGTGTGAAGGGAATTTGAGAAATTTTGTACTTACATTGAATTATAAAGAGTAATGGGGTTTGTGTAGAGCCTTGATTTGACATCACAGTTGTGGATCCTCGTGATTCTTGCCCTATGGTGTGTGTTGCATTGCTTTGCCATCACAATAATGTCTCGTGATTCTCACCTCATTCATGTGTGTCTTGATGCACACTCTTTTTCAATCTCTTGTACATCTCTATATTCCTTGCACATTCTTGTGCCTGATTTTAGTAGGTCTTCTTATTCTCTTAACCATTAAAGGGGGACTATGATGTGTTATGCTAATGCTTCTTTCAATGAAGCAATGGAGGAATCTTCTTTTTGGGAGGCCTTATGAACATTCTATCTTGATCTCTCATTAGGGGATTTTTTCAGTGGTCTGAGATTCTAGTACTCCTAATCACAGTACTATTTGTATTATCAACTTCAAAGAGTTTGAATGTCTTTGTGTACATGGTTGAGTAGTGTTCCAATGTCCACTCATGCAGTTTTTTGTATCTCTTATCTTGATCCACATTTTTTGGAGATTCATTGATTTCAACAAACACATTATTCATCTTTGATAGAGTTTACAACTTCAACATGCTTTAGGAGTTCATTTTGATGTTTTTATCATCATGGGACATCTTTTTTCTGGTCTTAAATCCTTGTCTCTCTTTTTGGAGAGGACTTTTATTCCCACTAGGTTTTTTCCTTTACTCCACTTTATGAGAAACTTTGTACATGGGTACTTAACATGGCCTCGTAGTTGGGACCCATTTCTATCTATTTGCATTTTTTGTGATTTCCCAAAGTTTCACTTAAGGGGGGTGTTAGAGTGAATAATTTATCTATTCACTATACTTAAGTGTACTTAGGTTGATGAGGTTAGACAACATCTTGTCTAACTGAATGTGCAACTTTTTAACCTCATGTGCTACCTTTTTGTGATTGCAAGAATTTTCATCTCGCCTCAAAAGTCACTCAACACTTGGCATCAAGGTTGATGACTTGGTCAAATAGGTTGTTGGTTTGCACATTCCTAGTGATCCTAAGGTTGACACTTATAGAACACTTATTTACTCATTAGTGCCACATCACGGGGCACTTGTCAATCCACATGTTAGGTGGATTGCCTCTTCCTTGCCTATATAGGCAAGATCATATTGTGCATTCAAATTAACTTTTTTATCAATCATTTTGGTAATGGAAGATTGGGTTCATTATGTGCAAGTGGATTTTTGTGGAAACACAAAATTTTTGCTGCCATGATCTGGGATAAAAATCCTAACATAAAAACCTGAAATTCACTTATTTTTCTTACACTAATAATGCTTTTTATTTTGTTTAATGTATGATTTTTCTATTTATTTAACATGACCATAACATATAAGCTATTATTTTTAAATTGATATAAAATTATTTTTTTAAATTACTTATTTTATTTTTTTTAAAATACACAATTAATATAATAATGAATATTAATAATCATCGAAAATCAAATTGATTTAATCAAAAAATATAAAAATATTTATATTTTTTAAATATACTAAGTCATGTTAATTTTTTCCAATTTCTTTGAAGAGTTCCATTTTAATTTTAAATTTGAGGATAAACTGTCTTTACAGAATCGTGACTTGACGAACGGTTCTACTGCAGTTTATAGTAAAAGGGTGCTCTATGCATAGCGTCCAGCGTTTAAGATACAATTCGCCCGACGT
The DNA here is from genome assembly GCA_007258455.2 of Sequoia sempervirens. Taxonomy (NCBI): domain Eukaryota; kingdom Viridiplantae; phylum Streptophyta; class Pinopsida; order Cupressales; family Cupressaceae; genus Sequoia; species Sequoia sempervirens. The sequence goes on along the minus strand of VDFB02086081.1, from coordinate 398,026,324 downwards.
GATTTTTTATATTTTATAATTTCTTTAAAAATATTCCTATCATCTTTCATCGCATCGCTGTAACAGATATTTAAATTATATTTTATTTCAATTTAGGTGCTCCACCAGTTGTTCCATCACTGATTGACTAATTGTCCCATTCGTATTTTATTCTACGAATAAATAGAAATGACAAAAGAAACATTACTGTAAAAAACGTTACAGGAATCATAAATATACTAGTTTATGTAGAGTCTTTCACAGTTTGTAATACTCAAAAGATTGTTTTCGAAATCAATTGTGTATGTTTTTAATGGATTTTGGGATCACATTCAGTGATTTCTTTCTTTTTATGATAGATTACTAAGTGTGATCTACAAACTCATACACAATTGATTTTAAAAACAATCTTTAAAATTCTACATAATACGAATTGTATTTGTATGAAAAATGTTTCAAAATAAGCAAACATTTCATAATTTACACCAGGATTCTTATAGACATTTTCTAAAATTGAAGTCTGGCATCCACGTACCTAATATAGTTGATTAGGTAGAAAAGTTTCAAATCACAGAAGGAATTCCATTGATGCTACTTCACCAACGACAAATAATCCACCAGCATTTCATGATATATAGAAGGATCTTTAAAAAAAATTACAGAAAAATTGACTTCTTGAAATTGAATTTCTAATATACTAAATACTGAAAGTACAACGCAGAGTCCGTGTAACTATCCATGGACAGCAATCACTGAATTATTTTTCAAGGAATGCACGGAGAAACAGCTATACCTGTTACCAAACACTCATGATACGAGCTTTCAGTTCCTAGTGCGTACCAGAGCAGTTATTGTACATCATGTTCTTATCATTAAAGTTCAGTTAATTCCCGAGTAGGAGCAGCGGCGTGTATAAGATGCAACTCTTTGAATTTGGTGCCTTTGTTGTTCACTGAAACTGAAGTTTCACCACCCTTTGTTGTGCTGCTGCTGTTAATGCTCTTCAACCTAACCTTTCCCAGATGATGTTCACACAAATGATACCCAACTAGAGTTCTCTCTGAGCACCGCCAGCCCCTTCCGTTCCTCCTCCTGCACTGAGATCCTGCATGCATATAGCTGTCATTATTATCGTCACCACGAGCTTTGCATTTAGTCTTTTGTTCGTCCCTCTGTATACTTTCCTTTGCATTTGCATTAATATGCCTTATGACATGGCATTTGGTAATGCAGTCCAGCTTGCTTGTATTTCTTGTGACCGTACTCTCATCTGGGGGCGGCTTTTTCTTCCCCCACATTAAACATTTTTCAGACCGACCGGATTTTGGCAATTCCAGCTGCGTCATCTCTTGCTCGATGCTGCTTCCTGCTCAAGTACATAAGTTGAAACTAAGATTTTATAGCATCCGGGCCCTTATTAAATAGCATGCACTCAATGTATTGGCTTTCCAGTGGCCGGGCTTAACTGAAATCTCATAAAAGCGAAGAGAAATACCTTCGCTTGGGAGAAGCCCGAGATCATCCTCTGGATTTCCCCTACCAGGAAGAGATTCACAAACGTATATCAAATTTCTGAAAAATAACTTTGGATTCGGTTAATCCGATTAATTTGCAAGATCATCGGTCTGTTTGTTGGTATGGAATAAATAAATAGAAACGGTGTGGGGACTACCTTATAATCCCATTCCATCCGTAATTTGGTTTGTCGCCTCCCCCACGTACCTGCACAACGCAAGACAAGCCCCATGGTGTTTTAGTGTACAGTGGAATCTATTTCTGTGTTCCCCATTTCTGGTTGAGAAGAAATGAGAACCAGCTTACGGGAAAGTACATCTTACGCCTCTAACATAACATGGCTTTCAGATGCCCTCTGAAGCCGCAGATGCCTACATTATTTCGTGGGGATTCACTGCGAGGGTTTCAGACTCGTCTGAAGAGCGCGTTTTGGGTGATTTTAGTTTATGGATATCAGTTAAGACTCAATCTATGATGTATCATTAATAGATTACGCTACAAAATGTTAATTATTTTCGTGAATCAGTTAGAACTGGAACCTAAGATGCATCATTGTTGGGCTTCTAAAGCCGGGATAAGATGAGAAAGAAAAAAGGCATCAGAACCGTAGCGAGGATGTTTGTAAGGAAATCGCTCAGGCCTATGATTATTTGAGTGTAAACCCATAAGCATATTCCTTGTCGGCTCATAATCCCTACATTTTCCCTGCACAGTGTTTAGACACCCAGAGACAAATTTGCACCTGCAGTGACTGGAAGGCGCGAATGGAGGACTTTCGAAAGTGAAAGAGAGATGCAACCGCTCGCCTCCACTCTCGGTGCATGTAGGACTCAATACCCTCTCATAATATTCGAAGGCGTAGATACCAAACTCGACTGCGCAGGCGAATATCCCGAGTCCCGACTGGTGTAATCCTCATGGACACATTTGTAAGAAGGCGGGCACTTTGGTGGGCAGCAGATGTACTTTGACGGTGTGCACAACACATTTAATCCGTGCTTCTGCCACACCGCCTGCATGCACGACAAGCACATAATCTATGATTACGGTACCCTTTTCTTATACTCAGATACCGCCGCTTAATCCTTACGCCCTATCTAATCTCATCTCATCTCTCATTTCTCCCATCAAATGCAACCAAGTGTTAAAAGAATGGAGGCCGGAATACTATATTCTAGCCTAGCACCCTAAACTAAGAGAAATTGCACACTCTTTTTATGAAAAGACAAGCCAAGATCTGAAGCCGAGGCCTACCTGCACCGCCTTGTCTGGTGCGTCGCGTTGGAAAAGCGCATTCCTCCAGTTGTGAGCGCGGCGTCTGCGAATCCCAGCAATTCCATCTCCTCCGCCCCCAACTTCCGCCACTGCCGCTGCCAGAGGCAGAAGAAACTCCTTTCTCCTCCGCCCCTCCTCCTCCTCCTCCTCCTGTTCCTCCTCCTCTCTGTCTGTACAAGTAGAAGCGGCTGCTTTATCCGAGGAAGAGGAGGAATAAAGAGTTCCAGCAATGGAACGCCTGCGGATCCTCATCTACTCCTCCCTCGCCGACGCTTCTCAACTGTCTTAGGCAAAGACAACTAACGAAGAAACAAATTACCCGCCCGGTTAGGGAACAAAGCTCTAAAACGCCTTCCAAGTCCTTTCCCTTTTCGCCTCACCTGTAAACAATGGGATCGCACGTGTGAAACGGGGAACCGTATATTGCCGGTTACCGTGGAAAAGTCTACAGGTAGCTCCTTGGATCTCGACCGGCGGCACCCCGGTTGTGCCTGTCAATATTACTACTCCTAAAACATAATTTGTTGTGTTGAACATCTGTTCACACATCAATCAATCATCATAAACAAAGATAACCCAGTAGTACTATTTGCACACAGGGAGAACCACTTTTGCAGAAAAGTGCCTAGATTGATTCAAATATCAGATGGTCCTAGCGGTGTAGATACGTTCCAAACTGTTGGGATACTTTGAAGTGAATCTCTACCATCCCTTATACCAAATCTATGTGGTCGGCCCCACTTGAGTATTTGTGAAGGGTAGGAAACGAAAACGACAGGGGAACAACTTGCACTCATTTTCTCACGCATAATCTTTGGAAAGGTAACAAGGGAAAATATTTAATGGAACATTTATATCCACTCGGGTTAAATTTCTGAATGAAAATGTATGCCATTTAACGCGAGGAGACCTGACCTCAAAATGAGGATTTCGGCATTTTAAGGGTAACTGTGGTCGGCAAGCATTTATTTTGTTTGTGATTGTGTTTCTCTAGACATGCCTTATAAGTGTTGTCTATCAAGATTTGACTACGATGTAACCATACACAAAGAAATAGCCTGAATAAGTTATTAATATTATATTAACTTCTCTATTTGCCACCTAAATAAGATTGAGCGTGGCATTAAAAAAAAAAATGTATTTTTATTTTTTAAAACCATTTGTTAGTGGCTAAGAATGTTAAAGAATGTGTGCAAATATTTCTTTTTAGTAATTATTAGGGGTTTGGATGTAATTTTTTTTTAAAAAATGGAAATAATCAGATTATATAGATGTCAACATCTCTACCTTTTTATAATGAATTATAACAATTTGAGTAACCATATATCTAAACCAAAATTCATCCTTCAGCGAAGGAATCAGATGTAAGGGGATCTCATCCGTCAAAGTCACCCAAAACTTTGCCTAAATGCACTTTCTGGGGTTTTGAACCTTGGTGGATGGCTTTTTATCACATACCATCATAGTCACCAATTACATTCAACCTAGAATCAAGCTACAACCCTTCGCCTTGTATGCGATTTTGATCATGCATTGTACACATGCTAGCTTTTTTTGCAATGTCATTAAGTTAGAGATATGGATTACTATTGGCACTCATACAAAATATTATAAAGATTATTACTTCTCTACAAATTTAGACATAATTGACGAAGGAATGATAAAGAGCCTTTACAAGTCATTTTTTTTTCCTAAAATTAAGGGGTGGAAGCATAAAGCTTTATTTCACTTGTGGGCTAATTACAAAATTGCAAGTTTGAAGCCTTAAAAATTGGCCACCTTTGATTGAAGGTTTATTTTTAACAATGGTTCCTCAATGGAATAACTATGTAAAGCTATGCAGACACCACATAGGCATCATCTATGATTGAAGGAACTTTGATTAAAGGAATTTAATCAAAGGTCCTTCAATGGAAACCATATATGATCTATGGCAGGACAATATCTTCAATGGTAGCTCTATACATATAATACTGCATTCTTTCAACTAAAGAACCTTGCAGTTAGCACCTAATCAGCCATCCTCTTCATACTTGCAATCCTAATTTCATGATGATTACCACCATTCAAATCTATCTTATTGAAATACTTTGATTCAATTAAATAATACAAATAATCCATCCTTTTTAATATAAATCTCTTTAAGTTCTCTATAATCTATGTGCATTCTTCATTCTCCTCCTTTCTTTGGTGTGAATATTACCAATACTACATAGGGACTTAAACTTTCTCTAATCAAACCTTTCTTTAACAATTCTTGCTCTTGTGTATTCAAATCATCATTTTCTACTAGTAGCATAATACTATGTGCATCTTTATTTAGCAAAATCACTCATATAATCAACTCCATATGATGATTGATACTTCTAATTAGGCATAATCTAGCTTTTTTATTATCAAATACTATATCCCTATACTTTGTTAGCAATTCAAACAAAATTATTTCTAATATTTCTTTATCTATACTACTGCATATGTTTAGCATTATTTTGAATGCATATTTCATGCTTTAGACCATCTAAGAACATCCCATCATCCACCAAATAAACTCTAGCATAATTACCACATAATTAATTTCATAGGTTCTCTTTCTCATGTGATTGAAACTTAGGGCATGTGTATGACATTTACAATGCTAATGGGTGTTGTCATAATAGTGGTTTACAATTCCTGAGAGGAACGAATTTTAGCTGAAATCACATATTTTTAGAAAATATAATGATTTAAGCCTTAAAAGTTCCATTTTAAGGATTCCAATTGAAGAGGGTTTGATCAAATCACCTTAGATCAAACCCCTTGGATAGAACCTCGCTAGTTTTAAACCATACCTATAAATGCGTCTCCTTTACACCTATCAAAATCTTGATAAAAAATCACTTTTGATTTAGCTTTTGGGGATCAAATGAATTCATTTAAAATTTATTTCAAATGATTATGGTATTCCTCGAACAAGCTATCCAATGAATATAATTTTAATATGTTTTGGTTTTGTTATGTATTTATTTTTAAGTTTTATTAAACATAGTTTTTCATCGAAAATGAATTTCTTTGTTCTTCACATGTGGAAAAATAGAAGATTATCACAAAAAAATTTAAAAATATAGTGCACCAGATATTGAATTCTGATCCAAAAAAAATTAAATTAAATTTTGACCTATACAAAAAAAGTTAAGCGTTATCACGGTCGTATTGTGCGAATTATATTCGTTTCACTTTGAAACTTGATTAAGGAAAAAATATTCAATTAAAAACTATCTAACCAAGTGGAAGCACTAGATATCAAAGTTACAAATCTAAATTTGAAAGAATTAGAATTTTATCCTTCATGGAAAAAATTACGCAGCGTTATATGGTGTAAGGCCTTTTTTAAAAATGTTGTTTTCGAAAAAAATCAATTTTCGTGGGAGATGGAAAAAGAAGTGCAATTTGATTCCAAAATTTTGAAAAAATATTTTTAGAATCTACAGACAAAATTTGATAAGACTCTAGTTTGCACCATCTTCAAATTCCTCACAGTTTAGCCGCTATAGGTGCCTAAATGTGAAGATTTAGTTAAAAATAATAATTTCTGTCCGGTTTGGCCAAAATTGTAAACCACTATTATGGGATCACCCTAATTTTATGATATATAAAAATCATTTTTGAGTATTTTTATGTTTCCAGACTCTACATTTTCAAAGAAATTTATCCCCCAAGACTTTTAGTTCCCTCAAAGAAAACTAAGGTGGGTCTATTGAAATCCTTTCCAATGCATCCAACTAGTTTATTTTCCACCCAATGGGAAAGGAGTTATGATTGGACCAAGTTGGGTACCAAATTTTTTTAAAAATGAGTATTTTTGGGAACCAAGTTTATTAGTTTTAGTTACCTTTCTAGCTCGATTTGAAAAAAGTATAAAATATTCAATTTTAAATTATTGAAATAGATTTGAATTCATGCATCTCTCTACACAATTTTCCATATGTACTATATATGAGTTCACTCAATTTTGAAAAAAATAATTTTATCTAGCTTCTATAATTATTATTGTTGCATATTTTTTTGTTTGATAATTACTAATAATAAATATAGTTCCTACTAATGAATTATTCTCTAGATTCTATGCATAATTTAGATCACTTTCCATGGATTAATAATATGTCATTCAATTCCCTTCATCAAAGTGTAAATGTTTTCTCTACCATTATCAATATCCTTTCTATCATACTACCATGATATTCCTAATAGAAAATGACAAACAATCATAGGAATATTTATCACACAATAATTAATCATAAATAGTATCATTGTTGATTTTGAACAAATATTATTCATTTACTATAATATCATAAATTATTGTCCTTAACAATTTCACACTAGGTTTAGCTCCCCCTCATGTGCCTAGACCCAATTGTACATTTTAATGTACCTATTTTATAATAATCTTTAGAAAAATAGAGATTGAATTGGGATTAGGGAATTAATGTTCATTTACTAATGCTTAAGGCCCCAAAATAGGTCTAGGCTAGGGTGCCCAACACACTTTCCAAAATTTTTTGGCCCCAATTCAAATATGTTAGTGTCAACATTTTAACATTTAGAAATCCAAATTCATTTGTCGGTTATCAATAATTAATTTGTGGGAAATTAAAGAATTTCATATAAATACAAATCTTTCTCATCATTTGAAAGCCTAATTTTTTTAAGAAGCAATACTATCATTTGAATTGAGCAATTAAGCAATCAAGAGAAAAAAATCTAAAATTATAGAAACATCACTTCATTCAAGCATCATGTTTTCATGTGAGTTTGTTCATGTTCCATGTCTATTTTTTTTGTGAGTACTAATACTTGTAGGACTCAAAATCAAACATCGAATTCTCCTTGAAGGTGATGAGTACAATGACATCAGTCCATCAAGGAATACACATATGAGTGGTAAGTTGCATTAATTATTAATTTTTCACTTATTTATCATTTAGCCTCTACCCAACCAAGGGTAAGCTCTCTTTTACATCACCATAGCCATTATAGCGGTAGAAATACCAAAACAAGGTTTGACTTAGGAAATACCCTATATGACACAACCATTTCCTGTCTTATGTGTAGGTTGCAAATCTATAGAGAATTTGGAGAGTATTGAAGACCGGATTGTTCATTCAAGCATTCAAGTCTTACACATCAAAAATTAGGGAAAGTGGATTTTATTAGCGGCAAACAAAGTTTTGACACTAAGTCCAGAGGAGAAGAACCTACAAACAAAGATCAATTGAGATTTGAACTCTGATTTTGAGTATCTGCACTTCCAAGTCTCAACATCATATGCCCCTGTCCAATCATTTCAAGCTCAAATTTATATGTTAGGTTCTTTTGTGTCTACACTCTACTCTCTTGAACTCTATTTCTAGTTTCAATTCTATATTTTCTAGAAATCATGTCATTTTGTCGTATTTTCATAGTTAACCTAAGTACATCCTCACACTATCAAATTGAATCAATTAATAGTCAATCACTCACTATCAACACACGCCATTTTTTAAAAAAGGACTAAAACCTTGATCCACTATTCTATCTCTTCTATTGAGGTTAGTAGCCAAGTGGGTGTTTGAGATCAATTTTAGTCGTTTCCATTGTGATATAAGAGGAGGTGTGATTTAGGCCTGTGAAGCAATTTTTCCTTAATCTTCTTTTGATTTTCAGCTTTCATACATTTTTGTCTTCGAGATGAATCCGCGCTTAAAGAAAAAGTTGTTCTAAAAGATGTGCAATGCACCATGTGGTGGTTGCAAGGCTTTTATTTATCGTCTTCCTCTCAGGAGAAAGTTAGGGAACATGTTAGCTCGGTGGGGATTTTCTATAAGGCTGCTTTCATAAATCTAAGATTCTCCACCTACTCGACACGTCATCTTTTCGCTTTGGGTAGGTCGCTCTTAATGAACAATCTCTTTTGGAGTTTTTTGGAGCATGCTAGGTCTTTCTTCTTTTTAAGTTGGAAACTTTGATTCAATGCCATCGATCTACGTGATTGGTCAACTAGATTTTTCTAGGTTATTTTTTAGGATTTTATTATTTTCAAATAACAATCTTTACTAAATATCTAAAGGACATTAATGTGATAGTTGGGAATTAATGAGTAAATATTGTTACAATTTAATCAAGGATCTACGATCAGATCATGAGTTATCAGATACAAGCATCTGGCAGTAATTACATTTAGGTGTTGGCATTGTTTCTCTCTATTTTTAGCTATAAATAGCAAGTGGCAATAGAGAAAAGGAGTTCCCTGGAAGTTCTTTTTTTTTAAAAGGAAGTTCTTTTAGTTTTCCTTAGTTATAGAAGTATTTTCAAAATTTTAAAGTTGGTAGAACATTGCTTTTCTCTGGCATGTTATATTGTTTTAACTCAAACTATTATTGGATTAGCAACTGACCTTTGTTTTTTAAGTTCATTTGATATTTAAGCACGAATTATTTTTGAAAATCTTTAGAAAGCTGTGCATGATATTGCCTTTGTGAAGTTCTTAACAATAGCTTTATGT
>VDFB02086081.1:397929555-398016938 GCA_007258455.2 Sequoia sempervirens | reverse complement strand
ACCCTTAACCCTTAAACTCTAAACCCTTAATATTAGGTGTGTATTAAAACATTATAAAAGTATAAATTTTTGGAGTTCTATTAGGAATTGAATGATAAATGGCGATGAATGGGAAAATCTAAGGCACTTTAATATTTTCAACTAAAAAGTTAGAGTTCAATTAGGATTAGTGTTCACTTAGGGTTAGGTTTAGGGTTCAATTAATATTCAATTTGGGTTAGGATTGAGGATGAGGTTGGGGTTTAATTAAGGTTATGAATTCAATAAGAGTTCAAATAGGGTCAAGGTTAAGATTAGGGTTGGGGTTAAGGTTCAATTAGGATAAGAATTAGTGTTAGGGTTAGGATTAGAGTTCAACTGTAGTTCAAAGTTAGGGTTATGGTACAATTGGGACTAGTGTTCAATAAATGTTCAATTAGGGTTATACTTGAGTGGGTTAGTTTTAAAAGTTCAGTTAGGGTTTGGGTTAGGGTTGGGATTATGAATCAAAGTAGGTTTGGGTTAGGGTTTGATTAGAGTTAGGTTTAGGGTTTAGTTAGAGTTAGGGTTAGGAGTTAGGGTAGGAATTCAATTATGTAGTGGTAAATTACAGTGAATTTAGTGTTGATTAGAGGTAAGGGTTAGAGTCCAAATGGGGTTAGGAGTTTGACTAGGGTTGGGATTATAATAGGAATAAGTTTTGTGTGTTTAATTATGATATCAGAATTTGGTATAATTTTAGAAAATGAAATGAGATTTGGACACAAAAGAAAAAAATAGAAAAGAAGTTGATTTATATAGATCTTATTTCTTAATTTATTCTAAAATTCTAATTAATAATTGTTTAATTAATATAAAATGAATATTTAATTTAATTTAATTTAATTTAATTTAATTTAATTGTATTAGATAATTAGTAAAACTAAATAGATATGCAAATATTTTATGGATTTTAAAATTGGGAATTTAGTTTAATTTTATTTGTAATGTCAAATAGTAAAATTTTAGATTGAAATACTTAATTTATTTTAAAATATTTATAATTAATGTTCAATTTATAAACTAATATTAAGACATTAATAAATATAACCCTAATAATATGTTATTAGGATTAGGGTTAGTGTTAGTATTAAATTAGGGTTAGAATTATGGTTCAATTATGTTAGGGTTTAATTAGGGTTAGTGCTCATTAAGGGTTAGGGTTTAAATATGATTCAATTAGGGTTAGCATTCAATTAGGGCTAGGATTTAGATGGGCTTAGGGTTAGGGTTAGAAATAGTGTTTAATCAGTCTTAGAGTTAAAAATAGGGTTCAATTAGGCTTAGGGTTAAAATTATGATTCAATTAGGGTTAGGGTTCAATTAAAGGTAGGATTATATTTCAATTAGGGTTATGATTCAATTATGGTTAGGGTTTTGCTAAATTATAATTACCTAACATATATGAGTTTGGGGTTAGAGCTAGGATCTTGATTTAATTAAGCTCAAGCTTAAGGTTAAGGTTAGGGTTTAATTAAGCTCAAGGTTAGGGTTAAGGTTAAGGTCGGGGTTTGATTAGGGTTATAATTAGAGTTAAGGTTGTCATGAGAACTATGGTTAGTGTTAAACTAAGGATTATGAATAGCATTAGAATTATGGTTAGGGTTAGAATTATAATTAAGATTATAATTAGGGTTAGAATGAGAAGGGTTAGGATTATAATTATAGATAGAATTAGGGTTAGATTAACATTAGGGTTAAGGTTAGGTTAGGTTTACCATTTAATTAGAGTTGGGGTTCTAGGATAAAGCTTGGGTTCAATGATAGTGTTAGGGTTGGGGTTAGAGTTAAAGTTCAATTAAAAATAGGGTTAGGGTTCAATTAGGTTTAAGGTTAAGGTTAGATTAGGGTTATGATTCAATCTCAACAATAATTCTCTCTATCTCTAACCCTAAACTTAATCGTAAAACTAACACTAACACTATTTCTAATTATTTTATTAATTATATTTTAAAAATTGATATATTTATTTTATTTCATATATTAAGTATGAAACATTTTTTATCCTTTAAAAATTATTTTATTACATATATTTTAAAACTTGATATATTATTATATTTGTTTTATTATATGTATATATCAATTTTTTTAGTGTATAAGAATTATTTTATCGATCATATTTTAAAAATTGATATTTTTATTTTATTTTATTTATTAAATGTATATAACAAAATATGAAACAGTTAGTTCAAAATGATTTTATTAATTATATTTAAAATAATTCAAAGTAAAACAAAATTATTTTTTAAAGAACAAAAATTTATTCTATATTTTTAAGAATTTAAATATACAATAGTTTTAAAAAGTAGAGAATAAATTTTTAAAGAAAAAAAATTATATTGAACATACTAAGGAAGTACGCAACAAATAATTAATGAAATGTACATTAACTGACACTGACAACCATTAACAAAAGTGTAGCAGGCATAAGCCATGTGGATGCCCATGCCTTTTTGTAGGCTGGGTAGCCATTGCCTCACCATACTACTTGTTTCCAAGGAGATCCACATGGTGCCTGCTCGTGATATCGCAATCAATAAAGAACTCACAACTTTTGATCACGCGATGTTGGGCAACCGTGGATCTCAACCATCGACAATCTTGTTCATTCAACATAGTCACCAACCTTGTTATTAACCATCGAGCACCTTTCTACCAGGATTATAACATCTCCATTGATTTAAAACACGTGCATCTTATAACTGCTTTAGTAACCTGTGACATAATGTATTAAAGATGCATCAAAGTATTTATCATTCCTTCCTCTTCACCGGATGAGACACGTGGCGCTCGCCCATGATATCAAGATTAACGGGTGGGGCCATCGTGGGATGGCGGGGAATGACTGAGATCACACGACAATTGATTTATGGCCATGTGAACTTGTCCCTCTACAAAATAAAAACATTTATTAGGGGAGAGGGCTCAGTACACGTGGCGCTCACCCGTGATATCGCGATCGACCGGTGGGGTCATCGCGGGATGGTGGGGAACAACTGAGATCACGTGTCTCATCTGATGAAGCCGAAGGAATGAAGGAAATATTGTGGTAAATTAATCTGGCCTTAATACATTAAAAGGCGGGTTACTAAAGTGTTCTTTAGGTGCACATGTTTTAAATTAGCGGATATGTTATAATCTTAATGAAAAAGTTGCTCGACGGTTAATAATAAGGTTGGCGACTATGTTGAAGGAACAAGATCACGAATGCTCAATATCTACAGTTTCCTGCCATTGTGTGATCCAAAGTTTGAGGATCTTTACTGATTGTGATATCGTGGGTGACCGCCACGTCGACGATTAAAATTTAAATCTGCATCAAATATGGTTGGAGCCGTTTGTGCAACGCGCAAGTGAGCTTTAATGGCAGATGAGATTGTTATCAACTAAAATTTTGTCCCTTGTTGAAACTGACGTTCAACACCTTAGTGTAACATTGGAAGAACTTTAAAGATGTGTGTTTCTTGTAGACAGAGGTCAACCTCCGGAGAAGGCTGGATTCCTTTGGGTATCACCTAAAACTACTGATTCTTGTGAGGAAAAGGGAGAAGGAATACATAAATTGAAAGCTAAATTCTAAGGTGATGCACCAAAATGATAGGAACAATGAAATACTAGAGTTACACTTGAGTATTGTTGATGGAGATTGGACCACACAACGAGATTCTGTAGATCATGCATACAAACAGGTTTGACATACACACACTTTCAAGAAGGAAAGCAGATTTTCACAAATAAAAAGCTCACGTGCAATTGAATAAACACAGTTTGTAACATACATAATACTACTTTTGCAAAGAAAGGCATGCTGGCATGAAACAAAGCTATAAGGAAAAGAAATATTTCACTAAATAGCTTGATGAATCACTAAAAATATGGACAATACTTCACAAGAACCAGAAGGCAAAGAGTGAACGATCAATGGCATTCAAGGTAAGTTTTATATAACATGCTCCAAACTGAGTTACAGAAGCTTGCTAATCTGAGAGGGGACTATAAAAGGTCACAGACTTCAGAAGAGCAACTGGAGAAATCCTTTACAAGAAGGCGAAAAATCCATATATACAAAAGTGTGTCGGCCCCTCTAGGCTTACAAAAATATCAGCTTAGAAAAGATTTGCCTTAAGATCTTTTGATTGAATTTAATGATGTGCCCTGCGTGCCCAGTTGCCTATGTCAGTGAAGAAACACCCTAGAGAAGCCCTCATATCTTTTGTAGCTACCACATTCATTTCTGAGCCTTGTGTCCATCTTTGAATCCTTTGCTGAAGAGCTGCATTGAATGTCCCCAAGTTTAGAACAGAGACACATTACTTTTCATTCGGTTGATCTTCCTTGTCAAAGCATCAGTTAGTAAAGATGTCAATGGCTCATCTTGGATCCCTCTGGTTGGCTGGTTCACATTCCACATGGATTCCATGATGGTCAAACCCATTCAATCAGAATCACATCTTGGTGAGACATTGTAAGTGTCTCACCAATGCGACTATGTCCCTCTGTAGCTATCAACAAGACATGGATATATTGATAAGAGTCTTTATCGAGCTTCAAAACTCATATCAATGTTGCGTTTGTGGTCACCAAGATAATCGCCATCAGGAAGACCCTTTACCTTGCACATTCTGCTCTATCGGGGAGACATTCTACCAGTAAGCCGAGATGTCACAGCGAAGCTTCTTCCTTTTCTCCGTTGACATCACACTTCGTTGAGACATCCTCATTTGCCATGATAACATGGTGAACTCAAACCTCTTGGTGAACTGTATTTCCACTATGGCAGGAGCTTGCTTGGTCCATAAGACCTTCCACCGAGCTTCATTTTGTTGTGGTGAGACCCCCTGGTTTCAGCGTGACCTCTCACCAAAACCAAAAATACTTCGGCAAGCTCCTTCATGTCGGGAAGACCTCTTGCTGATCTCTCTTTTTCTCCTCCGACTCATTCTATATCGGCAAGACCCTTAGGCATTGCTGAGACCTCACGATAATCCCTCCATCCTTTGTCGAAACCAACATCTTCTATTGGAAAAACCTTGGCCTGTCGGCCAGACCCTTTGCCGAGCACACTACGATCTCCCCGAACTCACATCTTTTGGCCAGACTAGTGTTTGTCGTGGAGACTCACGCTGAACTCCTCCATTCACTGAGACTCCCACTGGTCGGTGAGACATTTCACCGAGCTCCCTATGTTATACCGAGGGCATCCTCTTTGTTGGCAGGACATGTCACACTCGGCTAGACTTATGCCGAACAGCCCCGCTCTTCCCAACTTCTCTTCATTTTCTGTCGGTGAGACATCTTTGATGTCACCCCGAATGCATTCCATTCCACCGAGCTCTTTACTTCCTTCAGCAAGACTGTGGCGAGTCGAGAAGACTTCATAGCAAGGTCCAATAGTCATACCGATTCCTGCTTCTGTCGCTAAGACCATCTTTGTTCACCAAGACATCATATAGAATTCCTTTTTCTTCGGCAAACTCTTCATTTCGAGAAGACTCTTGGTGAGACCCTTTTGATGTTGACAAGACATTGGCCTGTCCACTAGACCTCTCGCCGGGCTCCCTATCTCTCGGCGATGAGCTACTTTCTCTTCAGTCGGGGGGACATCATGCCTTCGCCAAGACATCATGGCGAAACTACTTTCCTTGGCCAAGACCACTTTTCTCTTGGCAAGCTTCTTTTCGTGTCACTGAGACATCTTATTGAGCTCAAATTGTTATGCCGAAGACCTCTTCATAAAGCATTGTCAGCAAGACATGTTTGTTTCGCTAAGAGGTCACAATGAGCTCTAGAACTTACCCCGAAGTGTACAACCATCGCCAAGAGTTATACCGAAGTCATCAACACCATCAGCGAGACATTTCATTCTCGTTAAGACTTCTCTCTGAGACTCTTTGTGTTACCTCAAATGAATGCAGTCGGTGTGACTTCCTCACATTGGTAAGACCTCTTACCGATAGTATTTCTTCTGGCGAGAGTTTCCCCGATGACTTTAAACCAACTGCTAACGGTGAGACTTTAACTCTTCACTGGGACTTCTCACCGAGCCGCTATAGGTTATCCCGAAGTCTGTGGTCACCGTGAGTCTCCCCGAATGACGATTGAATGGCCAATCGGCCAAAGAATTCCATGCGATAAGAGGTCATACCGAACCCCTCTTGTCACAGTGATAGGCTTTGTAGTGAAAGCATTCGGCAAGACAAAAAATAGGTCATAGCGACCTATTCAAAACAAAATTAAAACATAAAGTATCAAAGCTGCTAGTCGGCCAGACAATGAAGATGTTATACCAACTTGGCTCTAATGGAGGCTTCAGCTTGTGATTATTGAGGCATATTTTCAACAAAGCAAGCTTCCCCAACTGAGTTCCCTGTGAAGTTTCATCAGATGCATGAACTAACCCTCAATGGAAATATCCCATTTGGCCCTTATGAACACCTGCAACATAGATGCCTTGCCTGATTGAGCCTGAGGGTGAAAATTAAGTAACAGAGACATTTGCAGGCATGATTTGATCAAGATAAAATCAATTCTCCTATTTTATTTGTATCACAAAGCATTCAAGTATTTTGTGGAGTAGTTTCAGAGCTGAAAGCAAAGTTGTGAATCTCTGCAGCCAAAATTTGGGAATTTTGCAAACAAAGCCGTGAGTTAATTTATGTGCTTCTCAGTCATTCTACACTTGAATTTGGGAAAAGATTGATGTACTTGTCATTGAGCTTGTTGATAAACATGTTAGGGCTATAATTTAATTATAGTTGTAAGAAATTGCAGTGTTTTGTTCTGTAATTTCCTATCTCTGGTTAGTCCTAGCTATTCAAAGTGTGAAATTGTAAAAAGACCCTAGTTTGTCCAAGATGGCACCGCCAAAGCAACATTCTAGCCAAGTTGACTATTTAAAAAGAAACCTTCATGATGATTTCCTAGATCAATTGCCCTACTCAACAAATTATAGGAAGAAGGGATTGGTTCTAATGCGAGGGAAAATCCTAGGGGAAGGGTTAGTATATAATTGCTCTAACATTGCCGATGCTAGGGTTCCTCTCATAGGCTTGGAAATGTTCAAATTATGGTATGGATAGAGGAATTTGCCTCACCCCTTTTCAAATGGCTGGATGTATGATTTGGGAAAGCTGGTGGTCCCGAATGTGTTCCTTGACATAGACTTACTTAGGGTAGTGGTTGCAAGATATGACCCTGTCACATGGGTAATCAGGGATAATGACAGAAAGGTTCTGTTGAGCGTTAATAGAGAAGAGGTTCAATAGATTTTTGACTTGAGTGAACCGAGTGAAGACTTGGTTCCTATCAATCTTGAGGAAATGAAGTAGGAATATGCAAAGTTGAAATATCTTTTTAGAGCTAAGTTGCTTCCACCTCATCTGGCTAGGGTAGGAGGTTCACAATTTCATATCAACCCCAGTGCCTAGGAAACTTTCAGATTAAACTATTTTGCAAATCATTTCTTGGCCACTTTCTATTCATTATGTCAGATTTTGGGTTTCAGTCTTGGTACGGCGATTCCTATTGCATACATGTTCATGGGGGTGTAAATACAACACCCTAACTTCTCTGTGACATATGAATTTGCTTCTTTCTTGGTTGAGAGGATACATGAAGGGTTGTCAAAGTTGTAGAAAAATGATACCGACACTCAATTATTTTGGTATTCTATGCTGATGCATAAGTTCTTGTTCAAGAATGCTGACTTTTTCTTTGAAAATATGGAATTAAGGCAATCGGTTGATGGAGAAAGATTGCGAGTACAATTATGGGCTGCAGATTTATCTTGCAATAAGGAAAGCACCAGTTATGTGCAATTTGATAATTGTTTTTCTTCTAGATTGAGGGCTAGACTGATGGTGAATGTACCCAGGATCCCTGAGGAATTGCATGATTTCCTCAGGCCAAAAGGGAGGAAGCTAGAATTGAAAGTTTGACATAACTGGGGTGACATTATCCCATACCTAGCCATCACTATTTTGAGAGTATACAGTTTTCAAGGAACCCCCCAATATACTGCCATACAATGTGCCACCAAGAGTGGGGTTTGCAGAAGTTATGTGGCAAATAGGTTGTATCCATGTGGACAACATCACAGGGAGGGGTAAGGGAACATTTTTCCCTGATTATATAGTGGTATCTGATTTCTCCCTTTCAAAAGGAGGCTGGGTGCATTTTGAGAAATTCTTTGATGATTACCATTTGAGGTGTGGTCCAAAGTGGCATCATGATCTTGAGGGTTTCTTTGCCCTTTCATACAAAGAATAAAGGCTGGAAAATTTGTGCATGAGTTCAAATTTCCTGAGGATTTGATTAGAAATGAATTTGATTTAAATAGGCAGGAGTTGAACAAGGATAAATGGATAACCTATGATAATCTATTAGATATTGTGCATAAGATGGGTTTGAAGTATGATCCATTGTTGGAGTTCAATCCATACCATAAGAAGATTGACTTTCTAATGCATAACTTCAAGGAAATTATGGGAAAATTGAGGACCAAAAAGATAAATTTAGAACTGAGTCTGGGTGTACAGGAACAAGGTGCCAGGCCAATTGAAACAAGGCCAACATACCAGCCTACAAAAAGGTGGCCTATTTATAGGAGGAAAAATGATGATAGCAGTGATGAAGGGAAGTGGATAGAAAAGGAAAGCAAATAATGAAGTTGCCTTCACAACCAAGTCCAAAATTCAAAGTGTCTAGGGTAATTAAAATCATTGATTTATAATTATCACCAGAAGATAGTCCCTCATCACCACCATTGAGCCAAGCCCTAAAAGACAAAGAATTGATCAACCACAGGAGGATCTGATGGATGAAATTATTATTACTGATCAGGACATGTAGGTTGGTATGCCTTCCCCTCCTAGGCCAGCTAAATTGGTTCTATTTGATTTAGATATGAAAGGAGAAAGTGTACAAGATGCAAGAATGGAAGCATCTAAGGAGTTTCTAGATGACAATACATTTGTAAAAACTCCTGTATTTTTGCAATTGGTATGGAGGATGAAATTTGAAGAATATCAAGGGAAATGTAAGAAGAGAAGAGAACTAAGGCCTGATAGGTTAGACCAGGATAATGATGAGGAGGTAAAAGATGAATTAATGGAGGAATTTAAGAACATCACTCTTGAAGAGGGAAGAAAACTGGTGAGTCAGGCTAGTGTGTTGATTCTTCCTGAATGGAACATTGCAGATGTTGTAGCATTTACTGCTATTTTAAAGTCCAAACATCCTTTGCAAGACTCTGAAGAAGAGGTCAAGGCAGCATTGCAAGATTCTGCCTTCAGTGAGGAATATGAAACTTTGGCAATTTGGGCATTGGCCCCTCAAGGAAGAAAGCCAAATGTTATAGATATTAATCCAAATTTCAGAGGAGGATTAATAATAAAGAGAGCTTTGGAGACCTCAACCAATAAGGCCACTAATTTGACTGTGAATGTGGCCAAATTGACCCAAAAGACTGCTGAAAGGGAGGAGGCTGAAAAGAAGAGCATAATGGAGAAGTATAACCTTTTGATTGAGAAATACAACAAGATGCAATAGAGGAATGTTGAGTTGAAGAATGAGGTGGAAAGGTTTAGGTATAAATAGATTGGGGAGACACCAAGTGCTATAGGGACCAACACATTACCTTCCATAGTAGGGTCAGTGCCTCCTGCTTCTCCAATTGTTTCCACCCCAGGGTCTCCTAGTCAAAATCTTTCTCTCACCCCTCCTTTAGAACAAATTGATGAAGAAACAAAGTGCTCTGTTGATCCTACAAAGAAGCATCTCTTGCAAACAATTGATGAATTGCAAACATCATTGAAGGTAAGTGAGGAGGGATCTCTTTCAAAGAAAAAGGAGATTGTTACTACTGTCTTGAGGCATTTAAATGAAAAAGGTTGATAGTAAATTGCTATCTATACATTATTTATATTCTTTGCTATTAGATGCAATAGAGAATATTGATAGGGATCATGAAGTAGTGATACCATTGATTGAAAATTGGATCCCTAGGGCCAGTGATTTGGATGCTGCAGTTATAATGGCTTCAAGGTTTGATACAAATAATAGGCCCAAATCATTAAAGCCTACTCAAGTGTTGGTTAAATCATTGCAAGGTTTTCAGACCCTACCAGATGATTTGAGTAAGATCAGGGAATTGGTGAAAATTTTTAATGATTGGGGTAACACATTGTTACCAGATATAATTGATGAGCAGGGGAAAATTAGGTCACTCCAATAGTGGCAGGATCAAGCAAGTGAAGTAATCAATGATCAAATTAAATTAATTTGTGATGAGTCAGATTATGACTTGTTGGTGAGCTGTATGGATAAAATCATTAGTACCTACTCATTTTTGGAAGCTTTTGAAAGAGATGCAAATCAGGTAGCGGTAAAATACATACCTTATAATACCAAGATGAATGAGGTGATTAATTTTGATTGGTCAACTGATGAAGAATACCAGAAATGGGTAACTAAATATTTGAGTGAGGAAGAGTAAAAGGAATGGACTACTAACAGGTGGTAAATCAGATGTTGCGGTTACAATGGTTTCCAATTTTTCTTTGATGGCATTCTTGACGCAGGTTTCTTGTGATTTTTTGTTGTTGCATTGAATTTTCTTAGCTGACATGATGAACAAGAATATTCTCCAAGGTGATGGCTATTGTAACAATTTTTGGAATATCACTAGGTGTGCCAACTAGCTAGTGACATGTGTACTTTCTGGCCTGATGCTTGTTTGCTCCTTCATTTTCTATAAGAAGGATTTCAAGGCCAGAAGTACAGGTTAGCACGTTAGATAATTTTTGGTTGAGTCTAGGTGAAGTTGCAGAGCAAATTGTAAAGTTTGATGGTTTTAGAGAGAAATACAATTTAGGTTCTGAGTTATTCTGTAATCGGTTTTGAATTCATGGGGATTTAATGTTGTATAACAACACTAGCATTTGAGTTGAAATGATAAATTCAAACTCATGTCTCTCCACCGTACATGCATATCCAATTTTGAATAAGATGACTAAGGGTTGTTTCATTCATCTCACTGTTGTGGTGTGTATAATCCTTATTTTAGCTTTAATTCAAAGAATTAATTAAAATGCTTGAATGGGATTATAGGTGGATATGTTTTGTATAAGGATTTGATAAGTAGTATTGGGTGAGAATGCATACTGATGAAATTGTAATGCAATATTGTCAGGGATCTTATATGTTATGTATTAAATCTATCATAAACCTTTAGATGCTTATGAATTTGACTCCTGCAATGGATATATGACACTGATCTAAATTGTACTTATTTGTGTAGTTCAATAATTATTTGTCTTTGCCTAGAGCTTGCTACAAATTGCAAATTAATGACTATATTTTACTATGGATTGTGTTGTAGTTATCTCATAGTCCACATAGTTGATATTATCGGTGAACAACCAATTTTATTCGATATTATCCTATTGTGTTGAGCTATTCAATGGGATTATCTGTTATGTGTTAATATTGTTTATGATATTGGTGCAGAGGTTGTAAGCACATTAAGGGATCACCCTCCCAGGTCTTGCAGAGCCCAAAGTGTAGGAGGATTTTTAAAGTCCTCATCAGTTGGTCCAGGTCCTTCGAGCAATATTGTTATCATAGTGAAAAAATATTGTTATCATAGTGAAAAAATATTGTTCTTATGTGTACAACAATTGGGGTAGCAATGTACAAGCATTGGATAAATTTATATTAATAGTTTGTCCTATCACAAATATAAAAGGTGAGCACAATAAATAACATGTATTTTCCCATTAAATGTGAAGGATTTTCAAAAAGTTTTAGTGTTCAACTATTGGTCCATTTTTGTTCAATATAAGTTGTATTTTAAATAATTATGTGTTGCTTTTATAACAACAAATATATTTTTTGTGTTCAACTATTAGTCCATATGTGTTGAATATAAAAGGTAGAGATATCAAAGATTTATGGTTATCAATAAGTATTTGGTCCACTTAGGTTGTATATTAATTTTAATTTAAATAAAAATATCATATTCTACAAGCATAAAATATCAAATCCCCATGAATTCAAAACCTACTACAAAAAGACTCAAAACCTAAATTGCATTTTCCTTAAAACCATCAAACTTTACAATTTGCTCTGCAACTCTACCTAGATTCGACCAAAAAATATCTAACTTGCTAACCCATGCTTCTTTCCTTGAAATCCTTCTTATAGAAAATGAAGGAGCAAACAAGCATCGGGCTAGAAAGTACCTCTCATTTCACATGCTTTTCTTCACAAAACTATTGAAGACAATAGCTATACTTTCTTTATTTCTCATCCTACACCCTATTCATGCATCCTACAATTACAACAGTATCCATGGGGCCTATTACACAAGCTACAGTAATCACAAAAAGTGTAAAAGCCCCTTTATATCATGTTTGGACTACAAAACCCTCAAAAACAGGGTAACTGGGCTGTATGCAAATAAATAAAGCTTTCTAACTCAAATCAATGCCTTAAGCCCTCAAATCAGATTCAAATCAAAGCTAACACATATCTCCATGACCTAGAATTGATTTCACATCAAAATATAGCTGCATGTGACCGTACAATGCTGCATAACAGAAAAAATATAGAAAATTTGAAAAAAAACAAAGATTTTCGAATGTCAAGAGCTTGTATTTTAAATCCTCAACCATCAACAACCATTACAATGATCACTTTATTCCTTTTAAAGGCCTTTACATGTCAACCACTAAACAACCACCTCTACAACTAACTTTTTAATTTTTTATGATCACATGAAACATAAAACACACTAATTTCAAGGTTGTTAACATCACTATTGAAATGTTTTAATTTTTTGACCTTTCAAACATTAAAAAGTACATCATTAAATTAATTATGTAATGGCATAAAAATTAAAAACATCATGAATTAATTATGTAACCACATAAGTAAAATATAATTCTATCAAGAAATTAATATCAAATAGATAATATAATCGCATAACTCATACATTTCAATGTCATTGATCTTCTTCTTCATCCAACCCTTTATCTGTATCATCCGATCCATATTTGAAATTGTAAGGATTGGTCATATCATCATCATCATCGATATTAGTTTCTATAATGTCATCATCCACACGGATATCATCTTCATGAACATTAACCCTTCTACACATCATCATGAGATCTAGTTCCTCCCTCTTCACATCTTCGTTAGGTCATCATCAACTAACTGTTGATCCTGATCATCATCTACATCATCTTCTAGTTCTTCGGTATCTTCTTCTTCCACCACATTATACTTTACCAACCTTCCTCTTGGATCATGTCTAACAACAAATGACCAACCCGGTTTACCTGGAACCACTGAGTAAAATACTTGCTCACATTGGCTTGGAAGAAAATAGGGCTCATTTCCAGCTTGCTCAATCAATCTTGTATTAACCATGGTAAATCTATAATCATGTTCAATAACAGTTCTCTCAGGATCATTTTCATTCAATCGTAGCCTATACAATAGGATGATGAAAAAAATTAATCTGAAGGACTTAAAGTCACACTCAAGTATATCATCCAAAATCCCATAGTATCGATTTTCTGAGACTTCTGGATGTATGTCTCTTCTAGATGAAACATTAGTCACCTAAAAGATTGCAGTTATACCAGAATCACAAGTTTTCTTCATGTCATCCAACATTTTGATTTGAAATTTATGACCATTGCACCACATAGCCTTGTGGCGTTTCACCTGCAATATGTCAAACATGTAAAAATTATTGCAATATCGTCAGTTGATAAACATATTTATTCTTGGCCAAATGTATGCAAAGAAAATAATTTCAACATATATATATATATATATCAATATAATTGAAAATAATTAAATAATATGGGCGATTAATATATTTATACATACCTATTTATCTCTTAAACCATATGCTAAATCAATTTCCCTTTGTGTAACATTGGAATCTCCATTATAATGAGCTTCTTTAACCAATGAAGCCGCACCTTCCCACGTTAATGTGCAACCAGATTGTTGACATCATTCAATCCATACCGTCATCCAATCAATATTTTTGGTGATGTACAAATATAGTGCATCCCACTCTCGACCAACTATATAAAAAAAATTGAAATTCACAAACAACATATAATTAGTTAAATACCACAGTATACGACCTTAATTTATAATTGATGTATATTGAAGATTAAAAATTAAATAAGTACAAGATACATAAAAACCATATGTAAAATGTATTCCAATTAATCTCTATGACCATCTTATAATTACCTTTCACTTTCCTCAATCTACTTTTACCCATCAGGTACTCCCCTTCAAATTTGTTAATGGAGTTGGCATCCCAAATACGATCTACATGGATCTTTGCTGCAAAATTAGGAAGATATTCACTAATGTACACCATGGTCTAGTATACCATATACCCCTCCACCATAGAACCCTCAGGATGTGCTCTTTGTCTAACCAAAGCCTTCAAAAATTTCAAGTGCCTCTCAACCATCCACATTGAGCTTGTGTGTAAAGGTCCATACAATTCAATCTCCTCAACCTAGTGTATGAGGTAGTGTTCTTGTGCATTGAAAAATGTCTAAGGTAGACACTTTTTCATTTCACACATTAGACGAGGAATTTTTCTCTTCCAATAATTTATATCTTCTTTATGGATTTCTTTAGATGACAGCCATCTACAAGTGATTCAAGGCACAAATATATTAATGAGATTTAACAAAATTATATAGTATATTACATAACAAGTAAAAAAAATGGAAATTATAAGATGTATACAACGATTTGAAAAAATCTCGCTACTTACCTCATGTATTTTCCAAGATCATATATAACTTGCTTGACATTGTTGTCGCTGTCTTTGTGAGAGATAGACGTAGAACGTACTACAACAGTTATAAAATGATCTTTTCATTATTTTTCTAAAAGTAGTAAACACAATACACTGAAAAGTACATGCATTATACAAGTGTATATAATATACCAAAATAATTACTTTAATGAAGGTATGTCAATCATGCGTTTTCATCCTTGGCCCAAATTCACCTTTCTTTGTTATTATATTGTTTATGTTCGCAGCAAATCCTGTGGGAAATCAAATTTTTTGTATGACTTCTTTTATAGCATTGCTTTGCTGCTCTGTTAATAACTAAGGAAGGGAACTTATATTAATTTGGTCTCCATCACTATTCAATTGAATGACATTTTCATTGCATGATTGGCTTCCTAAATTTCACTACAAATTTTGACAATTTTTTCTTTGTCATGCCTTCCATCCAATATTTTCCATAACGTTTCTATTATATTCTTTCTGATATGCATTGTATCAAATAAATGCAAAACTTGTAGCTGCTCATAGTAGGGAAACCTATTAAATTGTCTAGGGATAACTTTTCAGCTCCTATGGAAGTCGCTACCAATGCCTTGACTAATCTTCATTAAGCATATAAGTTAAAAAAATTAACAAATGACAATCATTGTCAATTACAACATGAGTAAACACAACACAATATAAAAATATAAATTCAAAAACATATCATATATGATAGATAAACACTTGATCCGGGAATGTATAACCTTGATGATTAATTCTATTATATTCCAACTTCCATAGGCGAGGTGTCATTCTTCGTGGTTTTGATGTGTCTCCTCTTTCCCATTGAAAAGATGTATTTCAGTAGTTCGATACTTATGATTTCTATGGAGGAAGTGCCTATACTCATCAAACACCTGCTTTCCTAAACTTGTTGAACGATGAGATTTCATCTTTGGACCACAAATTGGACATGCAAATTTTCCCTTTGTTTGAAGACCTGTAAGATCATATATAATTGGATTAAATATGTCAATTTTTTTAATTATATATAATGAATAGATTATTTTAAAAACATGCATGATATCTACTTCATCAAATTAAATATTGTTAAAGTGCAGTCGAACGTTATAACATACCACAAAAATGTGTTAGCCCTGGGGCATCATGAATTGTCCATACAAGCATTGCATGGAATTGAAATTGTCTTTGTCCCATTGGTCTAGAGACGTCATACATAGTGACGCCATTCCATAACTTTAGTAAGTCAGCCAATAAGAGGCTTGATATATAACTATTCTTATCTTTCACTTGGTACTTACCTAGTTGAATGAACATAAACATTATATAATTATTATAACCATTTTTCTGCAATATATATAAATTAATGTACATGACTATTGAATGAAAAAAATATAAGTCATTATGAAACAAATAAGACAAATGAGATGTTACTACGTTAAAGAAAATTGATGTAAACAAATACCTGGAACAATCATTGACAACATTACGTGCTCCCTCTTTATTGACATCCATAGAGGAATGTTATTTTTGATAACAAAAATAGGCCACATTGAGTAAATAGATCTCAACTCTCCAAATGGATTGACATCATCTACTCCCAATGAAAGCCTAAGATTATGAGGCTCTTCTTTAAAGTGTGGCCATTTTTCCTCCATGTGCCTAAATTCAGAACCATCCTAGTATTCAAGAATAAAGTATTCCACTTCTATTCCATGTGTATGTAACCACAAAATTGTAATCTAAGCTTTCTGCTAATGAATAATCAAGCATACATGGGAATAATGAGAATATAACGTAAGAACCCTAAGTAGACACCTTTGTTGGTTGATCTATTCGACATTCACCGATATGACATTCTAGGCATCTCTAATACTGCAAATCTCTGTTGTTTATGATATATAATATGACTACACATGCATCTATTACTTGATACTCCATTCCGATATCTTCATAATGGAAGATAAACTCGGCATCAGCGCAGGTAAAATATCTATTATGGTAAATAAAAATTCACCAATCAATCTACAACAAAAAATAATTTGTTAATATAAAGAATATTAATGGTACATATTTCATCATTTATTTACTAGTGATGAACTAACAACAATTAAAATAGATGAAAATAGATGACATATATGACATACCTTAACATCTGTGAGATTTCTATGTTTGATAAACCATTTATAACCTTCAAGTTCAACAACAACAATACAGTAGAGAGAAGAGTTGTTTGGGAGCCTTCATAAAGGTGCTCGTATGCCTTCTCAAGTACAGGTAAATCATGAACATCATCAAAGTCATCTTGATCATCATGATCAGCTCTGCCACTAAATGTGTCATAGATCAATGTATTCATACCATCATCTTCAATTGTGTTTTTCTGGCGCATGATCATCTTCTTAATTAGAATCATTAATTTCATCTTCGATATTCACAGCTCCATGTTTGTCTACTTGCAAAACCACATTCTCCAGGCCGTGATAATCCATATCATCTGCCCTGGGGCACCCCACCTTTATAATAATGATGCACACAAATAAACTATGATCATGATCAAGTGATTATATATATAATGTTAAAACGATATAAACATTTACAAATTCAATCAATATAAACACATATAATGAACAACTTATCAATGGATGATAATCATGCCTCCCTTCAATGTGACTATGCTGCCTACAATGTTTCTCAGCTGTTGTGATTAAAAGTCATCTCGTCTTTAAGCACTTGCAATTTTTGCAAGGACAATAACATTTCCCATCACCCTTTCTTTTCAATCTAGCCCACAATCTATCAAGTGTCTCTTCATTTTGTTCTGGACTAATATTATTTGACATGATTTTTCTTTACCAAGCCTGACTATTTAGATCTTCAAAAAATATCAAACTCACACTCCAATAATTTTTATTCATAGATAGGTAAGAAAATCTAATAATTCTGATATTTTACACCAAAAAAATTTGGCATGCAACCACCTCTGCAAAAGAGAAGATAGTTTGAAGTTAACGACCCCAAAAAACATTTTAAAATGCTAATTCTAAAACTTATTAAATTCTGATTTTACTATGATTTCCAATCGTTAAGACTCCTAAAATTAGAATATTGAACTTGATCGCAAACTTCCTACAACGATGGAGGTAGCGAGCTAGTAAGAGCGAGTGACCCATTCCTAAGGAGCAACAGGTCAAAATCATCATTGCTAATGTCAATATGGATTTATCCCTCGAAGAAGATGAATAAAAGTCACTTCTTATGATGAGTTATCCTAGGGCCCCCAACAACATTGAGAGAGAGCCCTAATCGCGACAAGAAAGCACACACTAGTAGAATTTGGCAAATAAATGACTAGGTGACTAAAACTTTTAGTCACAACAACTAAAAATGACTAAATTTTGCTCTTTTTTGCAACTCAGCTATAAATGAGTAAATAAATTACTAGTTTGGTTGTTGATTAAAAATTATTTAGTCACACAAATAAAAATGACTAAATAGTTAGTCATTTATTTAGTCACAATCCATTTGAATAAATCATTTAAGGAATCAAGAATATAGCCAGCCAAAATACTCTAAAATTTAATAAACATACCCTAAAACTTTGTCAAAATTCATTTTCGTGCATAGCCCAATTTAATGGGAGTTTTCATTTACTGTAAACATACTCTAAAACCTTAGCCAAAACATTATTTTCAAGCATAGACCGTGAAAATAGAGAAGTGTTTCAGTAAAGAATGACAGAGAATGGTGAGGAGATGTGCGTGAAAGGAGGCATAGGATTCATTGCTGCTTATCTCATTCTTGCTGGACTCAACAAATCTTATATTGTTCCCGCTACTATTTGTAATCTAGGTATTTATTTGACATATATTTGTATACATCTTCAAATTCCTTCAAAAGTTTTTGAAGTATCAATGTATCCCATATTAGGTTTAGAATGATTTCTTTTAATTAAAAAATAAACAAATACTGTATTTCCTATAATTAGATAATGTGGAGATCTCCTAACCTACCCCACATTAATTCATCCCTTTTGGCAATCAGATTCAATACTCCAGCCTACTAGGTTTTACATGTGACATCTTTAATATCTTCATGACCATGGCTTTTAAATAGATCTCACTTTTGCTTTTAATCATTTTCATGGTAACCTTGAGTTCCATGTTTAATCCAATCTTCACAATCTCTTCTAAGAACGGTGTCTTAAGCTAGACCGCATAGTATGCATATAAAACAAGTCCTTCATACCTTCCATTGTTCCAAACCACCACTTCATCAGCTTTGCCAAAAGTCATACCTATAAGCACAATAGCATGTTTTAAAATCATGGTTGCTAGAGATTGGACCATTAAGGTCACCACTTTCATCATGAAGATACAATGAGATTTTTTCTTTCAAACTCAAGTAATATGCAAGATAACATTGTGAATTGTTGCTGTGCACGACATTTGATTTTCTTGCATTACTTAATGCTTTTGCTAACTTCCTCTTTAAGATTGTATTGCACCCCAGCTACAATCTCAAACAACCTCACTCACTATCACTTCCCTGAGCCTTTTCATGAGCATCCTTCTATAAAATCAAACCATGCCCTATAGACTAACTACTTACTACAGGGGACTCATTGTTTCATGGTATTGTAGTTCTTAAGAGCCTTCAACCTTATTGACACTACTTCACAGTCCACAAGGTATTATTCACTATTCTCCCATCTTTGATGAGTCTCAAAATACTGCTCAAACATGCAATCCACTACCTCCATTATACATTAATGGCTAAGAAGAAACATTGAACCTATGATTACCACTATTACTTCATTTGGACAGTCATTCCCTGATTGCATTTGCCTTGTCTAACACTACCAAAAGCATTTGAAAACCCTTAAGGTCAGCAAGGGGGTAAGGAAACTCACTGTTAAAATATCCACTTTACTATGCAAGGTTTGAGCTTTATTATCTTGTCACTGTCACCTCTTTTTTGACTATCACATCTCAAGTGGACTGCCAATTCTTCTTACCCAGATTACATTGCATAATGTCACTAAGCTACATAGTAGCTTGTTATTGGCTACAATCTTTAGATTGCAGATTTTGTTATTACCTACAATGTTCCAATTTTGGTATTGCAACCTCACTAATCCACTATAGTATTGCCTTTATGTTTCTACGTAGGCCTAGGGTTTGTACCCCAATCATGCTCTTACCAATGCTTCTATTGGTATTAAAAAACAACCTTAAATCTTGGGTCAGAAAATTAGTTGTCTTGACAGGGTTGTGGTAAGGATTCCGACGAATCCCAGAGGTGTGCCTTTTCGACTATGCAAACCCTCGACAACAACCTATATATCATGGTCTTGCTTTAATACTTTCCATATTGGTTATTAGCATATCACATTATTATAGTTTGCGGTAACCCAAGATTGCATTCAAGTATGTAACAAACTTGGTTTGTAGTTTAAGCTATACACTTTTAAGTAACATTCATAAGGTTTAGAAAATCTTGATCACTTTCTAGAATAGCCCATTAAACATGGGTTGTGCTTGAATGCACTACATAATTGATATAACACAACCACTCTGCATATCAACCAGAGTTATAGGCTCTTTATTGCAGCAAGAGGTAATCACTCTTCGATCATGCTATAATTACATCCTAACCTGTTAAACTTGAGACAACCTGAATGCACCTAATGATGATTGACACCTACATTATACAACCCGAATTAACTACATTATATGAGTACCTCCATTTCTATCACAACATAGCCACATTAAACTTGGGTCACACATGAATGCATCCTGTATTTGTTATAGCACAACTGTGCCAAATGACCAATACAGTTATGGATCACATAATTATAGTCACAAGAATTTGTTCTTTGGTTGTGATTTTATGGTGATTCCACACAACAAAATTGACATGAAATTCTCAAAACCTAAACCTTAAAATGAAATATGATGATAAGTTATTGCTTAAAATATGATTTTCGAAACCAAACTACAACTGGACTTCACAACCGAATTTCGCAAAAAGACAATGACTACCCCTCAACTTAAGGAGATCTTTCTGAATTTTTCTCATTTTTCCTGCAAAATCGCCTCCACTTCCACAAACTGTCTCAAGTAGAGAAAAACATTGTCATAATAAATCAACAAACTCACTTTTCTTTATGTCGGCCACAATTTGATTTTTTTTTTATTTTTCATGTTTGTCAAAATTTTGATGAAACTGATAGTTGACATTTCGACGAAACCCAGGTTCGTCAAAATTTTGACGAATGTCGGGGATAAACTTTCAAAAAATTGAAAATTACACATCAAATTTTACAAGCACTCGATGATACATCAAATTATACATATTTCGTCAGATTTTGCAGTAAAATGAGTTAGTGTATATTAAGCTACATAAACACCTCAATTTTCAACATTTTGTTCCACATATTGAATGTCGTACTCACTCAAAATCATGACCCACTTTTCCAGATGACTTGTTAATGTTGCACAACTCAGAAGATATTTCAGGGGATAAATTTTTGCTACCAACTATGTCTTGTGATTCAACATGTAATGCCTTAGCTTTTGGGCAGCGAAGACAACTACTAAACAGGCACGTTCAATGGATGTATAGTTTAGCTCATATTTGAATAATGTCCGACTGATGTAGTATATGGCCATTTCCTTCTCATCATGATCATTTTGCGCCAGTAATGCCCCTAATGTTGATGTTGTTGAAGAAATGTATAGAATCAAAGGTTTTCCTTCGATAGGTGGCATTAAAATAGGTGGTGAAAATAGGTAATCCTTTATTTGTTGGAAGGCCTCTTGACATCTATCAGTCCACACAAATGGGATGCCTTTGCACAAGAGATACTAAAATGGTTGGCACTTGTCAGAAAATTGTGCCATGAAACATCAAATAGATTGTAACCTGCCTTGCAATGTCCTGAGTTCACTTATCCCTTTTGGAGGAGGCATGTCTAATATGGCTTTCACTTTGGCAGGACCAACCTCAATGCCTCTTTGAGAAACTATGTATCCCAAAAGTTTCCCTGATGTCACGCCAAAGACACATTCCTTGGGATTCAAGTGGACTTTGTATTCTTCCAGTCTCTTGAATATTTTTTCTAACACATTCAAATGATCTTTTTGTGTCAAATATTTTTCCAAAAGTTCATCCACATAATCTTCCATTATTTTGTGCATCATGTCATGGAATATTGTTGCCATAGCTCTCAGATACGTTGCGCCTGCATTCTTGAGACCAAAAGGCATGATGTTTCAATAGTATGTACCCCAAGGACATGTAAATTCCATTTTATGTTGATCTTCAGGGGCAATACAAATCTGGTTATAACCTGAGAAACTGTCCATGAGGGATAGCATCTCATGTCCTGTTGTAAGGTCAACTATGATGTCAATGTTTGGTAATAGAAAGTCATCCTTTGGAAATGCTTTATTTAGGTCCCAAAAGTATGTGCAGATGTGTATTTTACCATTTGGCTTTGTGATTGGTACAAGATTGGATATCCATTCAACATAGTCTATAGAATATATGAATCCCACATCCAACAATTTCTTAAGTTTTGCTTTGACTAACAAGGCGATTTGAGGATGCATTTTTCGTAGCTTCTATTTCACTGGCTTGGCATCTAGAAGTAATGGAAAATGGTGCAAGACTAGTTCTGGATCCAACCCAAGAATATCGGCATATGACCATGCAAAATTAACCTTACGCTCTAAAAGGAATTTGTAGAATTTAGGTTTCTCTTCTTCTGTCAAGGATGCTGCAAAGAGGACAATTTTGGGATCTTCTATTGTAGATATGTTGACTTCCATGGTGTCCTCTATGGGAATTGCCAATCTTTCTTGAGTCACAAGGAGAAAGTCCAGTCCTCCATCCTTGGGCGCCTTAGAGAGGTTTTCACCCGCAGATACGTCCTTTATTTTTACCTTTTTATCATTAGAAGGTGCCTTTCAGTTTTCACCTAAAGACGTGTAATTTTTTGTTTTATTTTTATTTTTCATTTTGTGACTAGAGGATAGAGTAGTCTCCCCGAAGTAAGTTGCACAATCTAGGTCTATAGAAAATCCAACCTTGTGATCTCCACTTGGTATGCCCTCACATAGTCCCATAAATTCTGCAATGGCCTCATCATTTTGAAATATGTCCATAACTGGCGGGCCTTGTTGATCCCAATCAATTAGCTATGGGTAGACTAAGGAGATACCATCATCAGTATTGGTAAATGGTGGGGATGATGGAGATAGGATGTAAACAAATTTAGAAAAGGTAAAGATGAAATTGTCATCATCCAACTCCCAATTGAATTCTATCCAATATTCTCCTTCACTTGATTCATATTCAGTGTCAAAATAAGGGACAAATGGACTAGTATTGGGGTCAGTAGTGTCATGTGTTAATTTAGATGAATCCAAATGAGGGTCATTGCTATCAGGTGGTTGGATGGGTATGTCATGGTTCTGGCCAATGGGATTAGAAGATGATTCATACTTGTCATTGTTTCTTGGGAAAAAGAGTCTATCCTAGTCTTCTCATTTCCTTGGGATCTTAGGATTGTCATTATTCTATGCTAGGTCAATTTTAAACATTTTCCAAAATATTTCTTCAAAAGTATGTTCTCTGGGTTCAAGGAACAACTCATCAAGGAAAAATCACTTAGGGATCATTGGGAGCCAAACTCCCATTCATGGGAGTCAATTTCGGTAAGGGATTCCTCAATAGTCTTGACACTTTCTGAAGCATTCACGCTCTCACTTGAAAGTACATTGGTACGTTGATCGTCATTTTTGGGTAGACCGTACCCTAACCCAAGAAGATTTGGTCTTCGGGGAGGCATTATAGGTTCTCACATTCCTATCTTATTTCTGCCAAGGCCATTAATTCCATTATAGCCTTCTACCTTCATTATATCATAGCCTTTCCCGTATATCTAAACTGGCAATGGGGATGGATCTTTGGAGTCTTTATAAATCCATGTTGATATGTCCTCAATGTATTCTTTGCTCATTTCACCCCATTTTATAAAAATTCATGATGGAGGAACTTTGAAAATTTCCTTAGGTTCCATTCTAAAACAGGGTCGACCGTAAACCTTAGGAGACTTGGGTATTTTGGTGATGTAGTATGCTGTGTTTAATTTATATTCTCCACGTCCTTGGTCGTAGATCTTGACATTGGAATCAACCTTTGGGATGGAGGGAAATGGTGTGTCAAAAGACATGGAAGGAGTGGATGCGGAAGATGAGGAAAGTGTGGATGGCTCATTGAATTTGGAAGAAGAGGAGCTTGGAGCTTCTCGGTTGATGGGAACTTGATGTTCTAAATTACCCCTTAGATTGGTGCAATACTGAAAGGGATTAGGGTCTCCATATATGGTGATTTATGTGTCGTCAAAGGGAAATTTCAGGCATTGGTGTAGGTGGATGAAACAACTTTGAGGGCATGAATCCAAGGTCAACCAAGCAAGATGCTATAGGGTAATTCAAGATCCAGGACTTGGCAAGTTGTGTCTACAATGACTGGCCCAACTCTAATAGGAAGAGTGATAACACCTTAGGAGGAACGTTCTTCATCATCATACACCTTTATAACAATGCTCTTTGTAGTGTCTACGCAAGCATCAGAAAAGCCTAGAGCCTTAACCAATTTTAAGGAGCATATGTTCAGTCCTGCTTTGCCATCTACTAAAACTCGTTTGACCTTATGCTTATGAATAAAGCTTCAATGTGTAATGCATTGTTATGATTGGACTTTGGTGACAAATAATATTGGTCTAAAAATGTTACATGATGGGGTGTAGTGAGGTATCCCACCATGGCTTCAAATTGGTTGACATCAATGTCTTGAGGGACAAAGGACTCTTGTAAGGTTTTATCAAGTATGGCCTTATGCATAGGAGAGATGCGTAGCAGCTCAAGTATATAAATTTGAGTAGATTTCTTGCCTAGTTGATAAATAAGGTTAAACTATCCCTTAGATTGCAATTTCTTGGTGAATGGGCTTGATTGTGATTGCTTAGAAAATGGACCAGGTATTATAATTTTTAGCTGTCGAGGGGAGGGAGGACTAGCTATGGTGACCTTACCACCATGGGTAGTGACATTGCATTCAGGTGCTCTTTTGATAGTGATGGTATTGACATATTTGTCAATAGCCCGTAAGTGATTAATAATAGGTCCACCAGAATAGTCAAAGGCAGTGTGGGTATAGTTGGCATGATTATTATTTTTCTTGGGACCTAATGTTGAAGGATTATTTGAACCATGGTCATGTAGTGGGTTCTTGTGAATAGTATGGTTTGCATTTGATGCAAATTGTGGCCCACCCAATTCAATTGTGCAGTTTTCAATGAGGTCTTGTAATATTTCTTATTTGTCAACAAAAGGTCTTATGCCCTTTAGCCTGGTGGTAATCACAAAAGGTGTTGTCATCCCACCATGATGGTTTAAATTGTCCTGGGTCATATGGATTAGGGTCCTCTAGTGTGATGAGACCATTTTGAAGGAGCTTCTTAAGGATGCCTTCGATTGGTTCACCCAAGGCAGTGTATGTACGTCTTTTTCGGAATTGCCTTGTCTGACGGGGTTGTCCTTGACTTTCACTATTTTGGTTATTTTGAATGACATTGGTAGGAGGTGTCAGTGTAGTTGTTGATCTATTTTGTGGCTGAGCTCTTTTAACGATAAGCACCAAACCTGTTGTGTGTTGCCATCTTAGTGTCCATAATGCCATGATTGGTAATGTGTTTATTCTTGACCTAGTATTTACTCTTGTCTGCGGGTGTGTTTGTTTTTGTGTTTTTAGGGCCATATTTTAGTTCTCCTTTAGCAATAAGTGCTTTCTCAAGTTGGACACCCTTTTTGACTAAGTCTGTGAAGGTTGTGCAACAATGAACTTGCAAGCTATATTTCAATGGGCCTAGGAGTGTTTGGAAAAACATGTCGACTTTTTCTTTCTCAGGTATGTCAATATGGCAATGAATTACTAGAATTCTCCATCTTTGGAAGAATGGGATAAAATTCTCACTAGTTTCTTCTTGTGTAAGTGTGCATAAAATGGTAATAGAGGTGTCTGTGTCAATGTTAAAGGCATAATTTTGCACAAATTTGTCTACAAGTTTGTCCCATGATTTTATTCCCTTTTGTAAAGTGGAAAACAATTCAAGTGTGGGGCCTGCAAGACTCTTAGGGAAGAGTCTCATCAAGTAAGTGTGTTCATAGGAAATGTCCACACAATTGGTCATGCATTCTCGAATGTGTTCAATGGGGTTTGTCTTGCCCTTGTATTTAGTGAAATTGGTGCCACATATCTAGGAGGGAATGGTGGTATGTATAGACTTGTGTCAAAAGGATATGGACATAGGTCATATGACATGTGTGACTTTTTGTTGGACATTTGCATAGTCTATTTGTTTTTGCAAGTTTGCCACTTGAGTTGTCAAGGTGTCAATTATAGGATTTTTTGTCGCATCACACATGGGAGTGATAGGAATGCCATGAGTGCCAATTTTTTGGGATGAGATGTTCCTATTTTGTTGTGGGATATGTTGTTGTGAGATGTATGACGTGTTTTGATTTGGATGTTGTTGGTATTGCAAATTTTGGTTAGGGACATGTTGATGGGTATGGCTGTGTAATGCATATGTAGGAATGTGCCCTCTAGCCACATTAGTCGATATTTGTAGGATGTGTTGGCCTTAAACATTTTGGTGTCCAAATGACATCATATGTTGTGTATTCTATTTGCCTTGTCCAAATTGGTGAAATTGTCTATGGGGAATGTTGGTGTTTTTCCCTTGGGAAGTATTGGTATTAAGTTGTGATGACATGTTGACATTTGGTTGTGGTCCTCGAATGAAAATACGTCGTTTACTTCTGCCAAAGGTATTGAATGAAAACAAAATGAAAGGATTTGATGATGATGCTCCCATAACACTAGATGAATCTCCAAATAGGGGGTTTGAAGAACTTACCCCCATTGATGAAGATCCAAAGGTTGCTCCAATTGATTGTGAGGATGTTGTTGAAATTGTTGGCATTGATTGTGACATGGCTTATGACATAGTTGGTGTCCCTCCAATGGATGCTACATTGATTGTGTTTTGATTGGAAATGTCATTAGAGATGGTGTTATTAGTGCTTGTGGCAATTTTTGAGGTAGCACCAACAAAGGCATTGTTTATATTGTTTTGGGGTTGACTAGTATTGTTTGCATTGTTGTTGTTGGTATTGTGATCTAGTGAGGCTAGTCTCAAAGTGTTAATGTCAAAGCCACATGGAAATTTAGCCCCTTGGTCCAAGAGCATGGCTAGATATCTTTGTGGGTCATGTAAGACTAAGTCTTCAACGAAGGAGGCTATGTCAGGATTTTGTGATGCAGCTTCTAAGTCTTTTGCATATACTTGTTTGTGTTGGTCCCTTTGTATAAATGGTTTGAAGGGGTTATGTGACGAAGATGGCATGTTTATTTCATAGAAAGGATTGATAAAGGATGTGTCTTGGTTCATGTTTTGATTCATGTCATTGGAAAAGATATAAGTGTTGTTGTTGTCTTGTCCAAAATTAGCCATTTGTCTTCTTTTTCTTTGAAGCCTAGTCTCAACCATATAAGGGGTTGCTCAAATTAGAAAGAGGATGAAAATGACAACTAAATGATGAAACTATGTTTTTGGGATTTTTGATAGTAAGGGATGCAAATGCAAACTAAGTTTTTGGATTTTTGATAATAAGGGATGCAATTGCAATATGTCAATGTTTCCTAAAGGAAAGGACAAAGGACAATTATGACTATTTCTTTTTTTTTTTTGGATTTTTAGGAATAAGGTATGCAAAATGAGGATTAGAATGATTTGAATGTTCTAAGGTATGCAAAGGTAAAAGTCTAAATGATTTGGATGAAGGTTACTCAACCACCCTAAGCTTGATCTATGTCTCAATTTGGGTCATCAAAGAACTTACTAATGTGACTAAAGGACAAGATGGCAAGATGAGGTTTCCTAACTAGACTTTTGAGTTGGAAAGTCTCACCAAAAGGACAATGACTAAAAGAAATTAAGTTGACTAAGTCCAATGACCACCTACTCTTGAAGGCAATGATTTTGAAAAGTATGGTAAGGTTTTGTAAGCCAAAATATACAAATGAAATGGGGACCTAAGGATTGGTTTATGACTGAAAATGAAGATGATAGACCCTAAAGGATGCAACTAAAATTTTGAAAAGTTAAACCTATGGGTAAATGCAAGCTAAAAATGCAAATAATGGAAGATTTGAGCAATTTTTTTTCTAGTTTTTGATAGAGGCTACTAGAAAAAGATGCGTTGTATGGGTATGTGCAGGATCATGATGGGACAAAAAGTGGCGACATGATGGGTATGTGTAGGGTATGTGGTTGATGATTTTTTTTTTTACCCAAAATTGATGAATGAAAAAGGTTTTTAAAGGGATTCTTAGCTTTCCACCAATATAAATTATGTTTTTACTTTGAATTTAATAAATAATTGTTATTAATTTTTTATTTGAATTATGACTAAAATCCTGATTGATAGGCTAACTAAAAAACATCTATAGCTTTCAAACGGTATCACATTTTTTGAATCCGAAATATGGTCACATTCTATTTTTCATACTATAGGATTAACAAAAAAAAATTCATGAAGTTTTGACTAAGTTAAGGTGGTTAAACATATGAGTTTTTATATTTTTTAAAAGTTGTAATAAAAATTCATAATTAATTATTTACTTGGAAAAAAATTACAAAAAAATATGCATCACATCGGGACATGAGTCCTCTACTTATATCTAAAATCTTATAAAAAATGATTATCATTTTATTGTGGTTAGGGTGGTTGGATAGACACCTACTTCTTATTTTTTTCCCTGAAATTTAAGTGCTATTGCATTGAAATTTCAAATTTTCACCAAATAGATTTTTAAAAATAAACCTAGTAGTTTAGAAGCTACATTCAATTTTCTACAGATTCTATTCTTACATATTTTTGAAATAATATAGATAACTTTTTCAAATTTTTACGTCAAGTTGCCTAACTCTAATTTTTCTAAATTTTATCTCCACTTAAGGGCCTATTTTTTCCATGATGATCCTGCACATACCTGTATCAGATTGGACAAGTTTGGTCTCATAATTTTAGACTGCAATAGTGTTTTAGTTTTTTCCAAGAAAATGTGTCGTTTTAGGTTGTGAATGCATTGCAGTTTAGCAAATGTGTCACAGTTTCAGCAAATGCGGTTCTATAGATAGTAGATACGACTTAGGAAAGCAATTGCGACGTTTTGTTAAGCAAATGCAGTTTAGAATAGGTAAATGCATCACTAGGAATAGCAAATGCAGCTTATTAGAGCGAGTGCATCACAAAATATGGAAAATGCGGCGCAAAATAGCGAGTGTGTTTCAGCAAATGCGTTGCAGGCAGAATAAGTCAAGTTTTTTTGTAATTTTTGGCAAGATTTTAAATTTTTTTCAAGTTGAATGTTTCTTACCAGGTCTATGAAATGGTGTTTTTTTATTTGAATGTCTCAAAAAACAATTGAAAAACACAATATCTTGTTTGATCATGCACAAAGAAGACAAGTACAACCCTAGGTTAGGCAAGGACAATATTTGCTAGATTCCACGTGGGTTTCCCCAACCACACTTATTCTTAGTAGATGAATCTAGAAGCTTTGCCACATGAGCTCCCCCTTATAGTGCACTCACTTCTCAGGTCAACCAAGCTTCCAACCCCCATAAATCTCCCATGGCGGTATGATCACCTCTACTAAGAACTGCGAGAATGTGGATGCCTTTACAACAATCGTTGTTGCGCTAGCAAATAGAAGGGATTTTGGAAACTACACAATTTTTTTTAGTTCAGGACCCCCATTCGAGTGGCCACACATGGGGAAAGATTAGCTCTAATAAGGAGGAACTCCAGCCTAAAGAGGTTATGCTCAACAGGGTTTTGGGGAGTTCAGTTGTTCGTGTGACACATTCGCACTTGTAATCCTAGGCTTTCCATTAGGATTCACATTTATATACCGGTCGAGGGTAGCTCGGCCAAAGAGCTCCATTACCGATTTGAGTCACCTTGGGGTGAGTAATTTTTCTCACCAAGGAAGGCCCAATTCATAGAGTCAATAACCATTTCTATTGCACCCAGGATCACATAAGTGCGCAAAGGGAGATGATACTTTGATTATTGAATCAAGGTGACATATAAAATAGATTGGTCTGGTTTTCTGATCACCTAGTTTGCACAAGGTGAGAGCATAATCACCTACCACCTTTAAGCACAATCAAGCAAATTTCTTTAAACTCCTAATTAAATCTAAGTGAGACAAGCAAATGTTCTTTTTAAAGTACTAATGGAAGTTTTTTCTAATCTAAAACAAACACAAGAGGTTTCAAAATAACATGCTTGGACATTCAAACCTAC
The DNA here is from genome assembly GCA_007258455.2 of Sequoia sempervirens. NCBI lineage: Eukaryota > Viridiplantae > Streptophyta > Pinopsida > Cupressales > Cupressaceae > Sequoia > Sequoia sempervirens. The sequence continues at coordinate 397,986,620 of VDFB02086081.1, read as the reverse complement.
AAAACCACTTGTTAGTAGTCTAAAAATATGTCTTGGACCAATGAAAATTCAATGCCACATGCTGCAATAGTGGATTAGTAGCTAGAAAAACCCCTAACTACTAACTTGAAAAGAGAAATCTAGAAAATTCTAAAAAAACCAAAACTAAAAATTTACCAGACGAATGTGTCACAACAGAGCGAATGCGTAGTTCTACACAAAAAATGTGATTGGGGTTTGTATAATGGAATCTGATAGGCAAATGCATCGATATGCAGAGTGAATGCATCGCGGTCTTCAAATGTATCGTTCTAGATGGCTAATGCGTCGAATTTGAGAAAATGCAACTTTTTGTCAGTCAAATGCGTCTCGCGATGGTAGATGCATCACTCTACAAAGAAAATGTGTCGCGACAGAATATTTACGACTCAGAAAAATGTGAATGCAACGTTTCGTACCTGTACCTACAGAAACACAAAAGCTGTACAAAAAAAAAGCTCAATTTTGGTGTCGGGTTCACCAATGTAACTATGGGAAAATTTGAGGTTACCAGATTAATAGCTAAATAAATCAAAACCCAAAGTAAATAATGAAGCACAAAGGAGGAAAACATGAAAACAAAGAGAGATATCACCTTGAGTCTTCAACCTCCATGATTGACCTCCATTACACCTTCTCTATTTGCTGCAATATGTTGTTTGCCCTCAGATTTTATGTGAGCAATTTGTGACAATGCCAAGACCAAAGCAAATGTTGAAGGATTTGATGACAAAATGCAATACTATGCAACTAGTAAGCAACTATGAACTATGACTAAAGTATTCCAAAATGTCAAGAGAGATGAAGTATGCCTAAGACAAGATTGCAAGAGCATGAGATAATATGATTGCAAGAGATGTGCAAATGAGACTAAAATTGCAATTTTATAGAAAATGCAATTTTGAATGAATGGCCAAGATTGAAGATTGAAAAATGCCCTAGAATCAATTGACAAGATTCAATATGACAACCCACAATTAGGGTTAGGGAAACATTAGGGAAAATTTGAAATGAGTGGACAAGATTTGATTTGAGAAAATCAAATCAAGGGACAAGATTGCATGTGACAAGGAGATAAGAATGGCACAGAAAAAGAGAGAGCTGAAAAATCAAATAATATTAGAAATTACTTGATTTATGGAGGGAAAAGCCTATTTTGAATTAAAAATTAATTTAATTCAAAAAGGTGGGGTCATGTGATAGTAAATAATTAATTTGAATTATTTACGAAAAGAGGGAAAATTAGAAAGTGGGACCATTTTAAATAAATAATTTTATTTAAAATGGGAAAAATGACAAGGTGGACAATAATTAAATAAATTAAAAAAATTATTTAATAATGAGAAGACATTAGGAATTAATGATGTATTTAAATAAATAAATAAAATTTATTTATTTAAATAATCAGGAGGAAATAATGGACAAAGATAATTAAATAAATTAAGGAATTTATTTAATTATGGAGAGACATTAGAGTATTAGTGTTGTATTTAAATAATCAAGAAGAATAAAAAGACATGAATTAATTAAATAATTAAAAATTATTTAATTAATAGTTGGAAGTGGACTAAAGGAAATAATTAATTATGTCAGGAAGAAATATGGTGACAATAGAGCTTCCAGGCCTAGGTTATTTTTATGTGTCTACAAAAGGTTTTTGCAATCCTTATTCAAAGTCGTAGATGTGTGTTAATTACTGTGGTGGATCTTTTGTTCTCTTTTGTATTTGTAGGCAGTGAGCTTCCCTATTGGACAGTGAGTCCTTTCTGTAGGCAATGAGCCTTTGTATTTGGACAGTGAGTCCTCTTCTGGGTAGTGAGCCCTTGGCAGTGAGCCTCTGTATTTAGTTTTATAATTGTTTTATATTGTGAGTTAACCCTCACCGTGTTTTTTCCCTTATTGGGTTTTCCACATAAAAATCTTGTGTTCATTGTGTTGATTTACTTTCTGTTATTTGTGTTTCATGCTCTCTCACTTAATAATAGAATAGTGTGGTTATGGAATTGATAAGTGTTGAAGTATTAAGTTTAAATTTTATGACAACTGATTCACCCCCCCTCTCCGTTGTCTTGTGCCTATTTAATAGGAAGAAGCATCAAAATTCTAGAGTATCGCTAAAAGATGCAGCCATAATGCAACAAGAAAATTTTTGGAGCATCACTGAAAGATGTCGCTGAAAGAAGGAAGTAGAATGAAGGACTTGGACTTACAATTTTTGGAGCATCATTGAAAGATGCACTAGACTACAGGAATAAGACAAGGAATGGTACCAGTCAGGCGTGCAAGTTCCAAAGCACCACAACAACCGAGACAACAAGTTTCGAAGCATTACAACAAGATACGCTAAAATTTGTATTTGATTAGGCATGATGTCTTGCAAAATAGGAATGAATTTAGCCAAGTCCAAAAGATGAAAAATTCAAAAGAAATGCCTTGAAGTAATTACAAATACATACACATGCAATTTATTTATTTATATTTTTTTTAGACTAGGTGACTATTAATTTGAAAATTCCATTGGCTTTGTCATAGCAGAGTCAATGTATTGTACTTCTCCTTGCATTTCTACCATCCTTGTAAATTTGTCCCTATTAGATGGTTTATGGTAGATGGGTAATCGATGTTTGTTGACTAACATAGTTCGAGTGTCACCATCAATGGGCTTGAGTTACACTGCTCCGTTTGAAAATACTTCAAAAATTTCATATGGACCTAGCCAATGAGTCCTTAGTTTCCCTTGGTGATCTTTATATCGGGAATTAAATAACAATGCCTAATCCCCATTGTGGAACTCTCTTTCCTTTATGTGTTTATCATGCCAAGACTTTCATTGGTGTTGAACTAGCTTAGTTTGGTGGACAACATATAAATAGAGTTCCTAGATTATTTGGAAGTCTATTGGATATTCCCAGCCATCAACCTTAACAAGAACATTTTCTATGACACCTTTGGGAATAGATATGGATTGATTTTCCATTTGCAACATTGTAGTTGTGGGACATAAATCAGTGTCCCAATTTTTCCATAACATCGACTGTCATTAAATTAATGGCCACTCCTAGGTCCACAAGTGCATTAAGTATTGCTACCTCGTTGATTGTCACTATTATAAGTGGACTGCCTGGGTCATCATATTTTGGAGTTATGGTCTTTCTAGCCAAAAGGTCAACTAGATACCCATTTATGTGAAGGGTGTTAATCCATTTTTGTTTCCTTCCTAGTGTCTTGATGCACAATTTTTTGATTAGTTGGTTTAGTTTAGGAATCTCTTTAATCACTTGTAACAAAGGAACCTTGATTTGAAGTTATTTAATCTCTTGTATCAGTGCAGTTTCAGTGGATAAGGTCATTTTTAAAGGGTTATTCAAGGTGGTTGATTTGAGATGCTCTGAAAAAGGTGCTTGAGTTTTCTCTTCCAAGGTGGATTCCTTTAAAAGAGAAATTGGATGCCAACCATCCTCCCTTTGAGATAACATAGAAGTTCTAGACGAGGATTTTGGAAGGGTCTTGTCTTGATTAGTTGCTGGGTTTTACTCTAAAGGTGTGGAAGATGTCTTAGTTGTTTCAATAGATTCTTTAATCAGATCATCTAGGATCTCAACTATAGTAGGCTACTGGGGTGTTTTTCCTAACCTTAACTGTAGGTTTCCACAATGGATAGCATTAAGTCAAGTCACCTTTTCTTGTTCCGTAGAATACACTGGGGTATTTTGAAAATTATTCTTTGGATTAGGGAAAAGTTGTGCTAGAAGTTGTGGTTGGTTGACCTGCTCATTTTTTTGAGGGTTCTGAGGAGTTGGTAAAAGGTTTTGCTTTGGATTAGGCATCCTCCTTGGCCCAGTGTAAAATTGATTTTGAGGCTGATTCCATTGAGGAGTAGGATTTTGAGGATACCATTGTTGTTGAGTCTGGTTTGGCCATTAGGGATTTCCCTAGGACTGATTTTTCCATTTAGGTGGTCCCCAAGGGTAAGCTCCCCAGTTAGGTGGTGCTTGAGGCCAAGGTGCTTCCCATTGATTATTGTTCCAATTGTTTGGAGGTCGCCAGGCAGGATTTGAGTTTTGGCCGTAAGAAAAATTCCCTCCAAGTCTTTGATTCACAAGGTTGATCTCCTCTTCAACATGAGTCATCCTTTTCTTGGAATTTTTGATTTCATTTAGGATATCACATTGATTAGTGGCATGAATCTTCTCATAGACTTGATAAAAATAAATTTTGTCCAAGGGACATTCTCTTAATAGATGTTTGTTTCGACACCTAGGACAAGAGATGGATAAGGTCTCAGGATTATATGTTTTGGCCTGTATTCCATCCAGCGTGGTGTTTAGTTGAACAAGAATGCCAATTTTAAGATTTTCTATCTCCTCATGCAGTTTACCTTTTTCATTGGAACCTCTGAAAAGAGTATATTTACGAATACCTCCTCGAGTATAAGAGAAATTTTGGCATAACTCAGTGATATCATCGAGTCCAAGTTGGGACTCATCTCCTTTTCCCATTAAATCTAATATTCTCCTACCATCTTCACCAAGTCCCTTGAGAAATATGGTCTTTGTTAGAGTTATCATACATTAGCTTATAATTAATTAATCTTTAATTGATTATTAGTCTAATTTATTCTCACACTTTAGCTAAACTTAGGAATGCTTTATTAATTGAGTTAATATTAGATCATTATGTCACATCTCATGTGATGTTGACACTTGTCATGATATGATCTCTTTCTCATTTAGGGCTTTGCTCTTATAAGCATTCAACCCCCTTTGTAATTACTTCACAGGAAATATCTAGAGCTTTCATATCTTCTTGAAAGCTTCTTTTGTAACTTTTCCTTGTTGATGAAAATAGTAATTCTTGTTTGTAGATCTCTTGCATGGAAGGTGTCTTTGTTTGTTGTTTGATTCTATGGCTTGTGGTTTTGTGCTTGTTTCATAATTCTTACATGGTATCAGAGCTCTAGATCTACAAGATTCTTGTTCCTTTTTTGTGAGATCTTTCCTTGAAGTAGTTTTTTAGTGCATCCAGGGTCAAATTAGACCTCTCCATTGAATCTAAAGCTGTCGAAATAGTCAAGATTGACCTTTGTTCTGTCAAAATTGGCTTCCATTTATCAAATTTGTGAGGGTTTAAAGAGAGGGCTTTTTTGCTAGATCTAGGGGGTGCTTGATTTTTTGGAGCGTTTTGAGCCCAAACGAACCTCACCATTGTGTCCGCAATGGCCAAAAACCCTAAGATCAACTGTGAAATTTTCAAAATCCGAGCAGTTGAAATCTGAGGCAAAAGTTTTTTGTCTACAGGCCCATACGACCTCACCTGCAAGCACTCCGATGTATTAAAAAATTTCATATTTTTTTTTTACTTGTATGATTTTTTTTCAAAAAAAAAATCTTCATGTTTGAGAGCACCATTCTTGTGTCTCCTGATCTCCTTTGGTGACATGTTATTTGCTTGCAGGTGTTCATTGAGATCTGTGTAGCTTTTCTTTGTTGATGAATATAACAATTCTTGTTTGCAGATATCTTGCGTGGAAGGTGTCTTTGTTTGTTGTTTGATCTCATGGCTCATGGTTTTGTGCTTGTTTTACAATTTTAACATGGTATCAAAGATCTAGATCTGCAAGCTTCTTGTTCCTTTTTTGTGAGATCTTGCCTTGAAGTAGTTTTCCAGTGCATCCAGGGTCAAATTAGACCTCTCCATTGAATTTAGAGTTGCTAGAATAGTCCAGATTGACCTTTGTTTTGTCAAAATTGGCTTCTGTTTGTGAGATTTGTGAAGGTTTGAAGAAAGGGCATTTTTGCCAGATCCAGGGGGTGCCTGATTTTTTAGAGCATTTTAAGCCCAAATAGACCTCATCGTTGCGTCTGTATTGGCCAAAAACCCTAAGATTGATTGTGAAATCATCGAAATCCAAGCAGTTGACTTCTGAGGCAATTTTTTTGTTGTACAAGCTCTTGCATGCACTTCAAGGTAAAAAAATTGTCAAAAAAAAAAATCTGCAAAAAAAAAGAAATTTGCAATTTCTTTTCATTGTAAATTTTTAAAAAACTTTTAAAAAAGAGCTTTTTGAAAAAAAATTGTTTAAAAAAAAAGGGGCATTAAAAGCAGTACCCTCGCAGGTTCATACCTATGTAGGGTACTGCATAGGTCATACTTGTACAGTGTACTACCCCTTATGGGGATCGGTGGGGTGGGTCAACGTGCCCCCCACCCAATATATTTTTAATTTTTTAATTAAAAAAAAATCATTGTAATTTTTTAAATTATTTTTTTAAAAGAAACATTTTTTTAAAAATAATCCAAGTTGTGCAAATGCGTCGACAACCATTTGGCCATCAAATTTAGGCTCGCAATTTTACTGCGACGGTCACATGACCATCAAATTTAATGCCACAGACTGTATTTTTTTGCACTTTGGGAGTTGTTTTGTTCTGAAGGCCATAACTTTTTCCCACAGTGTTGAAATCGGGCAAATGAGATATTGTTGGAAAGAAGATTCAAAGTACTTTCTAGTGGTATAGGTATGTTTTGGAGATTTTTTCTTAGGTCCTTGTTATTTCTTGTCAAAGTCAGATCTTATTTTCTAGAGTTTCCTTCAGCGTTTTTGACATAACTTTTGCATACAATGTTGAAAATGGGCAAACGAGATCTCATCGAAAATTTGTTTCTGAGCTCTTCGATGTGGTCTAGGTGGTTTCTAGATTTTATTTTTAGTTTTTTCCAGAAATCCTTCTTCTCAGTTGTTGTCCTTTTTGGACCTTATGGGCTCACATTGCATGCATTTATCATCTGTAAACACACTGAGATAAAGTGCCTCAGCTTTGTATGTGTAGTATTGGGATTCTTGCACATCACTTTGTGCCTTGTTGTACTCACACTATGATATAAAGTGCCATGGGGGTTGATGTTTTCCTTTGTTTACCTTCATACCTTTCTCATGTGTATGTGACTTTTGTTTACACATTCTTTATACTTGCTTGTACTTTTATGTCTGCACCTTCAGATGCTCTTGGTTCCTCTTAATGCACTACTATTAGGCATTCAATTTTAGTGTACCTATCATACCTCTCCCTTGTCAGCATTATGGGGTGGTTTCTACTATTGGTTTCAATGCTTCATTGGTTTCATGTTGGAGTGAGCTATGTATACAATATTTGTTCCTATGTACTAGGTGGATGCAGTGGTTGGTTACCCATGCATTTCAGTGAGATGGAGCACTTACCATATGGACACTCTTGCATTCCTTCTTTCAACATTTCAACAGTCATTCTACAACAGTGTTTGCAACTTCTTCATGCTTCAGTGGTATTTTCCATGTTCATCCTTTGTTCCTATCTTTTGGGACAATTTCTTCTTGGTTGGAGGCTTCTTTGTCCTTCACTCCTGTTTGGAGGATTCTTAGACCTTCACTTGTATTTCTCTCTTTTGGAGAGGAGTTTTTCCCATGAGGTTTTCTACTTTCTCCTATTGTGAGATCTCTTTTACATTTGTACATGGGTACCCTTTTTTGGCCTTGTTTTTCGGGACCCATCTTGCATTCTTTTTAGGGTTTTTAGCTACTCCCTAAGTTCATCTTAAGGGGGGTGTTAGAGTTATCATACATTAGCTAATAATTAATTAATATTTAATTGATTATTAGTCTAATTTATTCTCACACACTTTAGCAAAACTTAGGAATGCTTTATTAATTGAGTTAATATTAGATCATTATGTCACATCTCATGTGATGTTGACACTTGTCATGATCTGATCTCTTTCTCATTTAGGGATTTTCTCTTATAAGCATTCAACCTTCTATGTAATTACTTCATGGGAAATATCTAGAGCTTTCATATCTTCTTGAAAGCTTCTTCTATAACTTTTCCTTGATGAATATAGCAATTCTTGTTTGCAGATCTCTTGGGTGCAATGTGTCTTTGTTTGTTGTTTGATCTTGTGGCTCATGGTTTTGTGCTTGTTTCATAATTCTAATAGTCTTTAGAAGAACCAACATATTGTAGCATCCTTCAGGGTGGAGGGAAAAAGTTTCAGTTTTTGGTTATCATTCTTGTAGTCGTATGTCTGACACAAAACTTTAAACTCAAATAAGAACTAGTCAAGGTCTTCGGAGGATAAACCTTTGAAAGTTGGTAAGAATGATGGTGAATTTTTTTTCATGCGTGTATCATCATCTTGATCGAGAGCAATAGGATAAGTAAATGTCTATGCTCCCCCAGCTAGGTTAGTGTCATTTCTATGGTCACCCATGGCGTTGAAAGGAATGCGTTCCTCTTCAAAAGTTTTCACTAATGGCTAAGGTTCTAGGGTATGCAAAGGAATGATTTTCTCTACAAATGTTTGTTCTAATGGGTGAATTTGTGGGGTATACTAGGAGGTCTCAGGTTGATCCTGCTCGATCAATTCTTTGATAAGTTCTTTAATTGAGACTTCTTCCTCCCTGCTTGTAGTTGGAATGTCTTTTGGGGGGGTTTTTTGTATGAATCTTCAGTATGGGCTTCATTTCCTGACCATGCAGAAAAATAAGCTTGAATTTTTTTTTTCTAAAAGAGGTATTCAAATAATCTCCTATTAACACTAGAAAAGGAAGTTCCTCGACAATGGTGCCAAAAAGTGATAGACTGTCATGAGGTCCTATCGCTTTAGTTGAAAATGTATCAATTATATCGACCGGGTAGTGCTCGAAGGCTGTATGCAATAGGGGACATCTTAGCTATCTCTCTTAGATTTTTTGAATTATTGAATGGTTGTAAATAATGATTTAACTAGAAAGAAATTAAACTAGAAAGCATGAAGTTATTTAAGCTAGAAAGCATGAGACAATTAAACTAGAAAGCATATAGATTACCTAATAATCTAGGAGGATCTATGAACCTTGAAAAATTAGTTGTCTCCAATGCCCAGAAATTTAGCACCATCAAAAAGAGCTCAGAATCTTGATTCCAATGCAACTTGAATGGGCTCAAAAGGAGTTTGTATGCCCAAGTTATAGCTGGTCAAAGTTGGGGTCAAACAGGAACAAGAGCCTATCTGAAGGTGGAAAAATTGATCATCTCAAAATTTAGCAAAAATGGCATCAAGACGAAGAGCTCATCAAGATGATCCTGACGACGTTCATTTCATTGAAAATGAAGCCCGTATGATGAAGAAACAGCTAGTTAAAGTTCCAAGTTGACTAAGGTGATTGGATGGTACGATGATGACATCATCATGGCATCAACCACTGACATAGTAGATGAATCATTGTACAGATGTTGACATGGACCAATCAGGTCTTAACATGTGTCAGACATATAGTGATGTGGCGGTACGGATTTGAGTTAGCAGTACGATAGGTGACGTCAGCAGCTGAGTCATTGTATGACTGATGACGTGGTAGCCTCCGATGTGGACACATGGCCAGTACAATAGGTGACATTAGCAGCTGAGTCATTGTATGAATGATGACGTGGTAGCCTTTGATGTGGACACATGGCGTCTGAGTTGGAAGATGAGTTAGAACCTAGTGGCAGGTGATGTGGAAAGTGACTGGGCACTCGTATGGCAAGTGAAGTGTGAATTCTGGCCAATCAATGATTAACATGTGGCACAATGAGGATGTGTCACATGCCTCCTCCATCCTCCCTCCTTCAGTGCAGGTCATTCAAATGGTTTGATAAAATTAGAGTGGGGGGATTTGAACTCCCCACGTGCCGGGGGCAAGTCTTCATCTACACCGTTGGGTTGTGCATTATGCGCTTACTATGTATGGCCCTCAGTTTTTTTTTGTCAAATGTCCATTTGGAATTGATGGTTAAAAGGAAGCCGTCGGGAGTTGAACCCCTGACCTGCGGGGTAACAAAATCAATTACCACCAACACCATCGATGTAGTTTGACATATGGATGGCACATGTTTTATATAACCTATTTTTAAGCCCGAAAGCCTAACTAATAACCAAATGGTTATTAGGTAGAGGATTTAAAATTAAAATAAAACAACCAAGCCAAATAAGAAAAGAATTAAGGGGCTTAAACAAACAAATTTAAATGATTTAAAGGGGTTGCTATTTTTTTATTAATAAAATAAGGGGATTTGTTTTTATTTTTCCCTAAAGGAGGAAATTGCAATCTTGGAGGTTTTTAGCCCAAATAGGAAAACCTCATGTATAAAAGGAGGAGCTAGGAGGCTTTTCAAATCATCCCATTCTTGGGTGAGTTCTCAAGTATTCAAGTGGGGAGAGATAAGAATTGGAGACAATGAGGAGGATTTTCTTGAAGAGTAAGCCATTCGATGTAGAGTTATTCTGAGAAGATTATGAGAGAGTTGTGTAGACTTTTCTATTGCAAATTTTTTATATTGTAATTTTGCTCTGTCTCAAAGCCTTTGTAGGCCTTTGTGAGTCTTTTAAGAGGTGATAGAGTTTAGATTTTTGTTACAACTTTCTATTGAAGGTTGAAAGCTCTTCTTCTCAAAATTTGTACTGAAACATCCAGAGCATTGTTAATAGATTGGTCACTCAATTGAGATAGACCTGGAGACATAGTCCACTCAAATGAACTCCATAATCAATCTTGTGTCCTTGTCTCTCTCCTTGTTCTGTGTTATCATTCTCTCTCTTTATTGTTTATGTTACTCCATTATTTAATGTCTTTTCATTTAAGCTTTGGGAATTAACAAATTTTTCACCTTTACAAACATTCACTTTTGCAATGTTTTTCATAGATCCCTTCCGCATCAGATCACCTAAGAAGAAACACTTGCAATAAAATTATAAAATTTCAATGAAAACAACTAATGGCTAATAACTAATTGTTGATAGAAAGTAAACTTAGCAACCTATAATTGACAACCAGAGTGGGTGCTTTGGAATTTCAAATAAAAAGAACTAAAAGATTACAAACTTGAACTACGACCTATAGGAATAATTGACGGACCTTGACACAAAAATATCATTCATCCAAATTTATCATATTCAAAATAAAGGAAACAACATTAAAAATAAAAATAATTATCTATCCTACGAGATCCCTCGAGTGGCCAGCTCTTGGGTATGCCTATGATTAACTCAGATCATATGTACTTTCGGATCTTCAAAATGAATCCATCTATAATAATTCCATTACACATAACTAATAACTTAGAATAAGACTGGAAAATTTTATTTTATTCATATCATAAAAAGTGTAACACAGAGACATAGTTCAAAACATATTATAACAGCATAACAGTATCATGTTTGCATTGTTTCTAGCAGTTACATATATATACTATACTGCTAACAAAATCCTAAATTTCAGATGGTGGAAGATTACCATTGAATTTTTTTTTTAATAGAATTAACCAACTAACCAACGGACTGATGTCCATAACATAGAACATATTAAAGGCTCAAAGTAGAGCCATAATTTTTTTAAAACAAAAATTTAATAGAAAGCATTAAAAGGACTTGTTCCACTATGCACTCCTCAATTTTTGGTGCCTAGAATTTTTACGCTCTCTCTTCAACTATTTGAAGTCCGCTTAAAGTCCACTTGGTCATGCATAATGTCCTGTACAATGACTGAAAACTATACTATTATTTTAGCATTAGTCAGTTGATTCAATTAATTTAGGAAATAATGATTTATACATTTTTTACAAAAAGTAAGCAATTATTAATCCTAAAGATAAACAATTGGTAGGGTTAAAGTGATTGGTAGAAACAAGGAAGGGTATTTGGCTTATTATAATCTTGAGGTTATTTATATCTCATCACATTCCTTTCCATGGGAGCCACATGTGTGAATGTTCTGTAGAAATATAACCATGAAGTGCTCTTGTGAACTCTCTACCTACAATCATTCCATAGGTATTAGGAATATCAGCCACCTAAATGTTAATCATCTGTTGTACCTGATGAAGGGAACTCCCCTTACAATCTAAAACTCACAAAAGCAACATATAATGGTGTTGATGGTGTTTTCTGCACAACAACTCAGACAAAATATAAAATCCTATCTCTCTTAAAAGGTAAATCTCTCTCAGCAAGCCTCAAGAGATAACCCCAAGGTCTCTAATGTTAGGTATTGACAATGCATAAACAACTTAGATAATATGTAAAAATGTTGGTAATCACAAAGGGACCTTACTACAAGCAAATACTAGAACTTTAAACTTATTAGATCTAGCAATATGGTGATACTTCAAATCCTAAACTAACCCAGATTTTAAAGAAAGATCAAAAGGATAAAGGGTTGAGAGAGATTTCTATTATAACTAATTCCTAAGATCAATCACAACAATGATGAATGTTGCAAATGGGCAGATGCCCCAATAAAGTTGATCTCTGCTTGATCAAGGACAAACCTACAACTACACAAAAAAGGTGAAATCTTCTAATGAAATATGAAGATTTTCAGACTATGAACGTCCATCTACATACCCAATTATTGGTAAAATGTAAAAAAGAATTCACAGTTGAACTTAGCATAAAATAAGGCCCAAACTAACTTTACACAACAATCTACAATCAAAAAATTGCTAAAAGTATGGACCGAAGATCAATCAACATCATTAACATTTCACCATTATTGTAAAAGAATTGAAATCTACCATCTAACATTGAGAATCAAGGACAAGAAACCATAAACTATTGAAGTTGAACACAAATTTTTCCAAATAAACAACCCAATTGCATTAACTTCTCCAGAATTTACATAACATTTTCCAGCCTCCTTCCTCTCCTACAATTGCTATCTGAAATCTACTTGCTAATCTTGGCCTTCTAACTTAGCAATTCTAACCTAGTTTAACCTCTTCACAAATGAAAAGACCAAGGCCTTTTATAGATGTTACATTTTAATTTCAAAGGCCAGGATTCAATCAATCCAAGGGCTGAGATTCACTTCTAGAATCATCATTAGGTCAAATTAGGGTTTGAATCCCTTGGTACATCATCATCCAATGAGCTACATTCAGTTATAGCCTTGAGCAATGAAAAAACAAAACTCGCCAGCTTGACATAAATAAGAATTCTGATTGGAAGAAAAGTCTCCTCCAGCTACAATCAATTTGGGCATAGATTCTTATGCAAGAATATTTGAAAAGTTTGAATTTCTCCTTTGGCACGTTTTCATATGCAGTTCACCTGAATGGCTGGGAATGATATTTCTTCCTTTTGACATGCTTCCATATGTGTGGCATGAGAACAATTTGAAATCCCTTGCACACAAGAAAATTTCAAAAATTGATTAGCTTCTCAATTTAAATCATAATATTTCAAATACTTATTATTAACCACATAGGCACCACAACTAAGAGAATCAAGAGGCACCAAAATCCATTCATTTGGTAAACAATATATCCAAACATATTAATAAGGATACATTTATACTCCTGAGAATATAAAGATTCCCATTCAATCTGGTTACTCTGATTTCGTTGCTTCTTTGCACCATACTATAGTTGTCGTCAAGTCCTTTCAATTGACCATTGTGTATCTTAGGAGACTATAGCGATATTTCTCTAGCTTCATTCCAACCATGATTATTATACATAGAAATTCTTATTGAGGTGCAATGGATACAACATCTGCCATACATTATTCACCAAAAGATTAAGTTGGCCCACGATCTTTCTCCTCTCGTGGATTGCACCTCAAAGATTTTCCATGCCCACGGATTCTGTGCTGGTTAGGATTTCCTGAGATTATCAACTCTGAGGATTTAAGTATCTTGGGGAATTTCAATCTTCGGGGAATTCCTGTGAGGAAGGATTTTCCCGAACAACACAAGCTTGGAAATTATTCTTCGCATATATCTCAGCGACATGATTTGAAGGCTTCATTAGGAAGGAAGCCGCGTTGTCTCTGTTATTTTAGAATGATCAATAGCTTCATTGTGTGCCATCGTTCTTTATATACTTTCAAGCTTTCTTCCTTTATTTCCCGATCCATGAAGTCTCCTGCTCTCTACAAATACATTCACATACTACTCATCACTCCATATTTTCATGAATCAAACCCGCCATCATTTCGCCAAGCTATACTACATCATGTCGTCATTTAAGTATTCCATGCTATCAAGCTTTGATGACTCCAAACACTGAGTAAGTCTCACACTGAAGATTAAAATCCTTCGTTTGTGAAAACTGGAGACTCCTGCGGGTTCATGGATGTTAGGAATTTCATCGTGTGAGCCCTTTTTCACTTAATACACTGACAACCCCAACAACCATAAATTATAGCAAATTCATTTTAGGGAATCTAATGTTTCACGGAGTTTGATGTCCTAGGGAATTTTGAAGTCTTGAGAGATTTGATGTCCTGGGGAAATTTAAAGTCTCGGGAGATTCTAGCGTGGAGGGATTTCTTCGAGATTTGTCCTTTCACATTTCATGAGTTTCAGTCCTTTAGCTGCTTTGCGCCATAGTAGATGCAATACACCTGAGAGGTGGTGAACAACCTACAAGACTATATATATGCAGAATTCACAATTTGCTACATCTTTAAGCCAATGACCATCATTGTTATGATCATTTCTTTGCAAAGGAATGTCGTGATGCTTTTGTGCCTTTCCCCTTTTGATTTTATCAAGGATATGTGATATTTAGGATCCCATGAATTAATCACTTTGTCTTCAATATCTAAATCAATCCTGCTCAAGGATTTCATACTTTTAAAACACATACTCTTAGAATCCTTCCCTACGCAAAATCCATCTTAGGACGAAATCCCCTTCATAAATTGTGCCCTGATTTCAACTGAAAATACTTATTCTCTACTTTCTCTTAAGACCAAGAAGCATGATGAATTGTACATAGCCTGCAAAACATGATTAGTACCAAAATACAAACCTCAATCTAGACCCACAGGGGACATGATCAAATTGCACTTGAATATCAGAAAGCATAAATTGTCGTTATATCATGACTCAAAATTCATGATGAAATGCATGAAGATTCAATTCTTGAATCAACCCCTGGTTCAGCTTCAAATAAATCTAAATTGGAAACTGAAGAAGCAAAATGCTAACAAATATTCTAAAACATGCATGCATATATATATAAACCAACTTTCTGATATGATTGTGCAATAATGATTGAAAATTCCATTTTCCAAGATAGCATCAACAATGATGGGAAAATAAATTAATCTCAAGAGCCTTAGAATTTACATGACGAGTCAAATCAAGCACATAAGTTCTTCAGGCAAGCTAGGACAGGTTTCGGGAATCCGAGGGGGTTAAAGGGATTTCAGAAAAATCCAGTGGACGCAAAATTATGTGAAGGACTAAAATTTCCAAAACGTAGTGTAGAACACTCCCCATCGGGTTTTCAAAGAAATCGAGGAATTCTACCCAAAGGGAAAATTCCTGAAACCAGTCAAAAAACCCGAAAACCACCTTGAGACACAAGATTTTCAATAAATAACCTTAGGGGATCATTCACATGAGCAGAATAAAAATTCAAGCACATTGAAGGGGCAATCAAATTCCATAATCAAAGGACCAAAAGTACTAGAGAAAAAAGAAAGAGAGGGTCCCTGCTTTCAGTGGGGCGTGTGTGCAAAAATTGCACAACAAATGGCACAAACAAAATGCAAGAAGGGAAGCAAATATTTTCTATTATCATTGAAATGAAAATGAAATTACATCATTATTTTTTCGATCACATGAGCTTTCTAATTACATAAATCTACAAGTACGCAATCAGATCCACCATCTATGCTTCTCTGGCCTCCCTTCTATAGTCCCCCTTTACATCCTTTATTTGGAAGGTGTAACCGCCCTAGAATCTTTTGGAAAGTGTAACTTCCTCAAGAAGATATTTTGAAATTTTATTATTTTTGGTAGTACAACTTGGCGGGGTCATAACTTTTGATCCAATCGTCATATTTTCTATTATAATACCTTTTCAAAAAGCTCCCAAGAAATCTTCTACCAAAAAGTAAGGCCTGAAGGCCAACCACTTTTGTTTTCCACCAATTTTCAGGCCCATCCGGAGCCTCTAAGTGCCTCAAAATTGACTTTGAAGATTTTACTAGGATTTTAAAAAATTAAAATTTTAATATCTCTCAAATGACAAATGGTATTGAAATGATTTATTTGCCATTGGCTTCAATTTACCATTCTAGAGGTCTATGTAAGATTTCATGTCCAACCATGCATAAATGCAAACTTACAAAAATAGTAACCCTGCCAAATTTAGCCCTTATTGAAAAGAAACAACATTTTTTTTTGGGTGATGCAAGATTGCTCTTACACCCTGGATACTCCTACATCAGTACCCTTGGGTCCAATGCAACTTGTATGGGGATTCTATTCAACTCTCCAACCACACTCACCTCTGTCTCATCCAATTGCCCGACCTTTCATTTGGATGGAGTGGGAGTGATGCCTAATGCTTTACATACTGAGAAGGGCATAACATTCGTAGAAGTAGAAGCACCTGAATCTAACAATTATGCAAGTTCTTTCCAAATAGTCAAATAGTAAGCAAGAATGGAGGTGTTTCAGGTTTTCCTTGAAATAAACTCACCGGAGTATCTACCTAAGCAACTTGTGTCTTATCCTTCTCCTTACCTTTGTCTTTAGCCTGTACCTAACCTTTTTTATTTAGTTGATTGTTTTCCCTGATCTTTTTTTGGTTGTTAATCTTGGCTCCTCCCTACAATCTCCCTCATCATTGGTTCATTCTCAACATTGCTAATGGTAACCTTCTTTGCAGTTGTGTCTTGTGAAGAATTTGGAGGTGCAGTCCCATCTAAAGACCTGAAAAATGCATTCCTAATTGTTGGAACCCTTAGTAATTCAAAAGTAGAAAGACCAATCTTTACCTTTTTAAGCCCCTCTACAACATATTCTCCCATTTGATCAACATCCACTTCAGATTGGCTACTCTTGGTAAGATCTAATTGTCCTCCTTTGGTGAGATCAGACTGTCCACCCTTCATAAAATACTAAGTTGGTACCTTAGGATATGAGGCATTGTTGCTTGTATTGGGGTCTGAAGGTATGTTCAAGTTATTTGGTGGTATGGAAGTATATAATCATAAAATTGCACCCCTTGCAATTTCACATATGTTCTTGTATCTGCTTCAGTGTCCACTCCCTTAGCATCTTGAGTAGGGTCATTCTAACCCCTACATCATCCTTTCTCCCTCTTAGGATGCTCCAAAACCCGTTTTTAAGCAACCACCCTTGTGTGTTAACTTTTCATTGAACTTTGTGCTTTTCCTATTTGTGTTGTTTTGTAGCATGCCATGTCTGGACACTAGTGTGTTGCGTGGATGTCTGTGCGCTGCACTAGCATCCTACAACGTGTCAACGCTTAGACGACCATTTCTAAGCATTTTTTCCACTTGTTAGCAAAGTTTATCGGTGAAAATGGGTCAGGATTCTTTGTAACTGCTTGGGAAGCTTCTTTTCTACCTTTTTAATCCATTCTTTCCATCTATTTGGTCTTCTGAATCTTCCTAGCTTTAGCTCTTACCTTTTTCTCCTTTCTTACTCTTGCTATTTTGCTTGCACAACTTAATACAACTTGTTGTAGCAACTTCAAGCTCTCTCAAGCTCCCCTTATAACACCCTTTGCAACTTCATCTCCCTCATTTCATGCTTGTGAGCATCTTGGGATTCCATATCCCCTACTATTCACATACTTACTTGGTGATACAGGTTCTCCTCCTTGAGCGGGGTTTGAATTTATCACATGCTTACTTGGTGGTGTGGGTTCTACTCTTGAGTGGGTTTTTCTTTCACCACACGCTTTGTTCGTTTATTTCTTTCTCTCTATCTTCTTAGCTTTCTGTGGAGGTGGGAACACCATAATGGGGGTTTGACTGAGGAAAACCCCTATACAACCCCAAAATTCTCTCCAGATATCATGCTTGTAGGTTTTGAAGAAATTCATTTGGTGGAGGCTTCATCACTCATGTGGTTGTATGTATTTCTTTCCTTTCTTCTTCTTATCTTTATTAGTTTTACTTCACTCTATTTCAATTTTGTCACTTTCCTGCATTTTAAGATTTCTTAGCAATTCGAGTAGAAGTAGTCACTTTAGCCATTTTCTGAGATAAACTATCTTTCTAGTCCGGACGAGATGCCAACGCACCTCTAAGATGCCAATGCGCCACACTGTCATCCATCTTCTGCATTGACGTCCTTTGGTCGAGTGCTTGTTAGTTTGTCTAGAAAATCTCTGTGACCTGCTCTTTTGAATTCTAAAACTTTCGTGTTGTTCCTTGAGGTAGTTTAGGGCAGTTCATCCCATGAGGCTCTCTGAATGAAAATAACTCATGAGTAGTAAATGGGCCACCAACCTATCTATTTCGAAGATTATGTGGTGTTGAGCGTTGGTGAAACATATGGAATT
The DNA here is from genome assembly GCA_007258455.2 of Sequoia sempervirens. Classification (NCBI taxonomy): domain Eukaryota; kingdom Viridiplantae; phylum Streptophyta; class Pinopsida; order Cupressales; family Cupressaceae; genus Sequoia; species Sequoia sempervirens. The sequence continues at coordinate 397,968,276 of VDFB02086081.1, read as the reverse complement.
CCTCTTCCTTTTTCTCTTCTTTGTCTTTAGGATCATTATCCACAATGTCACCATTCTTGAATAGCTAAGATAGGGTCTCCTCATTGCAGACATCCTCTATTTTAATGCCATCTTCAATAGACTCTTCTTTAGGTTTATTTTCTTCACTTTGAGTAAAAGGGGCTTGGTTCAACACTAGGATTGAATCATACAACTCAAAGGGCACAATATCTTGTCCACTTGAATTGTCACTGCCAACAACATTTTGTACTTCCATTTGAAATATTGCAGCAGTAGTTTGAAACTTTGGATAGTCAAGCTCAAAATGCTTATTTGTTTGATGAATTTTGCACCATTCAGATAATGTAGCCCCAACCGAGTATACTCCACTTGATGATTTTTTTGGATTACTAGGTGGATCCAATGGTTTTGACACCCCTCCATTATTGGGCCTTGTATTCCATGTTTTATTTTGCCTTGGGGCTTGTCTCCTTTTGAAGTTCTATCCAAAATCTTGTCCTCGTTCAAAATTTTTCCCTAAGCTTTGCCCTAAATCACAATTATCATGATTGTAACTAGCTTGAATACTCCTTTGTGAAGCCTGTAATTGATTGTTCTAATTTCTCAAATAAGTGACTTTCGTGGTCAACTTCTTCACTTGTTCAATCAAATCATCTATTCACTCCTTTTATGTAGTGTTCTGTGCTAGAACATAATTATGAAGATAAACAAGGTGTGTTCCAAAAGATTTTTTTTGATAGGAAGGCACCTCAAAATTTTGAAAGTATGAGGGTGTATTAGATTGTTGAGGATATGTTGACATATTAGAATTCTACAAATAACTAGGGATAATGTAGCCTCAACCAAGTATACTCCACTTGATGATTTTTTTGGATTACTAGGTGGATCCAATGGTGTTGACACCCCTCCATTATTGGGCCTTGTATTCCATGTTTTATTTTTCCTTGGGGCTTGCCTCCTTTTGAAGTTTTATCTAGAATCTTGTCCTCGTTCAAAATTTTGTCCTAGGCTTTGTCCTGAATCATGATTATCATGACTGTAACTGGCTTGAATACTCCTTTGTGAAGCCTGTAATTGATTGTTCTAATTTCTCAAATAAGTGACTTTCGTGGTCAACTTCTTCACTTGTTCAATCAACTCATCTATTCACTCCTTTTATGTAGTGTTCTGTGCTAGAACATAATTATGAAGATAAACTGGGTGTGTTCCAAAAGATTTTTTTTTGATAGGAAGGCACCTCAAAATTTTGCAAGTATGAGGGTGTATTAGATTGTTGAGGATATGTTGACATATTAGAATTCTACAAATAACTAGGGATAATGTAGCCTTAACCAAGTATACTCCACTTGATGATTTTTTTGGATTACTAGGTGGATCCAATGGTGTTGACATCCCTCCATTATTGGGCCTTGCATTCCATGTTTTATTTTTCCTTGGGGCTTGTCTCCTTTTGAAGTTCTATCTAGAATCTTGTCCTTGTTGAAAATTTTGTCCTAAGCTTTGTCCTAAATCATGATTATCATGACTATAACTAGCTTGAATACTCCTTTGTGAAGCTTGTAATTGATTGTTCTAATTTCTCAAATAAGTGACTTTCATGGTCAACTTCTTCACTTGTTCAATCAACTCATCTATTCACTCCTTTTATGTAGTGTTCTATGCTAGAACATAATTCTAAAGATAAATAGGGTGTGTTCCAAAATATTTTTTTTGATAGGAAGGCACCTCAAAATTTTGCAAGTATGAGGGTGTATTAGATTGTTGAGGATATGTTGACAGATTAGAATTCTACAAATAACTAGGGATAATGTAGCCTCAACCAAGTATACTCCACTTGATGATTTTTTTGGATTACTAGGTGGATCCAATGGTGTTGACACCCCTCCATTATTGGGCCTTGTATTCCATGTTTTATTTTGCCTTGGGGCTTGTCTCCTTTTGAAGTTCTATCTAGAATCTTGTCCTTGTTGAAAATTTTGTCCTAAGCTTTGTCCTAAATCATGATTATCATGACTATAACTAGCTTGAATACTCCTTTGTGAAGCCTATAATTGATTGTTCTAATTTCTCAAATAAGTGACTTTCGTGGTCAACTTCTTCACTTGTTCAATCAACTCATCTATTCAATCCTTTTATGTAGTGTTCTGTGCTAGAACATAATTCTGAAGATAAACAAGGTGTGTTCGAAAAGATTTTTTTTGATAGGAAGGCACCTCAAAATTTTGCAAGTATGAGGGCATATTAGATTGTTGAGGATATGTTGACAGATTAGAATTCTACAAATAACTAGGGATAATGTAGCCTCAACCAAGTATACTCCACTTGATGATTTTTTAGATTACTAGGTGGATCCAATGGTGTTGACACCCCTCCATTATTGGGCCTTGTATTCCATGTTTTATTTTTCCTTGGGGATTGTCTCCTTTTGAAGTTCTATCTAGAATCTTGTCCTCGCTCACAATTTTTTCCTAAGCTTTGTCCTGAATCATGATTATCATGACTGTAATTGGCTTGAATACTCCTTTGTGAATCCTGTAATTGATTGTTCTAATTTCTCAAATAAGTGAATTTCGTGGTTAGCTTCTTCACTTGTTCAATCAACTCATCTGTTCACTCCTTTTATGTAGTGTTCTGTAACATAATTATGAAGATAAACAGGATGTGTTCCAAAAGATTTTTTTTGATAGGAAGGCACCTCAAAATTTTGCAAGTATGAGGGCGTATTAGATTGTTGAGGATATGTTGATAGATTATAATTCTACAAATAACTAGGGATTGGTGGAGATTGAATCAATGGTGGACCCGGGTGTGGCATTAATGGAAACTGAGGAATCTGATTCATTAAGGGGGTTTGATTAGCCAAAGCTTGATTCGGCCCATGAATCTACCCAGGGTTAGTAATGGGTCCCAATGAAGGCAACAATCATGTTAAGTGTTGTCCTAGGTTAGTGCTTGCATTGACTACCTCAACATATGCATTTGCTAGGGTCCTTGGGGGTTGATGCATCCTTTTAACTAATGCAGAAGTAAGGTTATCTACAACAATGTAATAAACAACCTTGGCTGATGCATCATCAACAACATACAAAGCTTGCAATCAGGTGTAGGCCCTATGAAACCTATTATTAAAGGAACCTATTGGTTCATTAAATTCCCTTCTAACTGACACAAATTGTTGACACAAATTAGTGGGATTGATAGGGATTTTAAATTTCTACAGAAAATTATTTTTCATGAGCTCCCAAGTGGTAATTGACCCAGTAGGTAAGTGGATATACCAGTTAAAGGCCTCTTCACCTAGTGAATATGGAGAGAGCTTGTAAGCCACATCTTCATGCTCAATCTACCTATCCTTAAGAGTAGTTTGCAAGATCTTGATATGTTCCTTTGTTGTCCTATGAGGGTCATAGTATGAAATTTGGAACAAAATTTTTCAAGATTCTTGGGAATTTCATGATAATCATTGGAGGAAAAAGGAAATGGGTTATTTTCCAACCAAGCCATTGGTGGAGATGGGGGTGGTAATGGTTGAGTTACAAAAACCTGTGGCTGGGGTACAACAATCTGGATATGATCGAAAAGTGGAAATAAAGAAGTAGGTGATGTGGATGATGGAGAGGGTGGAGTTGGAGGTTGCATGGGTGGTATAGATGATGAAGCTTCCCCTTTCTTGGCTCTCCTAGCCTTGGTAGGGGTCTTTAGCTCCTGAAACTCTCCTTTATCTGGTGTAGATCTAGTAACTCTGTAAAACCTATGTGGAGAGAATGACCCAATTTGATCTAGCTTTGTTCAAACAACCCTCCTAGCACCAATTTTGTTGATGTGTGTTTTAGCACTGCTCAACATAAATAAAGTACAAGTACTCTATCTCTCTTGAAAGGTGATTTCTTTTAGAAAACTTCAGAAAACAACCCCAAGGTTTCTAATGTCAAGTATTGAAAATGCACAAACAACTCAATGATGATGTGTAATGCTAGTAATCACAAGGGGCCTTTATGGTAAAACAAAAAGTTGAAACTCATAGGTCTACAACAAAGGTTTTGTAAGAGATGCAAATAAATACAAAACCTAACAACAATTTCCAAATTTAGAATCTAGAAACAATGATTTCATCAAATGCAACAATTCAGTGATGATTTTAATCCTATTCTAACTCATTTTTCAAAGAAACATCAAAAGAGATAAGGGTTTGAGGGATAACTTAATCTAAAACACAAGTGCAATCATGTAAACAATTCAACATTCAAGGTGGACAAATCCCCAATAACTAATTTCCGTTTAACTAAGGTAACATCCACAATATCACAATAATAGTGCAATCTTCAAAGGAATGTAAAGATTGGCAAATTGTGAAACATTGAACATATATCCAGATCTGAATAGTAACCAAAACATATACAATTGAACTAATGTAGTATTTGGATCAGACTAACTTTACACAAAAATTTACCATCAACAAACCACCAAAAGTATGACTAGCAGATCCATCAAACACCTTCAATACTTCATCACCAACATGAAAAAATTGTATCTAAATCTGAAACTAATTAACTGAAATAGCTTGGAAAAATAGGAAGCATGCATAAGAATGAAATAACGTAGAAAAGAATGCTAATCAATGTCTTCTCATATATGAACTTCACCAAGAGTTTGCAAAAATTCCAGAATCAATCTCTCAAATGAGGAGAGACCTCATATTTATAGAGTTTGGTACAAATCAAGGGTAAAAGCAATGGTCCAGATTACATCAAGATATGGGTGCCTAAACTAGGTCACCCAAAATAGGTCAGCCTCATACAATTTTAATGCTCCTTTAAAATTAAAAACTAAAATATTTAAAACCTTTTTTAGAAGAGATGCCACTCAAAATATTAAATAAAAGGCACTTGACATTGATTTCTAGGTATCCGACTTGCTTCTCAAGCTTGCTGATTAAGAAGGTACAAAACTCGAGGTAGGTAGGCCCTTATTCATCCTCTTTTTCCATTTGTTGTCTCCTAGAAAACACTTAAATTTATTTAATACTTTGTTCAAGTTGGCCTGGCCAACATTTGGGATAAATCTTAGTCTTAAAGCAATTGATTCCAACTCATTTTCACATTTCTTCAATATTTTGTCCCAATCAATCTTTGACTCTTGATATTTATGCATAATGGTGATATACATGGCTGTGTCTTCTAAATGATTTTTAGTTACCACTCCATCTTTAATGTGTGAATAAGTTTCATTCCACCATTGCTTCAACACATTGATCTTCATGTAATCTTTAGTGAGTTTTTTCCCTGTCATTACTACCAAGAACAAAGTGCAACCATGGATAATGTCACTTAGATCACTTTGTATTTTTGGAACCTCCTAGAGAGCTCCATCCATTATTTCTCTCTTGAACTTGAAGGCTTCAATTCATTCTTTGGGCCTATCTAACTCTTTAGAAGTAAGAATTTCTTCATTTATTAGCACATCTCTAAAAACCTCGAGTACCTTCACAAGTCTAACCTTGGATTTGTCATCAACTGCTTTACATTGTGTTATCATTTGTTGTATTGTATCCTACAAACAAACAATTTTCTCATACAACTACAAAAAATTTGCAATCAATGGAATACCCCTTTGGTATACTCCGACCACCCAATCCTGTGACACTTGGGCTGAAGTCCTCATCTTCTCTAACTCATTGATTGCATCCTTGGAAAAAATGCTTGGCTATGCAGAAGTCCAACTTCAACTTGTGTTTGTAGAGGCTTAACAAGATGTTGAATATACCTTTGCAACTCTTCCACCTATTTTTGCAATTTCTCTTTTGCTTTAACCTCTTTGTCTAATCTTTTCAAAATAACATCCACCGATCCCTTTAGAGCTTCTGCTTCTTGATTTTTGGTGGATGGGCCCAAGTTGATTATCTTTACATTGTAATAACTAGGAGTAGCCTCCTCTTTATTCTTATCAACTACAGGGGTAGTAATGTGCAACGCCCTATTATTGGAATCGTCTCTTGTAATCCTGGAGATTACCTTAGCCTTCTTCTTCTCCTTTCATTTATTCAAACCAACCAAAAAGTTGTCTCAATCTAGAACTACATCTTCAATTATCACAAGCTTAGGCTTGAGACTCTCCTTAAGCCAGTCAGGAGCAGTTGACATTTCAACATTGGTCTCAAGGTCAACATTATTTTGTCCTTGGAGGTCTTCTCCTTTATTTATTTCTTCATCTTTTTGGGGTTGTTCTTCTACCTTATTTTTTTCATCATCTTTATTTGATTCATCCTTTCCTTCTTCATGAACTCCCTCAGATTCAACATTAATTTCTTCTACCCTCTCCTATTCCTTTCCTCTTTCTACCTCGGTAGTGTTGAATTACTTGCCAAAATTGTTGAGGTCACTATCGTTAGGAGTTTCTAGCTCCTCATCTAACTCTTTTTCGTTGGAAACATCTTCAAATGCTACACTTTTTGTTCCTATTTCCTCCTCCTTATCAGATGGAACACTCCCTTGATGTGTCTTGGGAGGGATACTTTTTGTAATCACTTCTTCTGCAACTTTTTCTTTGCCAGACGGTGATGCATGTGCACCTTTTTCCAACTCTTCAGCTACTCTATCTATGTTTTCCAAGTTGGGAAATGGAATCCCTGATCGGTGAGAAGCTTTTCTTGTATACACTCAAGTTTTCTCCTTAGAACTCTCCATATTGATCGCTCATTCTTGAGTTCCTCCCTTTGTATCTTATTAATTTTCTTCATTCCTTTTTCATTTCTTTTGTTTCTTTGAAGGAGAACCACTTGAAGTACCTTTACCTTGCCCTCTAATTAGTTTTCTTCTTTTGGGAGGCTGAGGATTAGGAGATGCTTCTTCAGTATCCTCAATGATTAACTTTGTGGGATTTCTCTTCTTTGGGATGGGCTACCCTTTAGGTTCTTTTGTTTTGGCCTTAGCATTTTGCTTGCCCTTGGTTCTCCTTTTAATAACTAATGGATCTTCTTTTGATTCTTTGACATTAATAGTAGAAGCCTTTTCTTCTTCCTTCTCTAATTCATCTTCTGAAGAAAATTAGGATTCCAAATCTTGTATTAACTCATATGTAGGCTTGATACCATCTGCTTCCATTTCCAACATCTTATGCTTTGCCCACTACTTAGAATACTTAAGGACTGGAGCGGTCACTTGTGTCAAGTCTATCAATTCTTCCTTAGCCCAATTTATTAGAGGGATAGGCTTATTGAAAAATTCCATATAATCATGGTATTGAATTTCCTCTCCATCATCTTCAATCTGGTCTGGGACCTACACAACTCTGTACAACCTTATCATTTTTAAAGACAGTTTGGAGTATTTCCTTTTGAAAACTTCAAACTCATCTCTGTAGTTTTCCTAGTAATTCTCTATATAATCCTTATATTTGTAATATTTGGAAGCTGCCTTTTGGGGTATTCCATAAGGATCAAAATTTCATCAAAAGGCATGTGTGGGTAGGTAGAGATATTCCATCTCTATTTTTGAATGTTGAGCACTCTAGAAAGTGGGACATGCCTACCATTTGTTTATTACTAAAAGGAATTCCCTTCCAATTCCTATCTTGTGCATATTCTTCAAAATTTTATCAAAAGGAAACCAATTTCCTTGTTACCTCCAACAACACAACCTTATAAGTATTTTACCATGGAGCCTATATGGTACCAAAGGGCAACCTTGAATTCTGATGTATGCAAATTTTGGGAATTGTAAGTACCAATACCCATACTTCTTCACAGGTTCAATGACTTGCATTGGAATCCTCACATGTAATGAATCTTGCATTTTTCTTGTGATGTACATGGTGAATGCATCGTTCACCCTTTTGTAATGTGAGGTGTTGGATAGATACAGTTGGGGATAGATCTCATATACCTTATTTTCTCCAATAACTCCCTTGTAGCTCAATCCATTGTATTTGAAATCCCTTTTGAGCATGTAAACAATATAACAAGTCATTGTGAACTTCCTTGTATCTTGGATTTCTCTTAGTTGCCTATCCAAGTTATCACTGATTAACCCTACCCAGTGGTAGGTAGTACCTTTCTCAATTTGTGTAATCACATAAAACATCTAGTCCTCAAAAATTGAAGTCTTCTCCAATCCCATCACTTTGCTGAGGAGAGTGATTATATCATTATACTCCACCTTGAAGTCACTTTTGTGTAGTAGTTTTGGAAATTTAGAATAATGTGACCTAGGCTTGTAAATCCATGAGGCATTAATCATCTCTAGGGATTTCTCAATATTACCTATGTAAAATTTATTTATCGTGTCAATTTTAAACTTCACCAATTTATTGTGAGTAGGAATATGAAAGGCCTCAACCAAGGATTCCTTAGTCAAGTTAGCTAATACTTTTCCTTGAGGACTAATAATCACTCTCCTGTCAAAATCATAGTGCTTTGAGCACTCCACTATTAGCTCTAGGCATTGGATGGATGGAGGAAACCCTATTGTCTGGGCCAATCTAATGTGTACTAACCTCCTTGCTAACTCTATTGGAGCATAACAATACATTCTTTTCTTGAAATCTTTCAAATCAACATGTCCCATGTTAGTATCTCCAACCTCTCCCTAGTAAGAGTTGATCTTAGACTCTAGGAGCCTTCCTTTAAAGTTGTACTTCATCTTCTCTGCCCCTGAAAGTTCCTCCTTGATTGGCTCAGTTTTATTTCCTTTCCCTGTATTAGATTTGCTTGAATCTCCCTGCATATGGTTAAACAAAATACCATAATTACTTCAAATTCCTTAAGGATCAAAAACATGATTGACAAAGACAAGACATTCCATTTGGAAATATTTAAGATTATTCTATTACTAAAGAAACCAAAGGAAATCATTTCAAAACCCTTAAATTAAGATATAAAATAAACATCGGGTTTTTGGGGTAGTCATGGAATTCAGAGAATTCAAGAGCATAAGGATTTCATGAAATCCAAAGCTCTATGGAATCCGCAAAACAAACTTTGTCAAAAAATCCAGTCTCGAGGAAAGAGAGATGCATGTACAAATGTGGATCCATCATTTTAAATCTTATCATTTAGCCCTTTAATGATTTCAATACCACAAGATTTTAACCTTTAACAAATGAATTATTAGTAAGTCGTAACTTTGGGAAAACTCCATTACTCACAAGATCATCAATGTAAAACATCGAGGAATCCAACCAACAATAGAATTTACAGAATCCATTACTCTAGGAAATCTGTGATGAGGAAGCCCATCAGGAAATCTAGGGTCACATGAATTTAGTGATGAAGGCATGATCAGGTAGTTTGAGAATTAGTGAAATTCGTGAAAAGGGAGTACATCGGAGATTCCACAAGTTCACATATTTCATGACAAAGAGTCAATAAAAGTTTTCATAAATGTGCAAAATCCACAAAAGATTGAAGATCAGGTAATCTAAAGATCTTCAGATTTGGTGATGAGGATTGCTTCTGGTTTTCAAATTCTTGAGGATTCTAAATATGAATGAACAAGTCAAGTTTTCCCTATTATGAATTTTTGAAAATTTCACAGGCATTGCTAAAACATGGAGGGAATTTGAATCAATCATCAAAACTTAGCATATCACCCTACTATGAACTTGACCAAACCCCCATAACCAACAAACATTAAGATTTGAATGATTTCCAACATCCATCACCAAAACATGCTAGGGCCTACAAATATATTCATACAAAACTTCGAAGCCATTCAAACAACCAAGAACATATCCAAACCCTAGAATGTGATCAAATAGAGGCTTGGATAGTGACAATAATCAATGGGAACATTAATTTAAACTCTACCTATCTACCCTTTGACCTGTTAAATAATAAATTGCATTGAAATATTGATGTTCATTGATGCCCTAGTTCTAGTTTACCAAATTTCACACTATCATAATGCATTCAAATCGATAGTCGACTGCATGAACCCTAGTTTGCAAGAAAAATGCATAAATACAATGCCCTAATCTACTTTACATTCCAAATGCAAGTAAAAAATTGATAACATCAATTAGAAATGAAAAGCAAAGCATAACTAAATCAAAATGACATCAACCACTAATGAATTCATGTGCAAATTAATGTGTGACACTAGTTTAAAGTCATACCTTTAATCACAAACCAAGAAAATGGAGGATGAAGTGGAAATCTCAAACACTAGACACCAATGGAGAAATCAATGCTCTCGAATAAGGAAAACCCTAGTCAAATCACTCAATGCACTTTTCTCTTCAATCACCCAAGTTCTCAAATGAAAATGATCAAAAGAAATGAGAAAAAAATGAATAAAATCGACTTAAAACCATTCAATTCATCCCCCATTAATGTTCTCATACATATTACAGAGTGCATTCAATTTTTAACTTGATGTTTCTCCCAGTTTGAGGAATCCACTCCCATCCAAAATCCATGACAAGTAGGGTATTAGGGAGTCCAAGGTACCATGGATTTAGCAATGTGGAGGATTTTAGACATTCCAAGGACTCCTAGATTCAATGATAAAAGGAACTTTAGGAAATCCACACAAGCTCAAAATTTGTAAAAAGAAACCTATCGGGGATTCCAAGTGATCACAAATTCACCGAACCTGAGCCAAACTTAGTCATTTGAAGAAATTAATGGTATTTCAAAGGTTCAAACTTGGAGTTCATTGTTGCAAACACACTCACCTCACATGTTTGACAATCATTATAAGCTCAAGAGGTGATATCAACAAAATTCAAAGGACCTATCCCTTAAGGGGAAAAGGAAAAACCTAAGGTGAAAAGAAAAAAGAGGGGGTCCATACTTTTAGTGGGGCATGTGTGCAAAAATGGCACAACAAGCACCAACCCTAAGGAGACACCAATCCCCTATTTTAGGAGCACCTACTCCAAGGAAGCACAAACTCCCTACTCTGAGAACCTACCTAGATATCTAATGGCACCCACCAATCAGATTTACAATGCAAAGAGATATAATTTGTTCTACTAAATGCAATTCAATGTTGTAACCCTATTTACAACTGCACAATTCTTTGTTGTTGTTTTTGCAATACAAAATTCTAATTAAGACCTTGAGACTTTTGTGCATGTTCTACTCACTCACTACACCTCTACACTTTCCCCTTTTCTTTTAGTGCATTCTTTGTCCACCTGTCCACCTCAAGAGCTCACTGATACACTGCTCAATTTTGTCACACCCTTATCTATTAGTGTATTCTCTATTTTCCTTAAGATACCATGCACACCTTTTGCAATTATCTCTCATCTTCTTTTTTTAGTGCATTCTTTGTCCACCTCAAGAAGCTCAGGATACTTTTTTTTTGCAATACACACTATTCACTATATCCACTATATCCACACTAGGCCAAATTCTAATGTTCACTATTGTATATCCTCATCGACCAACAACAATTGTCTCGAGAATTGCACATACACATACAAAACCTCTACCAGGGTTTTCTCATTATCTTCTCCAGCAAGTCACCTCTACATCGAGCCACACACATCTAATCATAAGATTCAGGTTCATTGAATTTTCTAAGTAAGCCATCCTATAGAACCCTAAACCTTGATTTTGCAATTAATGCAATATCCTTGTATATTCAACTTGATTCTATTCTTTGCCACCTTTTCCTTTTGTGTCATTGCTCTACAAATACTGACACCAATCAAATTGGTCACGAGATTTGTAAAACTAATTAAATTTGTGCACTGTAGTGGTTTGCAATCAAAACCCTCGTTGACATTGTCATAGCCATTGAGAATCTTCAAACTTAAATCTAATCCATTGATCTATTTTTTTTGTGCATGTGTCAAAATGTGTAGAGTGGATTCTAATGTCAACACAAACCTTAATGAGACAGTTTACATTCAATGTTTGAAGCAAGTAAAACTACTCTATTCGTAATACAATCAAGCCTTCCAAATATATATCATTGTCCTCTATTTCTAGGGATTTATTAAACCGTTTGGCCCTCAGATTTCTATGGGCACAAAGGTTGTTAAAATGACTACCTAGAAAATGAGATTTGATGCTTAATATGCAAGCTAAGATGATTTCTATGTGCAAATGTGTGTTGGAATGATTAGTGGTATGCTTCTAAATGAAACAAAATGATGGAAAGGATAATGGATGCAACAATAAATGAAGGATGATGTTGATGATAGATGAACAAGTGGAGATGAGTGAGATGGTATGAAACTATAGTGAACTATCCATGATTATGCATATGCTCAAATGCAAACATAAAACAAACTAACCTAAAATGTAACTATGATGCAATGGGGATGATAAAATGTAACTATGAAGCAATTAATTAATCTAAGATGAGAATGAAAAGTAACACATGATATGAAAACTAAGCATAAGACTCCATGAAATCTCCAAGCTCCTATGAAAAACCTGCATGGTAACAATACTCAAAGTGTGGATGAAAAATGGCATTATAACACTATTCCAATTTGTATCTCAAAATAGCATTATAACATTACTCAAAAGGTGGATGAAAAATGGAATTATAACACTATTCCAATTTGTATCTCAAAATAGCATTATCACATTACTCAAAAGGTGGATGATAAATGCTAAAGCAAGATGGTGTATTATAGGGTTTCTCAAGCATTTTGTGAGGTGGCACCCATCAATGGTCTAGATTCGAAGGAGAAAAGATAGACGACGAAGATGAAAGGAATCAGGATGTTTTCCCCTTGACCAAGGACAACATGCCATGTGTGTGAAGAGAATCCCTTGACCAATTGGAAGCATGCCAAATGTGTGGGATTCCAAGTGTGTGAAACAAAGATCCATGTGCTCCAAATTTGTTGGAAGTGTGGGGGAATAAAACCATGTGCCTTTTCTCATTGGTGGAAGTGTGTGAGGATAATTCTAATTAATAATTAGGCTTATTTATTTTCATGTGACCTTTATGAGGTGACACACAAAAATTTGTAGAAATGTGCTCTAATTCTTAATCAGGATTAGGGAAGATTAATTAAATAAACACGTTTAGGGTTTTTAGTTTATTTAATTTAGAAGAATGTGAATTAGGAGAATTAAAAGGAAAGTGAACAATATAAATAAAGTAAGACCTTATTTATATGTAGTTGAAGTATTAATCAAATAGGTTGTATTTAATTAATTGAATATGATGACCGTTTTTAGGTCTATACAATTTTCATGCCATGATTTGTTGATCTCAATTAATCTCTTCAACTTTAAAACATGATTGTTGGATTAAGATATTTCAAATAATCATTGTTGATCTACATCGTATATGCTTTACTTAAAACAAGGTCACACCCTTTGATATGTAATTATAGGTTTACAAAATAACTTGTAAATTAATCCTAATTACAGTTTTTCCCTGATCGTTACAGAATTGCGTGATTGTGTTGTTTAACCATTGAAATTACAAAATAAGTTCATGTTTATATATAAATAATTACTAAAATTTTGTAATTAGAACTCAAATAGCGAATTGAAAAAAATGAAAAGAAATAGAGAGAATGATAGATACAAGATAGAGGAATAAGACAGAAGAGGAGATAACATTGGTTGATAACGAAGTTTGTCCAATTAGGACTACGTCTCTGGGCCTGCTTCTCAAGTAGGACTGCTTTATTAATGTTTCCAAGCAATAGAAATGCCTTGTTACAATATCCAAGCTCCAAAACCTGCATAAAATTTCTCACAATCTCCTCTCAACACTTGAAGACACTCAAAAGGCCTTCGTGCTTACAATATTCTCCTCCAATAATTATTTCTCCAAAATGAACTTGACTAATTACAAGCCAAAGCACACCCCTTTATATACCAATTTATTTGCTAATATGGGCTAAAACCATATTATTTTGCAAATATACCCATATCTCCAATATCTCCCAATTTACAATACAAAATCTCAAATAATCCCCTTACAATATCCTTAATAATGTTTTAAAAATTACTTGAACCCTCTAATAAATTTGAAATATCTTTTAAATCATCTTAAAATATTATTTTAAGCCCTTTAAATATAAAAAATTTAGGCTATATTCAATTTTAGGGAGATTGAATTCTAAATTATAGGGTTTAATATTTTAATTATGGAAGAAATTGGATTTTGGTTCTATTTTAAATAAAATCGTCTCCTTCTCCACTCCAAAAATCATGTGTGGTGTAGTGGTAGGGAGTTAAAATAGGTAAGAGGAGGTCATGGGTTCAACCCCCACCTCCTTCATTTTAGCGAATGGAGCAATCGTTTAAACCACCCGTAGAGGAGCTGCTTGAAGATGTGCCACGTGTCAACATGCGGTTGACCAGAGAAGTGCCACATGTCAACATGCAATTGGCCAGAGAAGTGCCATGTGTCAACATATGACTGGTCCATGTCATTATTTGCCACGTCATCATCTTCCATCATCAAAGTGAACTAGAGTCAAACTTTTGACCAACCTTTCACTAGCTGTAACTTTCACATACGAGCTCCATTTTCGAAACTGAATATAGTTCCAAAATCAACACGACGAGCACTATGAATTGGCATCATTTTTGTTTCATTTTGAGACAATCAATTTTTTTCCTTTTTGAATGCCTGATTTGCCTATTTGACTGTACCTTTGACTGCACATAACTTCTGAATATAAAGTCCTTTTGAGCTCGTTCAAGTTGCATCAGGACCAAGTCAGCAAGCTCTACACGATGATGTTGGTTTCATGACATTATGAGATTGTGAAATTTTTAGGTTTCCTGGATCCACCTGGATCATTCCTCCCCATTGAGAAGCTTTTGGACTTCCAAAAGGTCTATTTTATGTACAATTTGAGCTAGGGAAATTTCACCCCACTTGCCCAATATCATTTGTCCTTCCTGCTAAAATTTTGAATAGGTGACCCATCACAAACACAAAGAAATATGAGATAGAATTACTGATACAATCAACTGCATGTTCATCAATATTCACTGTCACATCCATCATCCTCATAGAAATAACTAGCATAATAACAAGCAATAGTACTAAATATACTGATGTGAAGGAAATAGTATCAACATTCTGAATCTCCTGATCAGGAACATTATTAGAAAATGAAACATTCAAACCCTCTTTTACCACCTCTAGCTGAAGGCCAGACTCTACCTACAACTAATCCTCACACTATGCTATTTGTGACACCTTATTATGATTCAAATCTTCATGTTTAGTATCACTAGCTATTACAGACATGAGGGTTAAAGTATTGATTGCATTTATAAACATTTTTAAATGCTCTGTGTTTACAACAGATTTTTCATTCTTCATGTGATGAGCTCTAACACTGAATTCAATTCCATCTTTAAACAAATGATACCTATTATGTTCCCTGTATAAAATGGATTTTCTATCATACAAGTAAGGATTGCCAAGAACCATCCCACAAATGTCAAGTAGAATGACATCTAACTCTACCTCATCAAAAAACTTGGATGTGATTGCAAATCGGAGTTTACACTGCTTTGACACATGTAGCCGAGCATTATCATGCACCCAACCCAATGGATAGGTCTAGGATGAGAATTTTTTTTTAATCCTAATTGCTTAACAACTTGTTCTGAGATAAGATTAACTTGTGACCCACTGTTTATTAGTGTATCAATCTTAGTTTGTTTAGCAATAACCCTTATATAAAACAAGTCATTCCTTTTACTTTCATTAGGTACTTCATTATAGCTTAGAGAAGAAGCATAAGTACTGAAAAAAGGAGTATTACCTTTGATACTCACAACTAAAATCTTGGTTTCATCATCAGAACCTGAACCGAGATCCTACATAATAGCTATAGACTTCTACTTACCCTTTCGATCCTTGAACCACTTTGGCTTCTGATCAAGATGCAATTTCCAACACTTCGCATCTTCATGCCCTTCCTTTTTGTAGTGTGAGCAATAAGGCTTCTCATCCTCTTTCTTTACAATAGTTGTTCGCTGTGATTTCTCTTTCCCTTTCTCGCTTCCTTTCTGCTTACTAGATTCCATCAATAGATTGTCATGGCTATTCCTTGAGCTTGTTTCCAAATGGATAGCTTGCACACTAACTTCATCAATGTTAGTTGGATTAAATATAAGTATGGTATGTTTCAAACTCTCACATAATCCACCTATGTATTTTAGCAAAGTTTCTTGTGTGTACAATGGAATACCCAAAATTAAAGCCCTCTTCTTAAACTCTTGTGTATATTCTTGCACACTTTGTCCTTTTTGTTGTCTTAATGATTGCTAGTTCATTATTACTTTTTCCATATGCCCTAATGGATAAAATTGTTTCTTTAATGCAGCTATAAACTCAAACCAAGAAGAAATAATTTTACCATAACGGCTTAGATCCTCATGTGTTCTACTCTCCCACCAAATTAGAGTTGTGCCTCCTAGGCAAAGAGTAGCTAATTGGATTTTTGAGAATCCTCAATAAACTTCTGAATTCTACAATAAATTTCAATTTTCTTAATCCAATTATCTAGTTATCTGCATCTAGTTCTCCATTATATATTGGAAAATCAAATCTAACATCCAGTTTTAACAAAGGTGTATTAATTTACACAGGTTGTTTCTTTTTAGAAGAGTTAGATGATGAAGAAGAAGAGGATGAAGAGGATGAAGAAGATGTAGAGGATGGGGATGGAGGTTCAGGAGGGTCACCACCACCTCCTACTCCTTTACCTTTGTCTTCTTTCAATGAGGATTCAACTTCCTCCTTCTTCCTAGCCTTGCCTTCCTTTCTCTTCTTTCGTTTTTGCCTCTCTCGGTAAAAAACTTCCACCATTGAATTCATCTCGAGAAAATCTTGTTGAAAAGCTTTTGGATCGAGCTCTGGAGCTTCATGCTCAGTTACAATCTCTGAAATCTTCAGTGGAAAGGTCTTTCATTTTATGATCTTAGGATTGAACTTTGCAAGTGCACCTTCTCCTTGCTTCAATTTCAACCTGGTTAACATTCACTTTTGTAATTTCATGTTAAGAAGCTCTGATACCAAACTGATCTGTAATTAGAGGTTTACAAAATAACTTGCAAATTAATCCTAATTATAGTTTTTCTTTGATCACAACAAAATTGTGTGACTATGTTGTTTAATAGTTGAAATTAAAAAATAAGTTCACATTTATATAACTAATTACTAAAATGTTTTAATTAGAACTAAAATAGCGAATTGAAGAAAAGAAAAGAAATAGAGAGAATGATAGATAGAAGATAGATGAATAAGAAAGAAGAGGAGATAACATCAGTTGATAACAAAGTTCGTCTAATTAGGACTACATCTCCAAGCCCACTTCTCAAGTAGGACCACTTTATTAATGTTGCCAAGCAATAGAAATGCCTTGTTACAATATCCAAGCTCCAAAACCTGCATAAAATTTCTCACAATCTCCTCTCAACACTTGAAGACACTCAAAAGGCCTTCGTGCTTACAATATTCTCCTCCAAGAATTATTTCTCCAAAATGAACTTGACTAATTACAAGCCAAAACACACCCCTTTATATACCAATTTGTTTGCTAATATGGGCTAAAACCATATTATTTTGCAAATATACCCATATCTCCAATATCTCCCAATTTACAATACAAAATCTCAAATAATCCCTTACAATATCCCTAATAATCTTTTAAAAATTACTTGAGCTCTCTAATAAATTTGAAATATCTTTTAAATCATCTTAAAATATTATTTTAAGCCCTTTAAATATCAAAGATTTAGGCTATATTCAATTTTAGGGAGATTGAATTCTAAATTATAGGGGTTAATATTTTAATTATGGGAGAAATTGGATTTTGGTTCTATTTTAAATAAAATCGACCCCTTATCCACTCCACAAATCACGTGTGGTGTAGTGGTAGGGAGTGAAAATAGGTAAGAGTAGGTTAGGGGTTTGACCCCCACCTCCTTTATTTTACCGAATGGAGCAACCATTTAAACCACCTTGTAGAGGAGTTGCTTGAAGATGTGCCACGTGTCAACATGCGATTGGCTGAAGAAGTGCCATGTGTTAACATGCAGTTGGCCGGAGAAGTGCCATGTGTCAACATATGACTGGTCCATGTCATCATCTGCCATGTCAGCTGCTGATGTCACCAAAGTCAACTAGAGTCAAAATTTTGACCAACCTTTCACCAGTTGTAACTTTCACATATGAGCTTTGTTTTCAAAACCGAATATAGTTCCAGAATCAACACGACGAGCACTATGACTTGGCATCATTTTTTTCATTTTGAGATGATCAATTTTTTCCTTTTTGAATGCCTGCTTTATTTGCTTGTTTGACCGGACCTTTGATTGTGCATAACTTCTGCATACAAACTCCTTTTGAGTTCATTCAAGTTGCGTTAGGACCATTTCAGTGATTTCTACATGATGATACTGGTTTCATAAGATTTTGAGACCATGAAATTTTTAGGTTTCCTGGATCCACCCGGATCACCCTTAATCTTACAAGGAAAAGTTAAGGGCCCAAATCTTTCTAGTGGTTTGGCAAGCTACCACCATCTGTCACCTACGTCATCACAAAATAATTCACAACACCAATGTGAATTGACTTATCAAGCAATCATTCATCGCCACCTATCTGCATGTGTCATCTTCCACTACTGTCACTTGTTGTTCTTGTTGGTCCTACTATACACTTGTCACTTGCCTGTAATCCCACAAGGCAAGACTAGGACCCACCACACACATCATGGGTTGGTGGGGAGGCCATTGGATCTAACAAGCTTGATCACAACAGTTGATGAAGCTAGGGAAAATATTTAACGCATGACTTAAGAAAGATTAAAGTCATTGAATTTTTTCCAACTCGGTAATTGCTAGGAAAAGGGGTCAGTCGCACCAACAAATCCAATGGATTAAGTGATAAATTAAGCAACCTACAATGGTTGATCACCGATAAACACAAAAATAGAATTTTTGATCAACACCATGACTGTAACTCCTTAGGGTTTATCTACAAAACCCTAAATGACTTGAAGGCATAAATAAATCATTCTTGAGCTCCTTACACCTTTGATTATGTAGACCACGCCACTTGAACCTTCTTGAAAAAATCCACATTGAATTTTCTATTAGATTCCTCCACAGACCTCTGGAAGAGACCACTACAACATGTCAATATTGCATGATAACTTTGCAACATTACAGAGAAATTCTCTTCTCTTCATTTCACTTCATCAACTCTTCCAGAACTTAACCATAGATCTCCATGACACCATTTGACATCATATCTCCTTTACAGGATATCACCCAAATATCCCCTTGTAGGATATCACCTAGATATCCCCTTTTGACATCAATGACAACAATATGCCAACAATCTCCCCTTTTGTCATTGATGGAAAAACCAAATGCTCAAGCAACTCTATACCAATCGACAATGGTTTGATACCAATTACATATATACCAATTCATGCTCTATACCAATTAAAATAAAACTTATCATGTTTTCACATGCAAAATAGCTCCCCCTTAGGCATAACTCTCATCAAAACGTTTGCACAAGAATTTCTCCCCCTTGCTCAATTATATGAGCATTTGCACAATTTATCCCCCTTTGTCATCAATGGAAAAGTGTCTGAAATTCTTGAAGCACTTGACATTTACTCCACCTTGGGATATTCTCCCCCTTTGACAAGAAAAGAAAGAAAGCAATCTTGAAGCTGCAACCTTGAAGTCGTTATAAATTTGTAAAATCAATTATTCTTGACTTGATCTCTTCTATCATTTCCAGGGATGGATGAAATAGCTAAGAAGCTCCCCCTAGATCCATGCCCTATCACTAAGATTTAGTGATATGTTTTGGGAGCAATTATTCCCAATTTATGCCCTAGATATTCAAATTGTTCCTTGGGAAGAGGTTTGATGAGTATGTCAACAACTTGTTCCTTTGAACTGGTACATACTCCATGTTGACTTCCTTATCTGCTACCTTCTCTCTAATGAAGTGATACTTAATTGATATATGCTTTGTTTGAGAGTGCATCACCATAATTTTTGAGATATTTATTGCACTTGAATTATCACAAAGAATAGAGATAGGTTCCTTGTAGTCAACCTTGATATCTTTGAGTGTCTGCTTCATCCATAATACCTAAGAACATGTTGATGTTGCTACATATTTTTCTTCAACTATAGAGAGTGTGACTGATTCTTTCTTTTTTCTCATCCATGAAACAAGTTTGAATCCCAAGAAAAATGCACCACCAATAGTGCTTCTCCTATCATCTACACTTCCTGCCCAATCAACATCTATATATACAGTTAAAGTGAAATATTTTCTCATGGGATACCATAATCCATAGTCAACAATGCTTTTGATATATCTGAGAATTATTTTGATGGTGTTGACATAAGACTCTTTTGGAGTAGCCTAAAATCTTACAACCATACATATAGCTTGCATAATATTTTCCCTTGATGTAATTAAGTACAACAAACTTCCAATCATTGACCTTTACATTCTTTGATTTGCATTAGGGGAATCATCTGAATTGCTCAATTTACATCTAGTTATCATGGGGGTACTGACTGGTCTGTTGTCCTCCATTCCAAACTTCTTGAGCATTTCCTTAGCATACTTAGTTTGAGATATAAATATCCCATCATCATTTTTTAGTATTTGTAAGCCAAGGAAAAATAAGAACTCTCTTAACATTGACATCTCAGATTCATTTTGTCCAAATATTCCTTATGGTTGTTCTATGTAGATTTCTTCTTCAGGGTTTCTATTCATAAATATAGATTTAACATCTATTTGATAAAATTTAAACCCTCTGTAGACTGAAAATACAAGAAACATTCTTATGGCTTCTAGTCTTGCAACAGGTGCAAATGTTTCTTCAAAGTCTATGCCTTCAACTTGTGCATACCCCTTACACACCAATCTTGCCTTATTTCTTACAAAAAATCCATCTTCATTGAATTTATTTCTAAGCACCCATTTGTAATGTCACAAAATTGCACCCCTTGCAATTTCACATACATTCTTGTATCCACTTTGGTGTCCATTACCCTAGTATTTGTGTAGGCTCATTTTAGCCCCCGCATTAGCATTTTTTCCTCTCAAGATGCTTGGGATCCCTCTCCATCAACTACCTTCATGTGTCAGTTACATTGAACCTTGTGCTTTTCTCGTTCTTGTCATTTTGGAGCATGATGTGTCTGGACACTAGTGCATTGCATAGACGTTTGCACACTTTGCTAGCATCCTATGACATTTCAACATTCAAACAACTGTCTTCATGTGCCTTGCCACTTGTCAGCTAATTTTGTCGATGGTAATGGATAGAGACACCTTGTAACCACTTGGGAAGCTTCTTTTCCTTCCTATTCTCTCTTTAAATGCTATCTTTTCAATTCATTCTATCTTCTCGATCTTTCTAGCTTTGGATCCTACCTTTTCCTCTTCTCTTGGTTTTTCTCTCTTGCATTCTTAGAGCGCCCTCTACAACTCTCTTGGCTCTCATAGCTATCTCTCTCTTTGGATTCCTTAACCCTTGCAGTTGATATCTCTCTTACCTTGTGCTTGCAAGCATCTTGGGATTTCTCACATCCCCTATCTATTGCATGTCTATTTTGTGATAGGGTTCTCCTCCTTAAGTAGGGATTTCTTTTATCACTCTTTTTTTCATTTCATTTCTACTTATTATCTCTATCTATCTAGTTTTCCATGGAGGTGGGAACACCAAAATGGGGGTTTGACTGAGGAAAACCCATATACAGCCCCAACATTTTCTCTTGATCTTATGTATGCAACTATTGAAGATATTTCCTTGCTAGAGGGGGTTGTTGTGAGTAGTTCCTATCTCTTATTCTCTTACTTTATCTTTTATACTTTGCTTCATTTCAACTCTTTTATTCTTTGTTACTTTCCCACAGTTCAAGATTTCTTAGCAGTCAAAATAGAAGTAGTCACTTTAGTGCTTTCTATAACATTCTTGGTTTTTGGTCCCTATGAGATGTCAGTGCACCTCTGGGACTCTAGTGTGTCATGTTACCATTCGTATTCGACACTATCGTATTCCTACAAATATTCCTTCATCACATCTAGAATCGAAGCTTCCCAAATTATCTTCTCCATGCTTGATGTAGCATTTGTTGCCAAACACTTTGAAGTAATTGATAGATGTTGGTTTGTTGTACCATAGTTCATAGGGTGTCTTTTCATTGTTTGTTCTTATTTGAACTCTATTTATAATTTATATTGTTGTATGAACTATCTCTCTCCAAAACATATATGCTAACTTGGCCTCATTCAACATTGTTATGGCCATATCCTTAGCAACCTTGTTCTTTCTCTCAACTACTCTATTCTGCTGTGAAGTTCTTGGTCCAAAGTACTGCCTCTTTTAATCCCATGCTTCTCACAATACTCAATGAATTCACTTGATGTGAATTCTCCTCCTTTGTCTGATCTTAAGCATTTGATATTTCTGCCAATCTCCTTTTCAACCATCTTTCTAAATATCTTGAATCTTTCAAATGCTTGTGACTTATCTTTAAGAAAGGTCACTCATGTCATTCTTGAGTAATCATCAATTAACAACATGAAATATCTTTCACCTTTCAATCCTCTTGTCCTTGTTGGATTACACAAATCAGTATGAACCAATTGTAAGGGTTTTATGGTTGAATGTTCTTTTGTTTGATATTTAACCCTAGTTTGCTTTCCTTGTTGACATTCTTTGCAAATGATATTTGCAAGTTTAGTTATCTTAGGCACGTGTCTTACTAGACCTTTTGAACTTACTTTCACTAAATTATCACAATTAACATGCCCCATTCTCCTATGCCACGACCAACTTTCATCAACTCGACCTATCAAACAATTCTGACCTTTTACTTCACAAAGATTATAAAGGTTGCTATCAGTTCTTATTCCTTGTGCAATTGTCTTTCCATTTCTCCTTATCTTGAATCCTTATGAATTAAATATGACCTTATATCCATTGTTACACATCTGAATTACACTTAGCAGGTTGTGCTTCAATCCTTTGACATAAAGGACATCTTTAGTAGTATTTTTATCATCTAAGCTCAATATTCCTTTTCCATATATCTTCACCATAGAGTTGTCACCCAAACTAACTGAAACTCCTTTACATTTCTTGAGTTGGATGATTTTTCTCTTGTTACCAGTCATATGTTTGGAGTAACCACTATCTATCACCTATAAGTTTTTATTTTTGGCATGAAGTGTCATTTGTGCAATCATTGATTGTGTGGGAATCTGCTCTTTTTCTTTCCACATTTTCTTAGGTTTCTTTTCCTCCTTCTTTGCCTTCTTCTCAGGAGCTTTGGACACTTTGTTCACTTTAGGAGTTATTTTTTTCTTTCTCTCATTTTGGATATTTTGATTTATGAGTTTTGTTCTACAATTTTTGGCTATATGAACAAAATTATTACAATTGTAACACATTATATTCATATCTACTAAAGGGGAAAATGGATTATTGCTTACAAAATTTGGAATCCTTTTAGGAACACTCTACATTCTCTAGCCCTATGACCAAATTGATTACATGTATAACAATACCCATAAAAGTGTGAATAGTACTTAGTCATAGCATTTATTTGAGAGGGATGAGGAGGTCTTCTTTGACTTGACTTCTTCAAATATCTCACCCATGTGAATCCATCAACATTGATTCCTCTTATGTTATGTCTCTTCCTCTGATGATTAGAAGTTGATTGGTTATTCTTCTTGTCTGCAACAGGCTTCATTCCTTCTTCAACCTTCATCTCATTTATTTTCTTTTCCTCTTTAGAGGTTCTCTCCTTTTAATTTTTTTCATCATCTGCACTTGATTTTTCTCCTACTCTAAACCTCTCATATAATTTTATACAAGTATTGGTAAAAGTACTTTTTCCTTTCTCAAGACCTAAACTAGATTTTTCTTTGTTAGAGAACTTTTGTGTATTTAACAATTCATCAAGAATCTGAGGATCCCTTTAGTTTCAGGCCTTCTTCTATTTGTTCTCTAGCCTTTTCCAAGTCTTTTCTTAATGCAACTATTTATGCCTTTAGCTACATGCATTTGTCTACTTCAGACTGCAATTTGGATTTGACTACTTCTTCAATTCTCTTGGCTTCCTCTACTTGTAGTTTTATGCTTACCACAATTTGATTTGATTCTTCAAGGTTTTTTGTTAGCTTGTCAGTCTCCTTTAGGGAAAGCTTCTTCTAATGCTTATTCTCATTTTTCAAAATTTCAATCTCCTCTATTAGATGATCAATCTCATCTAGTGCACATATGAGTTCTCCTTTTAGGTCAACTTATCCTTCCTCTTCACCTTGAACTTTGATTTTTCCATATTTATGTTCTTCAAATTCTTTTTCCATAAAGATAAATTTATTTTCTTGTATCAAAAAGGCATAATCTAGTTCATCCTCCAAACTATCATTGATATTAGATACATCACTATCCTCTTGAATGTACAAGCTTTTCTTCTTCTTCTAAAAATTCCTTCTCTTAGGGAAATAGGGCTTCTTTATTTTACCATCTATTTCTTTTTCAAAGTTATCCTTCTTATTGTAGGGGAATTTAGCAGAAAAATGATCTACTTTACCACAACCAAAACACTTGAAGGGTACCTTTCCTCTATATTTGTCAGAGCCTCTTCTTAATATCCTGATGAAGTTTAATTTTTCCTCATTAGTCTTTTCATGATTGGATTCAGATGCTTCCTCTTTGTATTTATTGGATACCTCAACCTTTTCTTTTTGGGTAGCCTTGAAAGCACTTTCCTTTTTGGATAGTTCAACATTTCTCATCCTCATCTCATAAGTGGTGAATATGCCATGCAATTCATCAAGAGTAAGTTTGTCAATTTTATTTCCTTCCTCTACTATTGATATTTGGGGTCATACCTAGTTGACATGGACCTTAAAACCTTTTTCATAATGATTGAATATTTTACTTATTCTCCAAATCCTCTGATTGGGTTCACTATTTCATCAACTCTAAGAAGATAATCTACAATCTTTTCTTCTTCATTCATTCAGAGACTTTCAAACTTGGCTATGAGAATCTATAGTTTTGCAAGTTTTACCTTATCATATCCTTCATAAATTATTTTCAACTTCTCCCATACATCATGCACAGTTTGACAATGCATAAATTTGATAAACATTGAACTAGACAAACCACATAGAATGGCATGCTTTGCCTTTGCATTGTTCTCATAGTCCTTCTTTCCTAAAGCATCAATAGGGGATGTAGCCAGTGGTGTATATCCATTCTTAACAGACATCCAAACATCAAACCCTAATGATCCCAAATATTTTTCCATCATAATTCTCCATAAAGCATAATCTAATCCATCAAAATAAGGTACCTTGTTTGTAGAAGAACCTTCTTGACTGGTCATTGTGTTCACTTGTTTAAGATCTACCCGAGTTGATTAAGCTTCTCCTAGGGAACCAAAGATAAGAGAGGGGTGAATTAGTAGATTAATTAAAGTTTGGATCTTAATACCTTTTAGCCCTTCATGCATAGATTAAACAATGACTTGCAGAGAAGTAAAAATTCACACACACAACTCATAACAAAAGATATACATGGAAAACCCAAGATGAGAAAAATTGTGGTGAGAATAGCTGCTAGGATCTATTGTCCTAATCCAACCTCACAAAGAATATCTTTTGAATACAAAGTTTAAGGGCACCAACCCTAAGGAGACACCAATCACCTATTTTAGGAGCACCTACTCCAAGAAAGCACCAACTTCCTACACTGAGCGCCTACCCAGATATCTGATGACACCCACCTATCATATTTACAATGAAAAGAGATATAATTTTTTCTACCAAACACAATTCAATGTTGCAACCCTATTTGCAATTGCACAATTCTTTTTTGTTATTGCGATACAAAATTTTGATTAAGACCTTCAAAATTTTGTTTGGGTTCTACTCACTCACTACACCTTTGCACTTTCCCTTTTTCTTTTAGTGCATTCTCTGTCCACCTCAAGAGATCATTGATACACTACTTAGTTCTGTTGCACCCTTATCTATTAGTGCATTTTATGTTCGCCTCAAGAGACTATGCACACCTTCTATAATTCTCTCTTCTCTACTTTTTTTAGTGCATTCTTTGTCTACCTCAAGAAGCTCATGATACTTTTTTTTGCAATACACACTATTCACTGTATCCACTATATCCACACCAGGCTAAATTTTGATGTTCACTTTTGTATATCTTCATCGACCAACAGTAATTGCCTCAATATTTGCACATACACGTACAAAACCTCTATTAGGGTTTTCTCATTATCTTCTCCAGCAAGTCACCTCTACATTGAGCCACACACATCTAGTCATAAGATTTAGGTTCATTGAATTTTCTAAGTATGGATCCTGTAGAACCCTAAACCCTAATTTTGTAATTAATGCAATATCCTTGCATATCCGATTTGATTCTATTCTTTACCACTCTTACCTTCTATATTATCACTCTACAAATCCTGAAACCAATCAAATTGGTCACGGTAGTCGACAAACCAATTAAATTTGTGCATAGTTTCAATTTACAGTCAAAACCTTCATTCAAATTGTCGTAGCCATTGAGAATATTGAAATTTAAATATGAGCCATTGATCTATTATTTTCATGTCATGATTCGTTGATCTCAGTTCATCGCTTCAACTTCAAAACACGACCATTAGATTAAGGTCTTTTAAATAATCATCATCAATCTACATCTTATATGCTTTTCTTAGCATAGGGTCCCATCGAGACATGTTTCACTCACTTGCAATCCCAAAAGGTAGAGTCAAAGGGCCACATCTTTCAAGCAGGCTGTTGGGCTACTGCCCACTGTCACCTACGTCATTGAAGAACAATTCACATCTATGTGAATTGACTTATCGAACAATCAGTCATCGCCACTTGTCTTCGTGCATCATCTTCCACTACCATCACCTGTTGTTCTTGTCGGTCCCATTGTACACTTGTCACTTTCATTTAATCTAGAAAGGAAAGACTAGGACCTACCACACACATCACAAGCTAGCGGGGAGGCCGTTGGATCTAAAAATCTTGATCACAACCGTTGATCAAGCTGGGGAAAAATATTTAATGCATGAATTAGGAAAGATTAAAGTCATTAACTAATTTCCAAGTTGGTAATTGCTAGGAAAAGAGGCCAGTCGGACCAATGACTCCAATGGCTTAAGTGATAACTTAAGCAACCTGCAATGGTCAATCATCAGTCAACACAAAAATAGAATTTTTGATCAACACCATGACTATAACTCCTTAGGGTTTATCTACCAAACCCCAAATGACTCGAAGGTATAAATAAATCATTCTTGAGCTCCTTACACCTCTTATTATGTGTACCACACCATTTGAACTTTCTTGAAAAAACCCACATCGAATCTGCTATCAGATTCCTCCGTAGACCTTCGGAAGAGACCACTACAATAACATGTCAATATTGCATGACAAATTTGCAATATTTTGAGAAACTTGGTAACATTGTAGAGAAATGCTCTTCTCTCCATTACACTTCATCAACTCTTCTAGAATTTGACCATAGATCTCCCTGACACCATTTGACATCATATCTCCCTTACAAGATATCACCCAGATATCCCCTTACAAGATATCACCCAAATATCCCATTTTGACATCAATGACAACAATCTGCCAACAATTAGGTGGTGTTGTTCGAAATTGGGGGAGTATAGGGTCAAATTGGGGTATAAGACCAAAGAAGCGGTAGTATCAAGGTAGAATTGGCCAACTCATCTCGTCTAGAATAATTTTTTCCTTCCAAAAGTGTGGGTGTTCACCTAGATAGTCATTCAAAAAAATATCTTGACACTCGAGAGACTGAAGCAATTGGGAATTTAGGGCCTTGATAGGTATGTGTTGTGTAAGGAACATGATGAGGATATAAGCCATAATCTTCTAACTCATTCTTTCACAAAGTATTGTTGGAAAACATTTATGGATAATTTGAATTGGTCATGCCCTCTCCCACAAGACATATGCATTCACCTTTCTCTCTTTTGGAGAGGAGTTTTCTCCCATAGTGGTTTTCTCCTTTTCTCCAATTTTGAGAGATGCTTTGTTTGTACATGGGCACCTCACCAAGCCTTTTTTTTTGGGACCCATCATGCATTCTCTTTTTTGAATTTTTAGCTACTCCCTAAGTTCATCTTAAGGGGGGTTGTTGGAGTAATCATGCATTAGCTAATAATTAATTAATCTCTAATTAATTATTAGTCTAATTTATTCTCATGCACTTAAGTTAAACTTAGGAGTTCTTTATTTAGTTAACTAAGTGCTTTTCTATGTTAACTGAAGTGAGCTATTATTAGATCATTTTTTCTCATTGCATGTGATGTTAACACTTGTCCTAATCTAAACCCTTTACCATTTAGGCTTGCTCCTATATAGCACTCAACCCTCATTGTATTATTCATTTCTTCTCTTGAACTCTCAACCTTTGAGGACTCTTGTTTTCCTTTAAGTTTCTTGAGGTTCATTCTATAGCTTTTTCTTGTTGACACTTTGATGAATGTTGTAGATGCACTAAAAAAATAGTAAGCACAACAAAGTTAAAATGATGTTCTAGTTTCATGGGCCTTGGGGCCCTGAGTAGATGATTTAATATGACTCTTGGTAGGTCTTTGACAAGTGGGAGAATGTTGGGATTAAGGTGTCTCAACCTTAGAGTCCTAACATGATTTGCTTAATGTATTTATTTTCTTTATTTAATTTCCTATATTCTCATGTCATCAATTGGGTCCCATCAGCTGGGTGGCATCCCTGTTGGAGGTGACTAGATGACACATCATCATCCCAAGTGGAAATAGGCATCCTGCTTTGGAATATTTGACTTATGACAGATTTTATGATGTGTCTAAGCAATCTTTGTGCATGGAGAAAATTGGCACCCAAGTTGGGTTATGATAGGCTATAAGAGAATCAGATATTCTGGTAAGTTATGACAGATTCTATGATAGATTTTATGGAAGTTTTATGATGGATTTTATGACAGTTGTAAGGAATATGTTATAGGCTATTATTAAAATATTTTGGGTGAACAAGCTTGAGGAGATAATGTTGCATGTTAAGACGGTTGTAAGAGGTGTAAGGGAATATTGTACAAGTGTTCAAATGCATGTATATGACATGGGATATTGTGCCATGTGGATTTGTACACCCATCCTATTCTAGATTATTCGTCTAGCTCATATCTCTCTATATATTGTATGCCTTGCATTGTAGAATGCATAGTTTTGTTTGCAGGTAACAAAGTGCTACTGGATTCACTCTAGAATAGGTGTTTATTTTGAAACACTTGAAGAATATTTGTACTTGAAGTTGCATTGTAGTCCTTATTTTAAGTAATACATAAGTATTGTGCTTTTGGAGGGTGGATTTTTTACTTGAAAGGGTTTTCCCCATGTATATTTGGTATTGTTATTTATGTGTACTTGTTCTATCTTATCTTTTCCATTTTTTTCTCTTACTACAATTGTATAAGGTGTTAAAAATATTTTTTTTGTAACTCTCCCCTGCTTACTTAGTGTAGGAAGTTATTTCCGCTCACCTGACTTCCTTTCAGCATATGTTTATGCAATTAATTACATTATGTTTTAGTATATAAATAAATTCATTAATATAATGCATCCATATCCTTAAAAATAATTTAAACACACTTTGATCTTCTAAAGGATAAAAGAACCTCATTCATAGGTCATGTGGATGTTAGTGAATATTGTCATTGAATCTTCATTTCAAGTCACAATGAGCTAGTAAAAAGGGGTTCTTACCAAGAATAACTTAACCCTAGCAATCCAAAAGATTCCCTAGAGGTCTATATAGACATAACCATCCATGAAAGAAACTTAAATATTGAAGATTAGGCTCCATAGGTTCCAATAGGTTGTATTCTTTAGTTCATGTTTGTACCATAAAGTTCAAATTTGTGGTAGTTGAGATCATATCTACAACACTTGACATCAAACTCCAAGGCTTTTTGCAACTATTCTAAGTTTGAAATAGTGAGCATACTAAAGTTGTACTAAAGCTATAAAATTTTTAGAGGTGGAAAATAAATTCATAGTATTATCAACAATGATTCCCTATCATTGGTTTTAGAGTTAAGCCCCTCTATCCTTCATTTAATTTTTAAATATTTGTTGCAAGTTTATCAACCAAAATTTGTTGGTGTAGTCTTATCCCTTTGATAGGATTGTTGGTATGATCTCATCTCACAAAATTCAAATTTATTTTCTACTTATTAGAATCTAACTTTATTTAAAAGAAAAATTGTGATTTTTCAACTTCAATGCCAAATTGTATTAGTTGAAGTGTAAGTTGGAATATTTAAGAATAAGCCTAGGCCACTAGTTCCAATTCAAGAACATATTCATGAAAAGAAGGTGAGGTTGTGATCAAATGTCATGATCATAACAATCATTTTATCCAAAAACTCAAAGAAAAATAACTAATCTATAAC
This sequence comes from Sequoia sempervirens, assembly GCA_007258455.2. NCBI lineage: Eukaryota > Viridiplantae > Streptophyta > Pinopsida > Cupressales > Cupressaceae > Sequoia > Sequoia sempervirens. The sequence goes on along the minus strand of VDFB02086081.1, from coordinate 397,937,814 downwards.
AATCACCCACACATCTCTCCACCATCTCATTTAGTAAATTACTAATATTAAACTTATATTAACAATCACATTCAAATTCATAGATAGATAAAATTTATTACAAAGAAACATTATATTGATTAGGCTTACCACCATCATACAAAAATAAATCAAAATTATTGCATACTCATACATTATTCATGCATAAAATCACCAACCCTCATAATGCATCTCTTATTTAAAATAGTTGTTCTGAATAGACCCCCTAATACTCGACCTTTCTAAATGTTGAAGCATAGTTTTAATTGAATAATTATTGTAGGATATGAATTTTATATGGGAATGCTATGGTTCTTAAGTGAAATTACAAGGAATGAATGAGAAATTCATATTTGTCAAGCAATATTTAAAAAAATAGAGCCGAGCTCAACAAAATCTATCAAAATTTTGTAAAGAGGAAAAAAAGATCTGAGATGATCATGAGCACACCACCAAGGAAAAGGTTGATCCCACTATTGTTCTAGGTATCAATACTCCTATAATTGACATCCTATTAAAAAAAACCTAAAGAGTAGCAGTAAATATGTTGCATATATTAGAAACCCAAAGAAAAATTATTCAACGCTTTCACTTGGTGCCTTTGATATAGCCAAATAAACTACATGTGTTTGTGTAGCTTTCCAAATACATGATTTCAAGGCTATTCTCAATTTCTCCCTAAATGTTAAGTATGGGTTGTATATGGATCCCTATTCTCAATCCTCTTCTTCACACGCTCCATCAAACATTCCAAATTAGAGGAGATAAAAGAAAGATAAAGGTCATAAATCCCAAGAAACATGTTCATATAATTCACAGTTCTAGCATATGCTTCTGCCCAGTTGCAAATATAGAGCTATTCTCATATTACTTCATTATCAGGGTAGATAAGTTTTGTATCATAAGCAATATTGTAGCAGTTATAAGTGGATGAATGTTTCATGTTCACTCTCAACAACTAGTCCTAAAGAAATCTTCTTTTGCAATTTTCAATGGATTGAGCAGGAGTGTATATTTAAATTTAACTGCTATGATGATAGTGACTAAAGTGAGGTAAGAGGAGTGCAACAAAAATAAAATATGAATGGAAGGAAAATGAGACAAAAATCCAATGGAACAAAGTAAGAGACAAGCCCACAAGCACGTAGGAAGTCAAAGCTTAGAGTGTGCTTGTTAAGCCCAACCTTCTTGAAGAAGACCTTCAACCTTTAGTAGGCTCTCTTGTAGAGTATTATCCTTCCTACTTAAGTCCTTTTCTCTTTGCTCCCAATTGTTTGAAATATTTTTTCTAGGCCTCAACATTAGCATTCCATCTCTCAATGCATGAGATATCTTTGTGCATCCACTTATTTATTCCTATGACAGTGAAGATTGCATCATTGCAGTCTTCATTATTCAGAAGATTTGTATTTAAAAATATTTCTTTAATGTTGCATGGCTTTCCTTCTCAAGAAGGATTCTTATTGAGATAGGGTGTGTAATATCCCTTAATTAAATAAAATATTTAATTTGGAAAAAAACTTCACAAAGAGAAAATCAGGTATGAAGAAATTTGCACCAAATAATTCCAAAATGAAAGTAAATAATTAACAAATGAAATAGAATATTTCATTATAGGCTTGAGCATGAAAAAAAATCCATTTTTACTATTGATAACAATAGCCAACAACAAGGGGTAGGGGGCCTAACTTGATTGGCTAGTAGAGCATCATGTTGCAGGCAAGAGGTCATGAGGTCTAGTCTCCCCCCAAACCAATGGTATTGGAGGGCATGTCATGCCAACACCATTGATCACATGAAAAAAGTTTGCAAGGTACACTGCAATTTATAGGGGGACAAATACTTGACCAATTCCTATAGTCTAAGAAAAAAATAGTCAATAACAATAATTATCTATTGCACAAACCCCAAAGAAGACTAAACCTAGATACTTCAACACACCGTTGAAACCCAAAATAACTCCACACAACTCCCAATATTAAACATCAATTCTAAACAACAAAATACATTAATGAAATGCTTATAATACAAATATATTTTCTGCATATCACATCAGAACAAACTGAAAACCAAAATCTATACTAAGCACACCAAACTACTCAACTCCATCCAACTATTTGACAAAATGAACAATAAAATTTATAGCCTTTCAACATTGCTGCAAATTTTGGATGAAATTTCCTTTGGAGACCTATAAAAACACTACCTGCAAGTCTCTATATCCCTAGTTTATCAGCCTAGAAGATCACTCCTCTAATGGTTTCTTAGCCTTTGAAGAAGAACAACATAAGCCCACAAAATTGCAAAAGTAGAATGAATGGACTTGCAACACAAAATAAGTATATAATAAGAAACTTTACCAATCGGGCTTGTGCTAAAATCCCACACCAAAAATGAGGATGCTCGCATGCCAAGAAAGTATCCCCTTGTTTCCAAGTGTGCCTTCATCATAACTCCACTCTAAACTTGATTTTCCAAATTCTGTTGTTGTCATGCACCTAATTAATGCTAATTTTCATAACAAATGCACTTTCCAACTTGGTCCCACAAACAATTTATAAATATTTATAATTTTAATATTTATTTTATCAAATGATGTAAAGGTGATTAGGACAATATAAATATTAATTTTTTTTTCAATGTCCGTTGTGACCCTTCTTGACTTACTATTTTAGGATGGTAGAAACTTACAATTTTTGGAAAAATTGACATTATAGGGTGGTGGTCTAAGAGTGTCTAAGGACTCACCTTCACTCTACTTGGTGAAACCACGGTAGGCGGGTCCTCAAAGAGAACAATCCGGACCATGCAACAAGAGTCACACAATGGAAGCAACATAGAAATTGGAGGAAAATGCAGATACAATCATTCTCATTAAAAGAAATCTCAATTACAATTGACCCACAACATCTGACCTTACAAATTCAGCTCACAGCCCTGATACAACATGCTCAAATTACAATTAATCATATATGCTCCTTTATGCGAGCTGAATTCTAACATCTCGGATCTAATATTTTGTCTAACTTAATCAATTCTACTATTCTAATGATCTATTACAAGCTTTATATCATATCCATAGATCTAAAATCTTCTGCGTCGGCCAAAGATTATTACAATCTCCAATGAAAGAAAATGTAATGTGTGCATGAATTGGTCAGCCTCAAATTTGAATTACTCCATGGTGAATGCATAGGATGAAGTGTGGACCTATAATTAAGGTCGGGGACACTCCATGGAACAATTCAAATCACACTGTCAAGATCTGCTCATTACGAGAAAGATCCACAAACGATCGAACTAACTATTAGGCTTGAAAACTATTCTGGTGTTGGTTCAAGAAACTGCCATCAAATTTGGAAGTGATAACTTTTTGGAAAAAGATCCAATCATGCTCAAATCTTGGAATAAAGAAAATGAACATTTCCACGATGTAAACATAGATCCACAGGGTCTAGTGAGCAAATATGATGAATCCACCAACACGAATTAAACAAGAACTGAACAAGAACAAAAACTAAAATGAAATATTTTTGGTTGATGCAAGATTGCCAAGAACCAAGGATGCTCCTGCATCAGACATTCGAGGTTATGAAAAGTGAGTCCCTCACTTTGATGGGGCTAAAGGAAAACCAAAACTGTCTACCTCATCCCGAGAAATCCAAGAAGAATCCTCCACTGGTTTTCCCTTCCACTTCACAAGATATTCTTTGTATTTTCTTCCACGAGTTTTCCTCCCATCTCTGATATCCAGAATTTCTTCAATTTCATTTGATTGTTGTTTAGGGAATTGATTCTCCAATTTTGCTTTATTGTCTAAACTGAATTCAGCTTCATGGTACTGATGTAGATTTGCAATGTTGAATATAGGTGATATGCCCATGCCATTTGGTAACTCCACTTCATATGCATTTCCTGAATCAAATTTCTTCAAGATATTACAAGGTCCAGACTTCCTCATCTTCAGCTTATTATATGTGCCAACTGGAAATATTTCCTTTCTCAGATACACCATCACTTCATCTCCAACTTTGAACTCCTTATGTCTCCTCTTTTCGTTTGCTTTCTCCTTATACTTCTGGTTCATATCTTCCAATTTCTCCTTCACTTGAGTATGCACTTTATTCATATGTTCTACAAATTCCTCTACTTCTACACTCCTATCTTCCATACTGATGTCTCTCAACTCTGATATACCTCTAGAATGAACTCCAGTAATGATCTCAAAAGGTGTCTTTCTGGTACTCATGTTCACTGAATTATTGTATGCAAACTTTGCTTGTGCAAGAACTAAATCCCAACTTCCGGTCTTCTCTCCAACCAAACTTCTCAGCAAATTCCCCAAACTCCTATTTACTACCTCTATCTATCCATCAGTCTATGGGTGAAAAGTAGAACTGGACTTCAAATCCGTCTTCAACTTCTTCCAAAGTGTCCTCCAAAAGTAACCAACAAACTTTGTATCTCTGTCTGAAACAATACTCCTAGGTAACCCATGCAATCTGACCACTTCCTTGAAAAACAAGTCTGCTACATGTACTACATATGTTGTCTTCTTACAAAGTGTGAAATGTGCCATTTTAGAAAATTTGTCCACCACCACAAATATAGAATCATTACCTCTTTGTGTCTTCGGCAAACCAAGTATGAAATACATGATGATATCCTCCCAAGGTCTCTCTGGAACTATCAAAGGTTTATACAATCCAATATTCTGACTACTCCCTTTTGCAACTTGAGAAAATCTACAACTCTACACAAATCTCCTAACATCCTTATGAATCTTTGGCCAAAAGTAATTCTCACTTACCAATGCTATTGTCTTATCAATTCAAAAGTGTCCTTCTAACCCTCCACTATGCTTTTCCTTCACCAAGTTATCCCTCATTGAACTCTGGGGTATACACAACCAATTCCCTTTGAACAACATATCCTCCTAAATGGAATAATCCAACCATTGATTCCTATCCTCCAAAACTGGTTCTTTACAAGCTCTCCAAGGTTCTACAAAATTTGGGTCTTCCTCATACAAATTCTTCAATTCATCAAAGCCTAATACCTCCACTCTCATCTCTGTCAGTAAATTCCTTCTCCTACTCAAGGAATCAACAAATCTATTTGACTTTCCATTCCTATGTTTCAAAACAAAAGTATAAATTTGCAAGAATTCTACCCATCTCATGTGTCTTTGATTCAACTTACCTTGACTATTCAAATATTGCAATGCTTGATGATCTGTATACAACACAAACTTCTTAGGCAACAAGTAATGTCTCCACTTCTTCAAGGCTTGGACTATGGAATAGAAATCTTGATCATACACTGAATATCTTCTCCTAGCATCATGCAATTTCTCACTGAAATAAGCTACTGGTCTTCCTTCTTGACTTAATACTGCTCCAATTGCATTTCCACTTGCATCACAGTCTACTTGAAATACCTTACTAAAATATAGTAAATCCAACACACGTTGCTCAGTCACCTTTTGTTTCAACAACTCAAAACTTTGGTTTGCTCCAGATGTCCATCTAAAATCCTTCTTATATCCTCTCATTGTTTCTATCATAGGACTGCAAATAGAACTGAAATTCCTAATGAACTTCCAATAGAAACTAGCCAATCCATGAAATGATCTTACCTCTCCAATTCTATGCGGTGTAGGCCATTCAAAAATTGCTCTTACCTTCTCAGGATCCATCTTCAATCCATCCACAGATATCACAAATCCCAGATATACCAATTCTTCCTTTATGAAACTACACTTCTTAATGTTTATCAACAACTGCTCTTCTCTCAACCTCTGCAAAACTTGTCTTATATGCCAAAAACGTTCTTCTCTACTCTTATTGAAAATCAAGATGTCATCCAAATAAACAATCACAAAATTACCCAAGAATTTCTTCAATACCTCATTCATCAACCTCATGAAAGTACTTGGTGCATTTGTTAGTCCAAAAGGCATCATCAACCACTCATACAATCCTTCATTTGTCTTGAATGTTGTTTTCCACTCATCCCCTTCTCTGATTCTGATATGATGATATCCACTCCTCAAATCTATTTTTATGAAGTATCTAGCTCCACTCAAACAATCCATAATGTCATCCATCCAGGGCAAAGGAAATCTATACTTCACCATGATCTTGTTTATGGATCTAGAATCTATACACATCCTCCATTCTCCATCCTTCTTAGGTGCTAAAAAAATAGGTACTGCACATGGACTTAAGCTTTTTCTGATCAAACCCTTCCTCAAAAATTCTTGCATTTGTCTATTCAACTCCTCATTCTCTGTAGGCATCATCTAGTGTGTTGCTTTATTAGGCAAAGTCGCTCCAGGAATTAGATCCATGCAATCACTAATACTCCTCACAGGTGGCAATCCATCAGGTACATTATTTGAAATGATCTCCTCATACTTTGTCAGCAACTCCTTTATCTCCTTCGGTTGTTATTCTACATGCTTCAAGTATTCATCCTTCTTAGGAACCAGGGCATAACACATGCGCTCATGTCTCAATCCATCCAGAAATCTCCTTCCATCAACCCAAAAAACTCTAGCACTCATACAAACCTCAACTATAGGAACATCTTTCAATGGCAACAAATTCTGCTTCATCCCATTAGCAACAATAGTATATGTATTCTTCTTTCCATCATGAATAGCCTGTCTATCATACTGCCAATGCCTTCCCAATAAAACATGGCATACATCCATAGGCATGATATCACACAAAAATTCATCATGATAATTTCCTATCTTCAATTTCACCAAACATTGTTCACTTACTAGAATCTTATGCTCATCTTGAATCCATGCTATTTGACAGGGCTTCGAATGCTTCAATCTTTCCAACTGCAATTTGGTCACCATCTCTTTAGAAACTAGGTTCTTTGAGCTTCCACTAGCAACAATCACTTTGCAACATTTACCAGCTACCTTGCATCTAGTTTGAAACAAATTCTCTCTATAATGGTTCCTACTCCATCTCACTTTGACACAATACTCTTCTATTCACCAACACTTCTCCATCTTCTAATTTATTAGATGATCCAGCATGATCTTCCTCAACAAAGGTTGTTCTTCTATTATTTTATGTTTTTCTACTTGTCTCTCCTTGATTGCATTCAAATGCTCTATGTCCTCCACATTTAAAACAAGTTCCCTTGAATACTCTTTTCTCCTTATCATCTCTTCTATAACCTTCATTCCGGTAACCACCATATACTCCTCTTCTATAAGAGTTTCCATCATCTCTACGGTATGAATTCTCATTCTTACTAACTTCCTTATCTTTATTTTGATCTACAAAAGTTCCTCTTCCTCCTTTAGTAAAAATTCTTCCTCTATGAAATCTTCCACCTCTTCCTCTCCGTCTCTGCTCATGTCTTTTATTCAGCTTCTCTTATGCTTTTAGGGCACATTGATATGCCTCTTCCACACTCTGCAACTTAATCAAACTGATCTCATCCTGTATAGACGACCTCAAACCATTCACATATCTGGCTACTTGCTCGATCTCATCCTTCAAATGTCTAGATCTAATGTTCAACTTGTAGAACTCCTCAGTATACTCCGTCACACTTGATTCCTTCTGCTTCAAATTTTACAACTTCCGGAACAAACTAATCTGATAATCAACAGGCATAAACTTGGTTTTTAACTTATTCACCATCCGATCCCATGATCTTATCTTTTCCTTTTCTCTTCTTTTCCTATCTATCTGCAAATGTTCCCACCAAAGGGATGCATGTCCTTTCAACTTTGTACAAGAAAATTTTACTTTCTTATCTTCAGTGGTACCTTCAAAATAAAAATATTTTTCCATCTTCATTATCCAATCAAACAATTATTTTGAATCCAACTTACCATTATATTGCGGTGGATTGAAATGTGTTTTTGTATTCGCTCTAGTTAGGGCTCTTATGAACCTCTCTTCTCCCTGATCTAGGCCAGGATTTTCTTCTCTTCCTCTTTCTTCCTGTACTTCTACCTCTTCATCACTCACATCATCAACTAGTCGACCTCTCCTCTGGGCCATTTCAACTGCATCTAATCTGGCAACAATTCCTCTCAACATCTCCATTAAAGTTGGGTCTGCATTTCCGCGTGCTCCATTTCCTCTAACATTTATTCTTCCCACCATCTTTACACAAGTCCTTTGCAGCTATAGGCCGGATCAACAATCTTCCACCCCACAACAAATCCTCAACAGGACTCTGTGAATTCTGACGACCTCT
>VDFB02086081.1:397851837-397929455 GCA_007258455.2 Sequoia sempervirens | reverse complement strand
CCTAATTTTGTAATTAATGCAATATCCTTGCATATCCGATTTGATTCTATTCTTTACCACTCTTACCTTCTATATTATCACTCTACAAATCCTGAAACCAATCAAATTGGTCACGGTAGTCGACAAACCAATTAAATTTGTGCATAGTTTCAATTTACAGTCAAAACCTTCATTCAAATTGTCGTAGCCATTGAGAATATTGAAATTTAAATATGAGCCATTGATCTATTATTTTCATGTCATGATTCGTTGATCTCAGTTCATCGCTTCAACTTCAAAACACGACCATTAGATTAAGGTCTTTTAAATAATCATCATCAATCTACATCTTATATGCTTTTCTTAGCATAGGGTCCCATCGAGACATGTTTCACTCACTTGCAATCCCAAAAGGTAGAGTCAAAGGGCCACATCTTTCAAGCAGGCTGTTGGGCTACTGCCCACTGTCACCTACGTCATTGAAGAACAATTCACATCTATGTGAATTGACTTATCGAACAATCAGTCATCGCCACTTGTCTTCGTGCATCATCTTCCACTACCATCACCTGTTGTTCTTGTCGGTCCCATTGTACACTTGTCACTTTCATTTAATCTAGAAAGGAAAGACTAGGACCTACCACACACATCACAAGCTAGCGGGGAGGCCGTTGGATCTAAAAATCTTGATCACAACCGTTGATCAAGCTGGGGAAAAATATTTAATGCATGAATTAGGAAAGATTAAAGTCATTAACTAATTTCCAAGTTGGTAATTGCTAGGAAAAGAGGCCAGTCGGACCAATGACTCCAATGGCTTAAGTGATAACTTAAGCAACCTGCAATGGTCAATCATCAGTCAACACAAAAATAGAATTTTTGATCAACACCATGACTATAACTCCTTAGGGTTTATCTACCAAACCCCAAATGACTCGAAGGTATAAATAAATCATTCTTGAGCTCCTTACACCTCTTATTATGTGTACCACACCATTTGAACTTTCTTGAAAAAACCCACATCGAATCTGCTATCAGATTCCTCCGTAGACCTTCGGAAGAGACCACTACAATAACATGTCAATATTGCATGACAAATTTGCAATATTTTGAGAAACTTGGTAACATTGTAGAGAAATGCTCTTCTCTCCATTACACTTCATCAACTCTTCTAGAATTTGACCATAGATCTCCCTGACACCATTTGACATCATATCTCCCTTACAAGATATCACCCAGATATCCCCTTACAAGATATCACCCAAATATCCCATTTTGACATCAATGACAACAATCTGCCAACAATTAGGTGGTGTTGTTCGAAATTGGGGGAGTATAGGGTCAAATTGGGGTATAAGACCAAAGAAGCGGTAGTATCAAGGTAGAATTGGCCAACTCATCTCGTCTAGAATAATTTTTTCCTTCCAAAAGTGTGGGTGTTCACCTAGATAGTCATTCAAAAAAATATCTTGACACTCGAGAGACTGAAGCAATTGGGAATTTAGGGCCTTGATAGGTATGTGTTGTGTAAGGAACATGATGAGGATATAAGCCATAATCTTCTAACTCATTCTTTCACAAAGTATTGTTGGAAAACATTTATGGATAATTTGAATTGGTCATGCCCTCTCCCACAAGACATATGCATTCACCTTTCTCTCTTTTGGAGAGGAGTTTTCTCCCATAGTGGTTTTCTCCTTTTCTCCAATTTTGAGAGATGCTTTGTTTGTACATGGGCACCTCACCAAGCCTTTTTTTTTGGGACCCATCATGCATTCTCTTTTTTGAATTTTTAGCTACTCCCTAAGTTCATCTTAAGGGGGGTTGTTGGAGTAATCATGCATTAGCTAATAATTAATTAATCTCTAATTAATTATTAGTCTAATTTATTCTCATGCACTTAAGTTAAACTTAGGAGTTCTTTATTTAGTTAACTAAGTGCTTTTCTATGTTAACTGAAGTGAGCTATTATTAGATCATTTTTTCTCATTGCATGTGATGTTAACACTTGTCCTAATCTAAACCCTTTACCATTTAGGCTTGCTCCTATATAGCACTCAACCCTCATTGTATTATTCATTTCTTCTCTTGAACTCTCAACCTTTGAGGACTCTTGTTTTCCTTTAAGTTTCTTGAGGTTCATTCTATAGCTTTTTCTTGTTGACACTTTGATGAATGTTGTAGATGCACTAAAAAAATAGTAAGCACAACAAAGTTAAAATGATGTTCTAGTTTCATGGGCCTTGGGGCCCTGAGTAGATGATTTAATATGACTCTTGGTAGGTCTTTGACAAGTGGGAGAATGTTGGGATTAAGGTGTCTCAACCTTAGAGTCCTAACATGATTTGCTTAATGTATTTATTTTCTTTATTTAATTTCCTATATTCTCATGTCATCAATTGGGTCCCATCAGCTGGGTGGCATCCCTGTTGGAGGTGACTAGATGACACATCATCATCCCAAGTGGAAATAGGCATCCTGCTTTGGAATATTTGACTTATGACAGATTTTATGATGTGTCTAAGCAATCTTTGTGCATGGAGAAAATTGGCACCCAAGTTGGGTTATGATAGGCTATAAGAGAATCAGATATTCTGGTAAGTTATGACAGATTCTATGATAGATTTTATGGAAGTTTTATGATGGATTTTATGACAGTTGTAAGGAATATGTTATAGGCTATTATTAAAATATTTTGGGTGAACAAGCTTGAGGAGATAATGTTGCATGTTAAGACGGTTGTAAGAGGTGTAAGGGAATATTGTACAAGTGTTCAAATGCATGTATATGACATGGGATATTGTGCCATGTGGATTTGTACACCCATCCTATTCTAGATTATTCGTCTAGCTCATATCTCTCTATATATTGTATGCCTTGCATTGTAGAATGCATAGTTTTGTTTGCAGGTAACAAAGTGCTACTGGATTCACTCTAGAATAGGTGTTTATTTTGAAACACTTGAAGAATATTTGTACTTGAAGTTGCATTGTAGTCCTTATTTTAAGTAATACATAAGTATTGTGCTTTTGGAGGGTGGATTTTTTACTTGAAAGGGTTTTCCCCATGTATATTTGGTATTGTTATTTATGTGTACTTGTTCTATCTTATCTTTTCCATTTTTTTCTCTTACTACAATTGTATAAGGTGTTAAAAATATTTTTTTTGTAACTCTCCCCTGCTTACTTAGTGTAGGAAGTTATTTCCGCTCACCTGACTTCCTTTCAGCATATGTTTATGCAATTAATTACATTATGTTTTAGTATATAAATAAATTCATTAATATAATGCATCCATATCCTTAAAAATAATTTAAACACACTTTGATCTTCTAAAGGATAAAAGAACCTCATTCATAGGTCATGTGGATGTTAGTGAATATTGTCATTGAATCTTCATTTCAAGTCACAATGAGCTAGTAAAAAGGGGTTCTTACCAAGAATAACTTAACCCTAGCAATCCAAAAGATTCCCTAGAGGTCTATATAGACATAACCATCCATGAAAGAAACTTAAATATTGAAGATTAGGCTCCATAGGTTCCAATAGGTTGTATTCTTTAGTTCATGTTTGTACCATAAAGTTCAAATTTGTGGTAGTTGAGATCATATCTACAACACTTGACATCAAACTCCAAGGCTTTTTGCAACTATTCTAAGTTTGAAATAGTGAGCATACTAAAGTTGTACTAAAGCTATAAAATTTTTAGAGGTGGAAAATAAATTCATAGTATTATCAACAATGATTCCCTATCATTGGTTTTAGAGTTAAGCCCCTCTATCCTTCATTTAATTTTTAAATATTTGTTGCAAGTTTATCAACCAAAATTTGTTGGTGTAGTCTTATCCCTTTGATAGGATTGTTGGTATGATCTCATCTCACAAAATTCAAATTTATTTTCTACTTATTAGAATCTAACTTTATTTAAAAGAAAAATTGTGATTTTTCAACTTCAATGCCAAATTGTATTAGTTGAAGTGTAAGTTGGAATATTTAAGAATAAGCCTAGGCCACTAGTTCCAATTCAAGAACATATTCATGAAAAGAAGGTGAGGTTGTGATCAAATGTCATGATCATAACAATCATTTTATCCAAAAACTCAAAGAAAAATAACTAATCTATAACAATCACCCACACATCTCTCCACCATCTCATTTAGTAAATTACTAATATTAAACTTATATTAACAATCACATTCAAATTCATAGATAGATAAAATTTATTACAAAGAAACATTATATTGATTAGGCTTACCACCATCATACAAAAATAAATCAAAATTATTGCATACTCATACATTATTCATGCATAAAATCACCAACCCTCATAATGCATCTCTTATTTAAAATAGTTGTTCTGAATAGACCCCCTAATACTCGACCTTTCTAAATGTTGAAGCATAGTTTTAATTGAATAATTATTGTAGGATATGAATTTTATATGGGAATGCTATGGTTCTTAAGTGAAATTACAAGGAATGAATGAGAAATTCATATTTGTCAAGCAATATTTAAAAAAATAGAGCCGAGCTCAACAAAATCTATCAAAATTTTGTAAAGAGGAAAAAAAGATCTGAGATGATCATGAGCACACCACCAAGGAAAAGGTTGATCCCACTATTGTTCTAGGTATCAATACTCCTATAATTGACATCCTATTAAAAAAAACCTAAAGAGTAGCAGTAAATATGTTGCATATATTAGAAACCCAAAGAAAAATTATTCAACGCTTTCACTTGGTGCCTTTGATATAGCCAAATAAACTACATGTGTTTGTGTAGCTTTCCAAATACATGATTTCAAGGCTATTCTCAATTTCTCCCTAAATGTTAAGTATGGGTTGTATATGGATCCCTATTCTCAATCCTCTTCTTCACACGCTCCATCAAACATTCCAAATTAGAGGAGATAAAAGAAAGATAAAGGTCATAAATCCCAAGAAACATGTTCATATAATTCACAGTTCTAGCATATGCTTCTGCCCAGTTGCAAATATAGAGCTATTCTCATATTACTTCATTATCAGGGTAGATAAGTTTTGTATCATAAGCAATATTGTAGCAGTTATAAGTGGATGAATGTTTCATGTTCACTCTCAACAACTAGTCCTAAAGAAATCTTCTTTTGCAATTTTCAATGGATTGAGCAGGAGTGTATATTTAAATTTAACTGCTATGATGATAGTGACTAAAGTGAGGTAAGAGGAGTGCAACAAAAATAAAATATGAATGGAAGGAAAATGAGACAAAAATCCAATGGAACAAAGTAAGAGACAAGCCCACAAGCACGTAGGAAGTCAAAGCTTAGAGTGTGCTTGTTAAGCCCAACCTTCTTGAAGAAGACCTTCAACCTTTAGTAGGCTCTCTTGTAGAGTATTATCCTTCCTACTTAAGTCCTTTTCTCTTTGCTCCCAATTGTTTGAAATATTTTTTCTAGGCCTCAACATTAGCATTCCATCTCTCAATGCATGAGATATCTTTGTGCATCCACTTATTTATTCCTATGACAGTGAAGATTGCATCATTGCAGTCTTCATTATTCAGAAGATTTGTATTTAAAAATATTTCTTTAATGTTGCATGGCTTTCCTTCTCAAGAAGGATTCTTATTGAGATAGGGTGTGTAATATCCCTTAATTAAATAAAATATTTAATTTGGAAAAAAACTTCACAAAGAGAAAATCAGGTATGAAGAAATTTGCACCAAATAATTCCAAAATGAAAGTAAATAATTAACAAATGAAATAGAATATTTCATTATAGGCTTGAGCATGAAAAAAAATCCATTTTTACTATTGATAACAATAGCCAACAACAAGGGGTAGGGGGCCTAACTTGATTGGCTAGTAGAGCATCATGTTGCAGGCAAGAGGTCATGAGGTCTAGTCTCCCCCCAAACCAATGGTATTGGAGGGCATGTCATGCCAACACCATTGATCACATGAAAAAAGTTTGCAAGGTACACTGCAATTTATAGGGGGACAAATACTTGACCAATTCCTATAGTCTAAGAAAAAAATAGTCAATAACAATAATTATCTATTGCACAAACCCCAAAGAAGACTAAACCTAGATACTTCAACACACCGTTGAAACCCAAAATAACTCCACACAACTCCCAATATTAAACATCAATTCTAAACAACAAAATACATTAATGAAATGCTTATAATACAAATATATTTTCTGCATATCACATCAGAACAAACTGAAAACCAAAATCTATACTAAGCACACCAAACTACTCAACTCCATCCAACTATTTGACAAAATGAACAATAAAATTTATAGCCTTTCAACATTGCTGCAAATTTTGGATGAAATTTCCTTTGGAGACCTATAAAAACACTACCTGCAAGTCTCTATATCCCTAGTTTATCAGCCTAGAAGATCACTCCTCTAATGGTTTCTTAGCCTTTGAAGAAGAACAACATAAGCCCACAAAATTGCAAAAGTAGAATGAATGGACTTGCAACACAAAATAAGTATATAATAAGAAACTTTACCAATCGGGCTTGTGCTAAAATCCCACACCAAAAATGAGGATGCTCGCATGCCAAGAAAGTATCCCCTTGTTTCCAAGTGTGCCTTCATCATAACTCCACTCTAAACTTGATTTTCCAAATTCTGTTGTTGTCATGCACCTAATTAATGCTAATTTTCATAACAAATGCACTTTCCAACTTGGTCCCACAAACAATTTATAAATATTTATAATTTTAATATTTATTTTATCAAATGATGTAAAGGTGATTAGGACAATATAAATATTAATTTTTTTTTCAATGTCCGTTGTGACCCTTCTTGACTTACTATTTTAGGATGGTAGAAACTTACAATTTTTGGAAAAATTGACATTATAGGGTGGTGGTCTAAGAGTGTCTAAGGACTCACCTTCACTCTACTTGGTGAAACCACGGTAGGCGGGTCCTCAAAGAGAACAATCCGGACCATGCAACAAGAGTCACACAATGGAAGCAACATAGAAATTGGAGGAAAATGCAGATACAATCATTCTCATTAAAAGAAATCTCAATTACAATTGACCCACAACATCTGACCTTACAAATTCAGCTCACAGCCCTGATACAACATGCTCAAATTACAATTAATCATATATGCTCCTTTATGCGAGCTGAATTCTAACATCTCGGATCTAATATTTTGTCTAACTTAATCAATTCTACTATTCTAATGATCTATTACAAGCTTTATATCATATCCATAGATCTAAAATCTTCTGCGTCGGCCAAAGATTATTACAATCTCCAATGAAAGAAAATGTAATGTGTGCATGAATTGGTCAGCCTCAAATTTGAATTACTCCATGGTGAATGCATAGGATGAAGTGTGGACCTATAATTAAGGTCGGGGACACTCCATGGAACAATTCAAATCACACTGTCAAGATCTGCTCATTACGAGAAAGATCCACAAACGATCGAACTAACTATTAGGCTTGAAAACTATTCTGGTGTTGGTTCAAGAAACTGCCATCAAATTTGGAAGTGATAACTTTTTGGAAAAAGATCCAATCATGCTCAAATCTTGGAATAAAGAAAATGAACATTTCCACGATGTAAACATAGATCCACAGGGTCTAGTGAGCAAATATGATGAATCCACCAACACGAATTAAACAAGAACTGAACAAGAACAAAAACTAAAATGAAATATTTTTGGTTGATGCAAGATTGCCAAGAACCAAGGATGCTCCTGCATCAGACATTCGAGGTTATGAAAAGTGAGTCCCTCACTTTGATGGGGCTAAAGGAAAACCAAAACTGTCTACCTCATCCCGAGAAATCCAAGAAGAATCCTCCACTGGTTTTCCCTTCCACTTCACAAGATATTCTTTGTATTTTCTTCCACGAGTTTTCCTCCCATCTCTGATATCCAGAATTTCTTCAATTTCATTTGATTGTTGTTTAGGGAATTGATTCTCCAATTTTGCTTTATTGTCTAAACTGAATTCAGCTTCATGGTACTGATGTAGATTTGCAATGTTGAATATAGGTGATATGCCCATGCCATTTGGTAACTCCACTTCATATGCATTTCCTGAATCAAATTTCTTCAAGATATTACAAGGTCCAGACTTCCTCATCTTCAGCTTATTATATGTGCCAACTGGAAATATTTCCTTTCTCAGATACACCATCACTTCATCTCCAACTTTGAACTCCTTATGTCTCCTCTTTTCGTTTGCTTTCTCCTTATACTTCTGGTTCATATCTTCCAATTTCTCCTTCACTTGAGTATGCACTTTATTCATATGTTCTACAAATTCCTCTACTTCTACACTCCTATCTTCCATACTGATGTCTCTCAACTCTGATATACCTCTAGAATGAACTCCAGTAATGATCTCAAAAGGTGTCTTTCTGGTACTCATGTTCACTGAATTATTGTATGCAAACTTTGCTTGTGCAAGAACTAAATCCCAACTTCCGGTCTTCTCTCCAACCAAACTTCTCAGCAAATTCCCCAAACTCCTATTTACTACCTCTATCTATCCATCAGTCTATGGGTGAAAAGTAGAACTGGACTTCAAATCCGTCTTCAACTTCTTCCAAAGTGTCCTCCAAAAGTAACCAACAAACTTTGTATCTCTGTCTGAAACAATACTCCTAGGTAACCCATGCAATCTGACCACTTCCTTGAAAAACAAGTCTGCTACATGTACTACATATGTTGTCTTCTTACAAAGTGTGAAATGTGCCATTTTAGAAAATTTGTCCACCACCACAAATATAGAATCATTACCTCTTTGTGTCTTCGGCAAACCAAGTATGAAATACATGATGATATCCTCCCAAGGTCTCTCTGGAACTATCAAAGGTTTATACAATCCAATATTCTGACTACTCCCTTTTGCAACTTGAGAAAATCTACAACTCTACACAAATCTCCTAACATCCTTATGAATCTTTGGCCAAAAGTAATTCTCACTTACCAATGCTATTGTCTTATCAATTCAAAAGTGTCCTTCTAACCCTCCACTATGCTTTTCCTTCACCAAGTTATCCCTCATTGAACTCTGGGGTATACACAACCAATTCCCTTTGAACAACATATCCTCCTAAATGGAATAATCCAACCATTGATTCCTATCCTCCAAAACTGGTTCTTTACAAGCTCTCCAAGGTTCTACAAAATTTGGGTCTTCCTCATACAAATTCTTCAATTCATCAAAGCCTAATACCTCCACTCTCATCTCTGTCAGTAAATTCCTTCTCCTACTCAAGGAATCAACAAATCTATTTGACTTTCCATTCCTATGTTTCAAAACAAAAGTATAAATTTGCAAGAATTCTACCCATCTCATGTGTCTTTGATTCAACTTACCTTGACTATTCAAATATTGCAATGCTTGATGATCTGTATACAACACAAACTTCTTAGGCAACAAGTAATGTCTCCACTTCTTCAAGGCTTGGACTATGGAATAGAAATCTTGATCATACACTGAATATCTTCTCCTAGCATCATGCAATTTCTCACTGAAATAAGCTACTGGTCTTCCTTCTTGACTTAATACTGCTCCAATTGCATTTCCACTTGCATCACAGTCTACTTGAAATACCTTACTAAAATATAGTAAATCCAACACACGTTGCTCAGTCACCTTTTGTTTCAACAACTCAAAACTTTGGTTTGCTCCAGATGTCCATCTAAAATCCTTCTTATATCCTCTCATTGTTTCTATCATAGGACTGCAAATAGAACTGAAATTCCTAATGAACTTCCAATAGAAACTAGCCAATCCATGAAATGATCTTACCTCTCCAATTCTATGCGGTGTAGGCCATTCAAAAATTGCTCTTACCTTCTCAGGATCCATCTTCAATCCATCCACAGATATCACAAATCCCAGATATACCAATTCTTCCTTTATGAAACTACACTTCTTAATGTTTATCAACAACTGCTCTTCTCTCAACCTCTGCAAAACTTGTCTTATATGCCAAAAACGTTCTTCTCTACTCTTATTGAAAATCAAGATGTCATCCAAATAAACAATCACAAAATTACCCAAGAATTTCTTCAATACCTCATTCATCAACCTCATGAAAGTACTTGGTGCATTTGTTAGTCCAAAAGGCATCATCAACCACTCATACAATCCTTCATTTGTCTTGAATGTTGTTTTCCACTCATCCCCTTCTCTGATTCTGATATGATGATATCCACTCCTCAAATCTATTTTTATGAAGTATCTAGCTCCACTCAAACAATCCATAATGTCATCCATCCAGGGCAAAGGAAATCTATACTTCACCATGATCTTGTTTATGGATCTAGAATCTATACACATCCTCCATTCTCCATCCTTCTTAGGTGCTAAAAAAATAGGTACTGCACATGGACTTAAGCTTTTTCTGATCAAACCCTTCCTCAAAAATTCTTGCATTTGTCTATTCAACTCCTCATTCTCTGTAGGCATCATCTAGTGTGTTGCTTTATTAGGCAAAGTCGCTCCAGGAATTAGATCCATGCAATCACTAATACTCCTCACAGGTGGCAATCCATCAGGTACATTATTTGAAATGATCTCCTCATACTTTGTCAGCAACTCCTTTATCTCCTTCGGTTGTTATTCTACATGCTTCAAGTATTCATCCTTCTTAGGAACCAGGGCATAACACATGCGCTCATGTCTCAATCCATCCAGAAATCTCCTTCCATCAACCCAAAAAACTCTAGCACTCATACAAACCTCAACTATAGGAACATCTTTCAATGGCAACAAATTCTGCTTCATCCCATTAGCAACAATAGTATATGTATTCTTCTTTCCATCATGAATAGCCTGTCTATCATACTGCCAATGCCTTCCCAATAAAACATGGCATACATCCATAGGCATGATATCACACAAAAATTCATCATGATAATTTCCTATCTTCAATTTCACCAAACATTGTTCACTTACTAGAATCTTATGCTCATCTTGAATCCATGCTATTTGACAGGGCTTCGAATGCTTCAATCTTTCCAACTGCAATTTGGTCACCATCTCTTTAGAAACTAGGTTCTTTGAGCTTCCACTAGCAACAATCACTTTGCAACATTTACCAGCTACCTTGCATCTAGTTTGAAACAAATTCTCTCTATAATGGTTCCTACTCCATCTCACTTTGACACAATACTCTTCTATTCACCAACACTTCTCCATCTTCTAATTTATTAGATGATCCAGCATGATCTTCCTCAACAAAGGTTGTTCTTCTATTATTTTATGTTTTTCTACTTGTCTCTCCTTGATTGCATTCAAATGCTCTATGTCCTCCACATTTAAAACAAGTTCCCTTGAATACTCTTTTCTCCTTATCATCTCTTCTATAACCTTCATTCCGGTAACCACCATATACTCCTCTTCTATAAGAGTTTCCATCATCTCTACGGTATGAATTCTCATTCTTACTAACTTCCTTATCTTTATTTTGATCTACAAAAGTTCCTCTTCCTCCTTTAGTAAAAATTCTTCCTCTATGAAATCTTCCACCTCTTCCTCTCCGTCTCTGCTCATGTCTTTTATTCAGCTTCTCTTATGCTTTTAGGGCACATTGATATGCCTCTTCCACACTCTGCAACTTAATCAAACTGATCTCATCCTGTATAGACGACCTCAAACCATTCACATATCTGGCTACTTGCTCGATCTCATCCTTCAAATGTCTAGATCTAATGTTCAACTTGTAGAACTCCTCAGTATACTCCGTCACACTTGATTCCTTCTGCTTCAAATTTTACAACTTCCGGAACAAACTAATCTGATAATCAACAGGCATAAACTTGGTTTTTAACTTATTCACCATCCGATCCCATGATCTTATCTTTTCCTTTTCTCTTCTTTTCCTATCTATCTGCAAATGTTCCCACCAAAGGGATGCATGTCCTTTCAACTTTGTACAAGAAAATTTTACTTTCTTATCTTCAGTGGTACCTTCAAAATAAAAATATTTTTCCATCTTCATTATCCAATCAAACAATTATTTTGAATCCAACTTACCATTATATTGCGGTGGATTGAAATGTGTTTTTGTATTCGCTCTAGTTAGGGCTCTTATGAACCTCTCTTCTCCCTGATCTAGGCCAGGATTTTCTTCTCTTCCTCTTTCTTCCTGTACTTCTACCTCTTCATCACTCACATCATCAACTAGTCGACCTCTCCTCTGGGCCATTTCAACTGCATCTAATCTGGCAACAATTCCTCTCAACATCTCCATTAAAGTTGGGTCTGCATTTCCGCGTGCTCCATTTCCTCTAACATTTATTCTTCCCACCATCTTTACACAAGTCCTTTGCAGCTATAGGCCGGATCAACAATCTTCCACCCCACAACAAATCCTCAACAGGACTCTGTGAATTCTGACGACCTCTCACGGATCGAATCTCGCTCTGATACCAATCTGGTGCAGCCACAGTAGGGGGGTCCTCAAAGAGAACAATCCAGACCATGCAACAAAAGTCACACAACGAAAGCAACACAAAAATTGGAGGAAAATGTAGATACAATCATTCTCATTAACATAAATCTCAATTACAATCAACCTGCAACATCCGTGCTTACAAATTCGGCTCACAGGCCTGATACAACATGCTCAAATTACAATTATTCATATATGCTCTATAATGCGAGCTGAATTCTAACATCTCAAATCTAATATTTTGTCTAACTTAATTAACTATGCTATTATAATGATCTATTACAAGATTTATATCATATTTGTAGATCTAGAATCTTTCGCGTCGGCCAAAGATTATTACAATCTCCAATGAAAGAAAATGTAATGTGTGCATGAATAGGTCGGCCTGAAATTTGAATTACTGCATAGTGAATGCATAGGATGAAGTGTGGACCTATAATTAAGGTCGGGGACACTCCATGGAACAATTTGAATCACACCGTTAAGATCTGCAAGTTACAGGAAAGATCCACAAACGATCGAACTAACCGTTAGGCTTGAAAATTATTCTGGTGTTGGTTCAAGAAACTACCATCAATTTCAGAAGCGATAACTTTCCAGAAAAATATCCAATCATGCTCAAATCTTGGAATAAGGAAAATGAACATGTTCACGATGTAAACATAGATCCACAGGGTCTGGTGAGAAAATATGATGAATCCACCAACACAAACTAAACAAGAACTGAACAAGAACAAAAATTGAAATGAAATATTTTTGGTTGATGCAAGATTGCCAAGAACCAAGGATGCTCCTGCATCAGGTGAACATAGATCCATAGGGTCTGGTGAGAAAATATGATGAATCCACCAACACGAACTAAACAAGAACAAAAACTAAAATGAAATATTTTTGGTTGATGCAAGATAGCTAAGAACCAAGGATGCTCCTGCATCACTACTGCTAGTTCCTTCCACCAAATTGAATTGAAAGGCCTTCGTGTGTGTATAAAATCTATCTAGTCAACAATAAATTTTCCTATTTCCCTTTTGATAGTTGCACCATGTGAACCATTTTTTTTTATAATTTTATTTCTTTGATCCTTCTATTTGACCAATCAGTTTGAGTCTATTTTTCATTTTATACCAAAAGTACTTCTTGTTTCCTTTCCACCCCATATCACATCCCCCAAATTTGTCCTCTAGATTTTCTATCATATTGATATCCCCTCCAATAATCCAAGGAATCTCCTGCAAGTTGCTCAACCAATCCCATAACTCACATTTTGTCTATAGTCATTTGAGGCATAAATAGAGCATAAACCAAATTTTGTTTTGTCCTTTTCAATTATGACCCAGACGACTTTGTTGCATGGTGAGGTACCATGAGAAGTTACCCATTTGGTCCATCTATTTGAAAGATTGCAACCCCCCCTTTTCCCTTCTCATGTTTAATGACAAAATGGGCATAATCCTTTCATATGAACTTCAAGTTTGTTTCCAGGTTGAAGTTCACAATTTTCACTTCTTGTAGCAATATTACATCTTTGTGTTTGTCTTGGCATAAAACCTTCTTATGTTATATTTTCTCTCTGGGGACTCTAGTCCCCTAATATTATAGGTAGTAAAGTTAAAGGTCATCCGCTTCCATTTCTTGAGGACCTTCTTCTAAGCTCCTAAAGCCTTTAAAGCATTTAAGAAGAAAAGCCTTATTATACTTGTTCTTTTGATAGGGGACCGGGGCTTCTTTAATTTTTTTCCTTCTTCCCTTTTTTTTTGTTCTAGCCAATTGTTGACAAAGGAACCCTCCCCTCTTTCATCTTGTTCATTCACCTCCTTTTAGATAGTGGAGTCCAAGCTTCCTTGGTCCACATGCCTCCTTGTGATCTTTTCATTTTTTAAACTCATAGCTTCTCTTGCAGGCTTCAATTTATTTAAAATACTATGGTCATATTTCAAAGCTTGGTTTGCTTTTGAGCAAGGCTTGGGGCCTCTTCCCAAGGCATGCTATTTGAACATTCTTTGGTCTCTTCTATGAAGCCTTTCACCACCACAAGGGGGTTTTGATCCTCATGGGGATTCTTATCTTCCTCTAGAATTTCTAAATTATTATGCTTAGTGGGGTTCTTCTTCTCCATAGCTAGATCACCGAGGGCTGTGGGTCTCCCATGTCTGTCATGGATAAGGAAGAGCTCATAATAATCTTAATTCTCTCCTTTGGGCCATATGTGCCCAAAAGTGTTTCTTCTTGAGTATTAATTTCCAAATGAGGGGTTCCCTCCTTTCCCTTATACTCTTGTTGAAGCCCAAGAATCATAATTTTATGTTCTACATTTCAGTTAATAGTGTATAGGGCGTATTTGAAGATCCATTTGGATTATCTCCCCTCTCCAAACTTTTATTATCCTTTTCTTTTGTGCATTTTGATAATTTGTTTCTCTTTTCTTTCTTTGTTTGCTCAGGCCCAGTGTTGATTAGGATTTGTTTATCAATTACAATTTGTTTTTTAATTCTATCAATTACTAACTCTTGGGCATTTTTCTTGTGCCTCACAAGTGTATTGGTTTTACCTTTATTTGGATCAATCTCCTCCAAAATTTGGTTTTCTGTCTTGGGTGGGGATGATCCTGATACCCAAAGCTTCGGGTTAGGTGTGGTTATCACATCTCCTTCTATCATTTCAACATCCAAACAATCCTCTTTCAGGATCTTGGCCCACCTTGAGAGCATATATTTCTCCTCATGAGTCAGATCATGTTCTAATTCAAGGCATTCTAATGATTCTGCCTGAGATTCCAAATTGTTTTAGATTGTTTGTTCTTGGTGTGGGGCTTCCTCCCCAATACTTTGCTCAATTGGGTGAGGGTTTACATCAAGTTTTTTTGGACTCCTTGATACCCCTAGTTTCAGTTTTTGTAGATTCATTAGAGTTTCTAATTTTTGCCCTAGTTTCCATTTGGTGCCTTACTAGGCTTTTCTTTATTCTTCATAATTGGGAAGTTTTTCCTTTTGTTCCCTTCTTTTTTACATAGGAGGCAAGAATTTGCTCCCCCCCAGGATTTCTATTTTACAATTTAGGATATCATTATCAATTTCTAGTTCAATTTCCTCTGGAATTTCTACCTTGAGAGTTATTGCTAGGAGAACTCTAGCATCCATATGTAGTAATGTAATTCTTATTTCTTCTACCCTAATGGTTCTCCCATATTTTGATAGAATTTGAGGTAAAACTTCCCAGACCAACGATGGTACATTTTTTATATTAATCCACCTAGGGTTCAATAGGGCAAGGAACTCATCATTAACCATGTTTGGTGACCAGGCTAATGCCCTAAATACATAATTTCCAATAGTCCAAAATTCTTTTGCAGTTGCTTTTTTTGTATTTATTTTTTTTGGAAAAAAACCAAGAATAATCCTTTTTCGATCATTGTGCAAAATGTATGATGCATTCCTAATCTCTTGTTCCAAACATTTGTTATCCAATAATCCTAAGGGTAATTTATTATAGTCTTAAGGAAACGAAGAATTTTGCAACATTTTTTAACCTTTTTTCTTCATTATCAAGAACCCTATTCATTTTTGCATTTAGAATGAAGCAATCTTTCCTACCCCACTTTGTTGTTGGTCACCGCCGTGGACGCCATCATCTACCGAGATAAATTTCGCAGCCACGAGGATGCCACATTTTTCACTTTCAAACACAACTTCTTAAAAATATTTAGCATTAGCATTAAAAGATAAAGTGGGAGGGGGAAGAGATAAGATTAGACTTTAGGGCCGAACAATCTGCGGGTTTTCAATAGCATATAGGGCATCCACAATAACAATTACCACATTACTGCAAAGAATTACAAAGAAAGGAAGTGAGGATCACAAGGAAAATGCAAAAAAGGAGGAGCCTGGGCGAGCAGAGGACTTACAACTATCTTGAAGCCATCCATTTGTGCACAAGAAACTTCAACACTTGCAAAGCCCTTCTCTAGGTCAACAATTATTCCCTAGGAAATCTTGTTATTCATTTCTAGTTTCTTTTATTATTTTGTAAAGTTCAAATACATATATAATTAATGGTTTTTGTGGCCAAATAAATTATCATAGACCTTCTAACACACTTGCTATAAAAATTGATTGTTAAGACTTATAAAAAAAATTGCTTGACATTATTTGTATTCGGAAAATAGTTTAGTGTTAAGAAGAACCATTGATAGACTATTATGAATAGATGGAAGAATGAACCTTCCTTTCAATACAACTTATGCTTCTAGGTTGAATTCATAGTTAATTAGATATAGATTAAAGCAAGATACATATCTTATCTAGTTAATGTCCAATATAAGATACACTTCATGCCAACTATGATTGATAATAATAACACAATTGAGAAGTGATAGATGCCAACTATTTAATCATTATGTCTAATTCCAATTGAGATTAATATGCGTTGAATTTAATGTTAATTGCGACTCATATGAAATATTTTCATTTTAAGAAGAGATGCTCGTGTGATCTTTTTTAATGATTGAAAGTGTCTTATGGTGATGTCTTAAATACATGACCTTAGACATAAAATGTTTGTTTTTGTTGCCCATATCAATGAGTAATGGTCCTGGATCCTAGGATTGTAGACCTTGTACTCAAAAAAGTCTAAATTTTGAAATTACAGACTAAATGATGCCTATAATCAAGTCTAAGATAGGAAATGTATTGGAAACTAAACCAAGAGTGTTTTGAGAAAGATATACAAACATGACAAAGTGATGAGTTTAAGATTATAGTAAGTAATATAAAAGAACCAAATTATGTGATGCAATCATATATTAAAGACATCCATGTAAAGTGACATAAAATATAGAGGTCAAAGATTAAGTGTGAATTTTACACCCTACAATTAAAAATATGTGAAAACAATTCTATAAAAACTCGAAGGAAAATAAAAAAGTTGTGTAGGAGAATTCTCCAAACAAATCAAAATGAAAATTTGTGTTGGATAATTCTCAACCACTTTCTCAAATAGTATAATTTTAATAACTACAATAGAAACCCACAACATTTTTCAAATTATGAACATTGATTTCTATGTGACAACTATCATTCTTCATGGATTATTTAAAAAGCTAAGTTTCGTATCTTCTCACATTTAATTTCCAAACAATTGTTACAATTATCATTCTAAACACTATTTTAATTAGTATAATTGATTACAATTTATTTTTATAATTAGGGTATATTTATCCATTATTTTCTTTTTTGTTCACGATCAATCCATCTAGATCAATTGAATCCGTGGGACGCCATTTAGAAATTTGGAGGTAGACATCGTCTAGATACATTTGACCATATTTATTAATTAAAAATTTAAAAAAAAATTACAGAGTAGATAGTCGATATTAGGAATTGAATATGGTGCGGCCGCGCTTACTCGGTTTGGGAAGTACGCCACATGGAACGTAAGTGCTTGTGTCATCACAAGAGACCAGGCATAAATAACTCTCGAGTTGCTCCAGGGCTCAAGATTCCGTTTTACAGGGAGGAAATAACAGAGGACGAAATGGCGGGACTATTCGACAAACAAGCAAAGGAATATGCGGACGCGAGGCCGAGTTATCCAGCTTCCTGGTTTTCCGAGCTGGCGTCTCTCACATCAAACCACGGCCTCGCCTGGGACTTGGGCGCTGGAAACGGCCAAGCTTCTGTCGCAGTCAGTACTCTTCATTTGCACAATGCACATAAATAACCTAAATAATTCCATTTCCTTTGATACTTTATAGACCTAGTTAACTAATAAGGCGGCGCCAAGGCAGATTGCAGAGCACTACGGGCGAGTGATCGCCACAGACGTAAGCAGGCGGCAGCTGGACCTGGCGCAAGAGCATCCAAGAGTAACGTACGCCGTGACGCCGCCCGTGCTAACGGAGGAGACGCTGGTTTCGATTGTAGGCGCGGAAGGATCTGTGGACCTGGTAGTGGTAGCCATGGCGGTGCACTGGTTCGACCTTGGGGTTTTCTATTCGCAAGTGAAGCGCCTGCTGCGGAAGCCTGGGGGAGTGATCGCCGTGTGGGGATACACTCATCCGAGCGTCAGTCCGGCCGTAGACGAGGTGTACAGGAAATTCACGGATTCCACAATGGCGTACTGGAACCCTAAAACAGGGTATTTGATGGAAGGGTACAAAACCCTGCCCTTCCCCTTCCAGCCCGTGCTGCCCGGCAGAGAAGGTTGCGAGGAAAGGCCGGCTATTAGGCAAATGGAACGGCAGGTGTCGGTGGAGGGCTACATTGGATTGCTCAAGTCATGGTCGGCCGTGGTGAGTGCGAGGGAGGAGGGCGTGGAGCTTCTGAGTGATGATGTTTTGGTGGCGTTCAAAGAGGCGTGGGGGTATGAGGATGCCATTCGCACCTGTACATACCAGGTCTATCTGCTAGTCGGCACGCCGTCCCTCTGAACTCCTGCGCTGGCTCTTTTTCAGCTTGAACTTAATCTTCTTGAACTTTAGGCTCCAAGGATTTGTAGATCAAAAGCTTTTAAAAAGTTTACAGTTTTAATAAACAATTTTATTTAGATATTTAGATATTGTAAGGGAAAATAATACCTTTACATAAGTGTTTTAAGGCCATCAATTAAAAAATAGATATTTATTTTTTAAATATAAATATATAATTTTTTATAATATATTAATATAAAATTATTTTAAAAATATAATATTTAGTATATTTTGAAAAATAAAGAGTTTTAAAAATTATATGTATAAATATAAAATTTATGTATCTCTATAAAAATATTTATAGATTAGTAATAATAAATTTTCACAATCTCTAAAGATAAAAATATTGACCCAATCTAATCTAGAAACATTCAACAATAATATTTTTATGGAATTTTTTCAAATATTTTAAATTTTGTTAAATAATATTTGAAAAGATTTTCTAAAAAAAATCAAAAATATTATTATTTGTGTAAATTTGGTGCTGATTAGGATTTGTTTATTAATTGCAATTTGTTCTTTAATTCTATCAATTACTAACTCCTCGGCGTTTTTCTTGTGCCCCATAGCATTGGTTTTACTTTTATTTGGATCAATCTCCTCTAGAATTTGGTTTTCTGTCTTGGGTGGGGATGATCCTGACACCCCAGGCTTCAGGTTAGGTGTGGTTATCACATCTCCTTATGTAATTTCAACATCCAATCAATCCTCTTTCAAGATCTTGCCCTGCCTCGAGAGCATATGTTTCTCCTCGGGAGTCAGAACATGTTCTAATTCAAGGCATTCTTGTGATTCTACCTCACATTCCAAATTGTTTTAGATTGCTTGTTCTTAGTGCGAGGCTTCCTCCCCAATGCTTGGCTCGATTGGGTGGGGGATTACATCAAACTTTTTGGATTCCTTGATACCCTGAGTTTCAATTTTTGCAGATTCATTAGAGTTTCTAAATTTTTCCGTAGTTTCCATTTGTTGTGCCATACCAGACTTTTCTTTATTCTTCATAATTAGGCAGTTTTTCCTTTTGTGCACTTCTTTTTCACCTAGGAAGCAAAAGCATTTGATCCCCCAGGATTTCTATTATACAATTTAGGATATCATTATCAGTTTCTTGTTCAATTTCCTCTAGGATTTCTACCTCAGAAGTTATTGCTAAGAGAACTCTAGCATCCATATGTAGTAATGTACTTATTTCTTCTACCCTAATGGTTCTCCCATATTTTAATAGAAGTTGAGGCAAAATTGCCCAAACCAATAGTGGTACATTTTTTATATTAATCCACCTAGGGTACGATAGGGCAAGGACCTCATCATTAGGGCAGAGGGCCCAGTAGTCGTGCGGCCTAACTTCGTGCTTCTAATTATCCTATGTCGAAATTTCAAATCACTCCCAATTTCTTACAACTTACTTGGCAAGTTCTCTACTTATAGCTAAAGTTTCAGGGCCACATCATCAAATATGATGCCACATCAACATGTTTTTTTGTTAAGGTGTCCAAAAAGGCCCCAAAAAATAGTGAGACCAATACTTGTGCATTACATCATGGGTAGTTGAGCGCTGATGTGGTATCACATGATTGGTTGCTTTTTAGATCAAAAGCATACATTTTGTTTAATTATGGGTAATCAAATCACAACTACTAGACATTATATAAACAACTATTGAGTATTATAATCACAATTGATTGCATGACTATTGGACCCTCCACGACTATTGGGCCCTCTCCCCTAACCATGTTTGGTGACCAGGGTAATGCCCTAAATACAAAATTTCCAATAGTCCAAAATTCTTTTGTAGTTGCTTTTTTTAGCATTTTATTGTTTTGGAAGAACACCAGGAATAATCCTTTTTGGATCATTGTGCAAAATGTATGATGCATCCCTAATCTCTTGTTCCAAACATTTGTTATCCACTAACCAAGGATTTTTGTGAAGGCAACGAAGAATATTGTAACATTTTTTAATATTTTTAATTCATTATCAAGAACCCTATTCATTTATGCATTTAGAATGAAGCAATCTTTCCTACGGTTAGTAGAGGGGTTCTTACCTCTTCCTCTAGTTTTTTGTTGGTCACCATTGTGGATGTTGATTTTTTGTAGCTCAAAAGGTGGGATG
The DNA here is from genome assembly GCA_007258455.2 of Sequoia sempervirens. Taxonomy (NCBI): domain Eukaryota; kingdom Viridiplantae; phylum Streptophyta; class Pinopsida; order Cupressales; family Cupressaceae; genus Sequoia; species Sequoia sempervirens. The sequence goes on along the minus strand of VDFB02086081.1, from coordinate 397,908,467 downwards.
TGGAGTTGTTTTAAAGCAACTCGAGTTGGATATGCTTTAAATCACTTTAAAGCAACTCGAGTTAGATATGCTTTAAAGCAATTCGAGTTGGATTTTCAACAACAGTAGTTTTTTTATTCTTTAATAGAATGTTTCCGAGTTTGTGAGGATAAGATAAATCCAAGAGTGATTTTATGTGTAATTAAAGCCAAAGAAAGCAAGGAAAGATTATTTCCTTACACGCTAAGTAAAGCAGCTAGGCTCTATAAATGTAAGATTGTTGTAGCAAACTTATATTGTATTTTTGAAAGAAAAGTTTGTTGTTAGGCTAAATAGAAGATGATGTTCAAGGATAAATTGCATAATACCAAGATGTCCAAAGGCGAGAGTGTGACCTCTTACTTGTCCAAGTTGACACATGTCAGGGATGAGCTTGCTGCTATTGGAGAGACGATTGATGAAGATGAGTTGGTGCATATAGCCTTGAATGGTTTTTCAAAGCACTGGGAAGTGTTTGTCAAGTGTGTTGTCGGCAGAGATCGGCTACCTGATTGGGCAAGACTTTGGGATTATTTTTTTCAGGAGGAGATCCGTGAAGCTGCTCATCGAGGAGATCAAATGAAGAAGGGTCTAGATGAAGAAAATCTTTCTCTTGCAAGCAAGGGTAAGAAGAAGTCCAATAAAGAGCAATTGGAAGGTTCTTCTTTCAAGAGTGGCAAGAAGAAAGATCTGAGCAAAATAAAATGTTTTTGTTGCAATCAGATGGGTCACTATGCTAGTCAATGTCTGAATAAGAAAAATAAGGACAAGCAGAAGAAGCAAGTTGCTACTACAGCAGAGGTGGACGAGTTTGCATCACGATTTGAGAATGAGTTTTCACTCATTGCCTGTCTCTCAAGTTTAATTGCCAATAGGGTATGGTATATTGACAGTGGGGCTTCTCACCACATGACGTGAGTCAGAGAATGTTTCACCAAGTTGGAGGAGAAGAAGCTAGATTTCTATATTGAGCTCGGAGATAATGCCAAGTACCATGCAACTAGTATTGACACCGTCAAGTTTCAGAGGGAGTCTAGAAAACCTTTGTTGGTGGAGGATGTGTTGTATGTCCCTGGCATGACAAAGAATTTAATCTCAGTTTCTGCTTTGGAAGACAAGGGTTACATTGTGACCTTTGAGAGGGGAAAAGTCTATATTCATCCCAAAGATTCCAAGGTTGCAAAAGTGATTGGTGTCAGGCATGGCAGCTTGTTTTAGTTACAGTTTGAGCCAACACATGCGTTGGTTAGTAGCTGTAAAGGGATAGGAGAATTGTGGCACAGGAGGATGGCTCACCTTCACCATGGAGCACTTAATATTCTTAAGGAAATAGTGAGGGGGATGCCTAAGATGAAAACAAAAAAGCATGAGGTGTGCAAAGGTTGTGCATTTGGGAAATATGCCAAGACGAATTTTCCAAACAGCAACACTAGATCCGAAGGGATTTTGAATCTTGTACACTCATATGTGTGTGGGCCCATGTCAACATCCTTGAATGGGTACAAGTATTTTGTTACTTTCATTGATGACTTCTCCAGGAAGACATGGATATATTTTCTAAAGAATAAAGATGAGGTCTTCAGTAGGTTCAAAGAGTTTAAGGCTCTCATGGAGAACCAAACAAGGAGGAAGATCAAGATACTAAGGTCTGATAATGGAGGCAAGTATACCTTGAATGCCTTCAAAGATTTTTTTGCTTAGGAAGGTATCAAGAAAGAGTTGACAGTTCTGTACAACCCGCAACAGAATGGGGTTGTTGAACGGAAGAATAGGGCTATAGTTGGAGCAGCCAAGGACATGCTTCATGATCAAGATTTTCCTTGGTTCTTATGGGCAGAAGCTTGCAATACAACTGTGTATTTGCAGAATAGGAGCCCTCACAAAGTGTTGGGAAAGTTGACTCTAGAAGAGGCATTCACTGGTAAGAAACCAGATTTGGGGCACATTCGCATCTTTGGATGCCTTATGTATTGTCACATTCCTGTTGAGAAGAGAACCAAGTTGGAACCTATTGCAGAGAAGGGTATCCTTGTTGGGTATAGTGAAACTTCTAAGGTTTATTGGGTTTACATTCCTACTCTCAGGAAAACAGTGGTTCACAGAGATGTGAAGTTTGAGGAAGAGAGGGCTCTTCAAAAGTCAAGAAACTTGATGAATGAGGAGGAACAATCACCCATGGTTGAGGTAGCACAAATTCCTCAAACTTCAGTCATGCAAGCTAGAGAGTAGAGAAAGTAGGCCGAGGAGGGTGATCAGATAGAGGAACAAATAATCCTTCAGCCTTAGATTCCTATTACTAAGAAGAGGAGAAATAGGGCAGCTTAGCAGACATTGAGAGAGGCTCAAGAATATGTAGGTGATCGTCAAGATTCAGTCAGATAGAGAAGGGATCCCAGACGTTATTTTGAGTATGTGGCACTTATGAGTGAATTAATTGAAGTAGAGCCTTCCGGCTTTCAGGAGGCATCCAAGCACCAAGTGTGGAGAGATGCCATGGTGGAAGAGTATTATTCCATCATGAAGAATAGTGTGTGGGAGGTAGTAGCACGAGCAGAAGATAAGTTTGTGGTGGGCTCAAGATGGTTGTATAAGATTAAGCATGCTGCATATGGTAGTGTGGAGAAGTTCAAAGCCTGGTTTGTGGCTAAGGGGTTTTCTTAGAAGGAAGGAGTCGGCTATGATGAGACTTTTTCTCCAGTAGCCAAGTACTCATCCATAAGAGCTATCATTTCTATATGCTCAGCACAAATGGGTTGGAGGATTCACCAAATGGATGTAAAGACGACCTTCCTCAATGGAGTGATTGAGGAAGAAATTTACATAGAGCAGCCAAAAGGATTTGAAGTACATGAAAGGGATTCTCATGTATGCAGGTTGAAAAGATCACTGTATGGACTCAAGCAGGCTCCTAGGGTGTGGTATTCATGTATTGATAGTTACTTGCAGAGCATGGGCTTCATCAAGAGTGAGGCGGACCTGAACCTGTACTATGTTCAGGTGAAGGGTGAAATTCTCATATTGGTGTTATATGTTGATGAATTATTTCTCACAGGGTCAGAAGAGCTCATAGCACACTGCAAGCAGGATCTTGCAGGAGAGTTTGAGATGAAGGACTTGGGGTTGATGCACTACTTTCTGGGATTGGAATTGTGGTAGAAGGAGGGAGAGATCTTCCTTGGACAAGGGAAGTACTTAATTGATATCTTGAAGAGATTTGGGATGGAAAACTGTAAGCCTATGTCAACGCCACTTATGACCAATTGGAAGAAGATTGATGCTTCTAGATCAGAGGTAGTGGACCCGACTTTATATAGATAGTTGATATGATCTCTTATGTATCTGGTCAACACCAGGCTAGACATTTGTTTTGCAATCAATTCACTTAGTCAGTTTATGGTGGAACCTAAACATGTGCACTAGATAGCTATGAAGCATGTTTTGAGATATCTCTGAGGCACAGTTGATTATGGGTTGAAGTATGTTCAGCAGGATGGAGTGAAGTTCGAGGGGTTTACGATGCAGATTGGGAAAGCAGTACAGCTGATCGAAAGAGCACTTTTGGGTGCAATTTCAGTTTGGGATCAAGAGCAGTCTCTTGGTACAACAAGAAACAGAAGTCAGTTGCACCGAGTTCTGCAGAGGCTGAGTGTATGGCAGCCAATATGGCTACATGTGAGGCTATCTGGCTTCAGAAACTTCTAGCTGGGCTCTTTGATTAGGAGTTGGATCCTACAGTCATTTATTGTGATAATCAGAGTTGTATCTAACTCTCTAAGAACCCAGTGTTTCATGACAAGTCAAAGCACATTGAGATCAAGTACCACTTCATCAGAGATTGTGTGGAGAAGGGGATAGTGAAGCTCAATTACATTCCCATGGATGAACAGATAGCAGATATCCTGATGAAGGCCTTGATGAAGAGCAAGTTTGAATTCTTCAGGGACAAGTTGGGTGTGGTGTAGAACACCTTCCTCGCTAAGAGAGAGTGTTGATTTTTTGTAGCTCAAAAGGTGGGATGTGGAGTTGTTTTAAAGCAACTTGAGTTGGATATGCTTTAAATCACTTTAAAGCAACTCGAGTTAGATATGCTTTAAAACAATTCGAGTTGGATTTTTAGCAACAATAATTTTTATATTCTTTAATAGAATGTTTATAATTTTGTGAGGATAAGATAAATCCAAGAGTGATTTTATGTGTAATTAAAGCCAAAGAAAGCAAGAAAAGATTCTTTCCTTGCACGCTAAGTAAAGCAACTAGGCTCTATAAATGTAAGATTGTTGTAGCAAACTTATATTGTATTTTTGAAAGAAAAATTTGCTGTTAGGCTGAATAGAAGATCCAACATTTACAGGTTTTTTTCCCGCATTGGGCTTTCCTGGGTAAATTTGTGTTATTGTCTTTTTGTGATTGGCTTCTTGTTATTTTTGCTTCCGCTGTTATTAGTTGTTAATTAACCCAGTTGTGTTAATTGTTATAAATTAGATTTCTTTCTGTGAATTTATTGTGCAATTAATCTATTGCTGGGTTATAAGAAATTAACAGTGGATTCCATCATCTACTGAGATGAATTTCGCAGCCACAGGGATGACATGTTTTTCACTTTCAGACACTTCTTTAAAATATTTAGCAGTAGTGTTCGAAGATTCACCAGAAGAGCCATTTATTTTCTTTTTCCCTCCATTGGGGGGTTTGTCTGGGGGCAACCCACTTGCTTCCATCGAGTGTCACCATGTACAACCAATACAACAGATCAGTGGGAGGGGGGAGAGATAAGATTAGATTTTAGGGCCGAACAATCCATGAGTTTTCAACAGCATATAGGGCATCCAAAATTACAATTACCACATCACTACAAAAACTTACAAAGAAAGGAAGTGAGGATCACAAGGAAAATGCAAAAAGGAGGAGCCTGGGCGAGCATAGGGCTTACAATTGTCTTGAAGTCATCAATTCGCGTGCAGGAAACTTCGACACTTGCAGAGCCCTTCTCTAGGTCAATAATTATTCCCTAGGAAATTTGTTATACATTTCTAGTTTCTTTTATTATTGTTGTAAAGTTTAAATACATATAATTAATGGTTTTTGTGGCCAAATCAATTATCATAGACCTTCTATCACACTTTCTATAAAAATTGATTGTTAATACTTATAAAAAAATTGTTTGACATTATTTGTATTCGAAAAATAGTTTGATGTTAAAAAGAACCATTGATAGACTATTATGAATAGATGGAAGAATGAACCTTCCTTTCAATACAACTTATGCAGTTCTAGGTTGAATTGATAGTTAGTTAAATATAGATTAAAGCAATTGATACATATCTTATCTAGTTAATGTCCAATGTATAAGATACACTTCATGCCAACTATGATTGATAATAATAATACAATTGAGAAGTGATAGATGTTGATTATTTAATCATTATATGTCAATTCTAATTGAGATTAATATGCGTTAAATTTAATGTTAATTGTGATTCATATGAAATAATTCCATTTTAATGAGAGATGCTCTTGTGTGATCTTTTTAGTAATTGAAAGTGTCTTATGATGATGTCTTAAATACATGACCTTAGACATAAAATGTATTTTTTTTGTTGCCCATATCAATGAGTAATGGTCTTGGATCATAGGATTGTAGACATTATACTCAGGAAAGTCTAAATTTTGAAATTAGGGACTAAATCATGCCTATAATCAAGTCTAAGATCGGAAATGTATTGGAAACTAAACCAAAAGTGTTCTAAGAAAGATATACAAACATGAAAAAGTGACAAGTTCAAGATTATAGTAAGTATTATGATGCAGGAGCATCCAGTGGTGTGAGGGCAATCTTGCATCACCCAAAAGATGATTTCCATTTTTTGTTCCTGTTGTTTTCTTTTTGTAGATGTTTTTGTATTTCTGGATACCCTTTTCGTCGAATAAGAGTTTCCAACTTTGAATTGCTTTTACGCTTTTACGCTCAAGCTGCTATTTTAGCGAGGTTTGCATTTGAAGTCGTGGGAAGGCAATTTATGGGAAGGTTAGGGATGGAAAAATACAGTCGGTGAAAGAATCAAGTCAAGATCATTCATGACTTGAAAGTTATTCAAGTTCCAATTTCTGCTTTTTGACCTGAAAAACCTTCCGAGCTCAGTTTGAGGCACCAAATGATCCCGGATGGGCCTGAAAATTTGCGAAAACGCCAAAGTAGTCCACCAAAGGCCTACTTTGAGGAAAATCGTCTTTTCAAGAGCTTTCCAAAAAGGTATTATCATTGAAGATCCGACGGTCGGATTAAAAGTTATGGCTGCCGGAAGTTGGTGCATATTTTAGAAATGTGCTAATTTTCAACTGTGAATTTAACTTGAATTTCAAATTGTAATTTTGGCGCCAAACCGTCAAAAATCTTATCTCGAAGGTTGTTTTTGGTTCCAAACCGAAATGGGTCTATTTAGGGGCTTATTTCTGATTTTTGGGTAACTTTTGGGAAAAGAAGTTCGCATCTGTGAAAGGGGATCTGGGTAATTTTCTGTAAGTTTGTAATTTGCATGTATCACAGAGCTCGAGGATTTGTGATCCTCTGCATGTAAGATTTTTCATTATTGAATAATAAGAAAGTTTGCTAGTTGTGTGCATTATTTCTGTGTCTTGGGTTTGCTCCCTCGTCATATTATAATGTGATGCAATCATATATTAAAGACATGCATGTAAAGTGACATAAAATATAGAGGCCAAAGATTAAATTATGAATTTTCCACCCTACAATTAAAAATAAGTGAAAACAATTCTATAAAAACTAGAAGGAAAATAAAAAAGTTGTGTAGGAGAATTCTCCAAATAGATCAAAATAGAAATTTGTGTTGGAAAATTGCCAACCACTTTGTCAAATAGTATAATTTTTACAACTATAATAGAAACCCACAACATTTTTCAAATTATGAACATTGATTTTTGTGTGACAAATATTATTCTTGGTGGATTATTTAAAAAGCCAAGTTCCTTATCTTCCCACATTTAATTTCCAAACACTTGCTATATTATCATTCTAAACACTATTTTAATTAATATAATTGATTACAATTTATTTATATGCATTAATCTAATTAGCATATATTTATGTAAATGATATTTTATTCCCTTTAAAGTAACATAACTTTCATTTTGACTTTCTAATATTATTTTAGTTAGTCATGTCGTAGCCATTATTTTCTTTTTCATCAATGATCAATCCATCTAGATCAACTAAATCCGTAGGATGGCATTTAGAACCCTGAAGTGAGACAACATCTAGATATACATTTGACCATATTTATTATTTACACCGAAGGCAATTCCTTATTTGAGATTCACAAGCTCATTTTGTCTTTGGACGACGAGCAAATGCAGATAATCCTTGCAAGGTGATTGGACCATTTACAACTGTTGAGTTTTTTCCACCGTCGATCTTTTGTTGCTTTCCTTTTTTCGTTCATCATTACCCAATTTTTCCAACGCCCCAACAACCATGAAATGATTTTTTTACACTACGTGTATTTAAGATTATTTGTTAGATATGAGAAAAGTGAATTAATGTGTTGAAAATGCGAAGCAACTTGTGGAGGGCTCGTTTATGAAAACAAGGTTCATACTTAATGTACTATAAGTACACATAGATGAGATTTTTTACATATCTTTCTTATAGGTAGGTTATCTCTTTAGTCAATCTAAAATAAAAATATACAAGTAAAAAAAACTACTCTATAATATATATTTATATACTATATTATATTACTATAATTATTATTAATATATATTATTTATATATTATTGATAATTATATTATATATAATATATAATCATAATTATAATATTGACATTATATATTTTATAGAATAACATATATAATAATAATAGTTATTTTATTATATAATATCTATATAATTAAAATATAATACTTTGAAAATGCTTTTTTTCTACATTTTCATTGAACATGAACTGTGGAAATCTAATGTCTCTTATATAATACTTTTATTAATAATATAATATGTATTTTATATTAAGTTATTATATATATTAAATAAATAAATTTACATATAATATATATCTTATATTAATTATTAGATATTATATATTATTAAAATAAAATAAAATTAGTAAGTATAACATATTTTTTTACATATAATATCATTTATAATTATGACTTATGTATATTATTTATATATTATAGTTATATATTATTAATAACTATATTATACATTATAGAAATTAAAAATTATAATATTAGTTTTATATAATATAAAATAACATATAAAATAATTATAGTTATTGTATTATATTTATTAAATCAGAACAATTACATATAATATATTTAAATATATATTATATATTTAACTATAATATATAACTCTATTGTATATATTATAGACACAAACTTACAATATTAATAGTATATATTATAAAATAATAATAATATATAATTATTTAAATTTTATTTGTTAAATAAAAAAATTACATATAATATATGTTTAAAATTTATTTATTTATTTTTAATTATATAATATATATCTTAAATTTATTATTATATATTATATATTGTTAAACACAAAATAAAATTAATAAGTATAGTATATTTTTTACATATACTATTATTTATATTAATTTATAGGAAACTTAATATTTTAAGCTAATTTTTTTATTTAAATTAAATATATTTATTTATTATTATATAGGATATTTTAATTTAAATAACATTATATATTAAAAAATAATAATATTTAAATTTTTTAAATATATAATTAATTATTTATACATTATATTTATTATGTATTATGTGGTATCAAGTCACTTGTATTTAATTTGTTTTAATACATTACATTATTTACAAATTTAATTTTTAAATCTTAAAAACATGGCTCTGATGTGAACTTCTTCGTTCCTCGAAAGTTGGGCTAAGGCAGCGTCTCATCAGGTGTGTTCTTTCTTGCGTAGACTAGGTTTTTATGAGCATTTATGATGAACTTATCCGCAGCCTCTTCCCTCTGCCGCTCGGCGGAGGCCGTACCCCCTAATCCCTCCTCGGCGATTCTGAGACCATCAATGGCCCTTGACAATTCTAGCTTAGGCAGTCTCGATACTTCCCCCTTGCATTCGAGACCCAAGTCTTTCTCTGAGGCGGTGGCAAGCTCTCGTATCTCCGTCAACGTGAGCGCGAGGTTTAACCTATCGAACCCTAATGAAACCACCGAAACCGGTAAGAATTGTGGGGTTGCTCCTTCATCTCTCTATGTTTCTCCGAATCCAGAAATGCTTGCTGAAATTAGTAAGGAGAAAAATAGACTTAAAAATTATGCTATTTTCTTTTCTGCTGTTGAAGTTGATAAGTGTCCGCCAAGGAAATTTCTTGATGACTGGTTTCACAACTTTTGGAACCTTAAACTTGGTTTCCACATTTCCTTCTGTAGGCAGATTCAAAAAGGATTGTTTGTTATTTTTTTCACTAATCATGAAGCCTAGACTGAAATTCTCAAAAAACAATACTGGTTAGTTGGTTCTACCTCCTTCCGCGCCATTCCGTGGTCGCCTGAGGCCATTCATGAAGAAGTCCTCGCGCTCTCGGCCCCACGATGGATTATTGTCAAACAAATCCCGCTGTTTTTATGGCGTTTTCTCCCTCTGTTGCTTGAACCTCTCGGCAAGGTCATCCGCATGGATGATACTGTCAGACTTGTACCTCATATGGACGCTAGGGTTCTCATTTCACTGAATCCCGGATATGAAATTCCTCCTGCATTAAATATTTGCATTACTGAGGACAAATTCGCGTGCCCCATTGAAGTTCTTGGCGGTTTGAATGCGTGCTTCCTGTGCAGAAGGGAAGGGCATCTGAGGAAAGACTGCCCTATCATTAAGAAAAAGCCTATGACAGCTAAAGCCTCGCCTCCCCGTAATTCATCTCTCGCTGATAACCCTAACCCGGATGCTTCTTTGGAGAAACCCCCCCTTTCTAATGTGCCCATGAAACCTGCACCCCCTTTGGCCTCCTTCATCCCTTCCACCTCTTTTATTCCCCCCTCCTGGTCTCTCGAATGATTCCCTTTCCATCTCGACTAGTGATCCGAACGCCGGATTCACTGCGATTGTTAAATCTTCTAACAAGCGTCGGCGTAGAACCAATAAACAGATTTCTTCCGCTTCTGAGGGCTCTCGGGCCCTTGGCTCGCACTCTTCCCCCTTCGCCATCAACCCTGTTGAATCCATTTCCAAAACTCCTCTAACCAGCTCCACCCCTTCGTGCTCGGCTATTGTGGGGTGCTCTGTCGGATGACCTGACCCAACCCCCCCATTAGTTTCCCCCCTAAAGTCTTCCGTGAACTTGGGGATGATTGTTTGCTTGAAATCATCCCGACCTCCAATGCTTCTGAGGGCTCGGCCTCTCTCCTTCAGAAGCATTCCTTTGAGTCAGATTACATTTCCCAAGATGACTCTAAGAATGAGGATGAATTAAGAGATGCTCTCCCCATGGCTAAGCGGAGGGGGAGACGATTAGGTTCCAAAAACAAGAACCCCTCCAAGAAAAAGATTGCTGACTCTCAGGGATTTGTGGTGGCACCTATTGCGGGCTCCTTTGCCATTTGCTCGCCCCCCGTAATTGTTCCCCAATGAATTGCATTTCGTGGAATATTCGGGGGCTTGAATCCCCTGACAGAAGGTGTTTTATTAAGCATTTCCTTGACACTTGTAATGCCATGGATTTCCTTATGCTGTAGGAAATTAAGGCCATCGGATACACTCTGGATGCCTACCTCAACTTTCTGTGGAAAGATGCAAACAAATTTTACACCAACCACCCTAGAGGCAGGGGTGGTGTTGCCCTTCTGATCAGCAGGAAATGGGCCAACTTTAGCACTGGTAATGGGACTTCCCCCTGCAACAGGGCGGTCTGGGTTACTTTCAATTTCAATAGCTTTATTTTGGCATATGCTCTGTTTATGCCCCGAATGACTTCAAGGAGAGAGCGTGTCTCTGGAACTGGCTGGCTACTCTCCTTGATATCCCTTGGATTGTGGGGGGAGACTTCAACATGATTGAGTCTCAGGATGACAAAATTGGAGGTCTCCCGTTTATATGGAAAGACCGTGAAAAAATGCACTGGAATAAAATGATAAGTTCCAAGCAGCTTTTTGATCCCTTGGCTGGCACTAAAGACTCTTACCCTGGCTTATGGCATACCTGGTGTAACTTCCAGTAGGGTCCCTATAGAATTTACTCCAGGCTTGATCGCTTTTATGCTAACAAGAATTCTTTCTCCTTTCTCCCGGATAGTTCCGGCTGCTCGGTCATTGTTACCCCCACCTCTCTCTCAGACCACCACCCTATCTTTGCTTGTGTTAGAATCAACAACTCCCCGGGTCATAGCGAGAGATTCAATCCTAAATTCTTCCTCAATACTAACCTGCTCAAAGATGAAGACACTCTTTGCGCCATCCGTATCATTAATCTCATCAATAGGAAAAGCTTTCCTGCCAAGTCTCACTTAGATAGATGGAACTTGAACATTAAAGCCTGGCAGAATCTCTTAAAGACCATTGGGCAGAAAAGGTCCAAAGACTTTAGGTTCATAGAGAAGAAGCTCTCCTCCGAGCTTCAGGTGGCCGAGACCAGCATCCAAGCTAATCCTGCTGACTGTGAGCTCATCTCTCAAGTTGTTAGGGCCAAAGAGGCCCTTAGACAACACCAACAGGTCAAGGTCAAGGGCGCCAAAATAAGATCCCGTGCTCATTGGTTACAGTGTGGTGACAGAGGCTCCAAATTCTTCTTTAACCTTATCAAGCAAAAGCAATCTAATGAAAATATTGAGAGAATCGTTGTTGATAATCATGAGATAAACGACATTGATAGCATCAAAAAAGCCTTTGCCAATTTCTATCAGAATCTTTTTACCTCTGAGGATTCAGAGGATGCTGCCCTCTTGAGAAATCAAGTTCATTCCCTCATCCCTAACAAGATTTCCATTTTAGAAGCCAATTTGCTGTCGAAAGTGATCTCGCTTGAGGAGATTGAGAAGGCCATTAAGGCCCTTGACAATGACAAGGCCCCTGGCCCTGACGGTCTCCCAGTTGAGTTCTATAAGGCTAATATTGACTGGATTTGCAATGACCTTTTGGATATTTATTCTGAGGCCCTTGATAGAGGCTCCTTGGGTACCTCCATTAATAGGGGAATTATCAAATTGCTCCCCAAGGATGGGGACAAAGCGCTCATCAAGAACTGGAGACCTATCACTCTCCTCAATGTTTCCTATAAAATCTTCGCCAAGATTTTAGCTCTGAGAATTGAGAATATCCTGCCCAGGTTTGTGTGCCCTACTCAAACTGGTTTCATTAAAGGGAGATTTATCATGGAGAACTTGATCACTGGCTGGGAAGCCATGAATTGGGCCTACGGTTCTCAACAAGATTCTGTCATGTTCCTTTTGGATTTCGAGAAAGCCTACGATAGAGTGGAATGGAATTTCATCACCATGATGCTCGAGGCGTTCGGTTTCCCCAGTTATTTCTACAATTCTGTTAAAATCCTTCTCAATGATGCCTTCGCCCAGGTTGATGTGAATGGCTCCCTATCTGATTCCTTTCCTCTTGGAAGGTCCATCAGACAGGGTTGCCCCTTGGCCCCTGCTCTTTTTGTGGTCGCCTCTGAAGCCTTATATTACATCCTAAGAGATAACTCTATCTCCTCGGCTGTTAAAGGCATTTCTCTTCCCAACAACAAAGAGCTTCTCAATTGCCAATTCGCTGATGACACTGCGATCTTCCTTGAAGCCACGGCTGACAATTTTGAGTCCCTTTATCACAAACTCAACCTCTTCTGCAAGATTTCGGGCGCTCGCCTTTCTCACCTCAAGTCTATCTGCCTTGGTTGGTCTGAGCAGCCGCCTAACTGGTTCAAGAACTATCATTTTCAGTGGGGAGGTCCGAACAAAATTGTTAGATATCTTGGCATTCCTTTTTCCATCGACCCCTCCCTTAAGGAGATGTGGTCTTGGATCAAAGATAAAATCTTAAAGAAGCTCAATAAATGGCACAATAGGGCCCTGTCGCTGGCTGGCAGAGTGCAAGTTTGCCAAAAAATTCTTTCGTCCTACAATATATACTACTCTTCAGCCTGGATGTTCAGTAACTATCAAATTCTTGAAATTCAAAAGGCTATTAGGAACTTTCTTTGGTCTGATGGCAAAGGTAATAACAAAATGCATGCGGTTAAATGGAATTGGTGCCATATCAATAAATTGCTTGGGGGGCTTGGCCTAAAAGATCTTAAACTCTAGGGGATTGCCTTAGCCGCCAAGTGGATCTTTCACTCTCTTGATGGTGATGATCCCTGGAAGGTCCTGGTTAGAAGTAACATTGAAAGGGGTTACCCCATAAAGGCCAAGTCTTGGAAAAATCTTCCTTTATGTGATCTTGTCCTTGGTTCTTTTCCTGTGCATGTGCAAGGATCTGCTGTCTTTAGATCCATTTGGAAAGCCTGGAATTATGTGAGAGACTTTATCACTCACAAGTCCTTCCATGATGATAATCATCTTTACGGTGAAAGGTCCATCTGGTGGAACCTAAGCTCCTCTGGCAAGCCCCTCGCCCTTTCTCAGGGCTGCTCTGCTAGGCATTGGAATAGCAAAGGCATCTCGCAATTGGCTGACTTGTTTGAGCATGAAAGGTTGATTAGCTAGGAGGTTCTCAGCAACAAATTTGACTTACCCGTCTCCCAGAAGAAGACTTATAATTTGATCCGCAAGGCCACCATGTATCTCCCGGTTTCTTGCCAAATTGACTCTCACAGATTTTTAAGCAGTAAATGGCCTGATGGAACCGTTCTTAACAAAATTAAAGCCAAGAATATTTACAATATTATCGGGCACTCTGAGGCTATTATTAACCACATCAATAATGTTTGGTATTCTACCCTCGACACCCGTTCGTGGAAGAATTTTTTTGAGATCCTCTAGAAAGGTCCTGTTGAACCTAAAATAAAGTGTTTCAATTGGCTTCTTATTCTGGATAGGATCCCCATCAGAAAAGATTCCTCGGCTACTGATTATTGTCCTATGTGCAGGTTACCCGAGACTGGTAGACACATTCTTTTTGACTGTATTTTTGCTAAAGAAATTTGGCATATGTTTGGCATCATGTATCCTTTGTTCTTTAATATTATTGAGATTATTACCGGCTATATTGTTGGGCTGAAGCAAGACTATAATTTATTTTGGAAAATTCTCTCCTCTATTATTTTGTGGCAAATCTAGAAGTGTAGAAACGAAGAAAGATTTTAGAACAATCCCAGAATTCTTACTGAGTCTTCTCAGAAACTCATATATCTTAAAATTTTCTTGCAGGTCCGCACTACGATGCTGATTGAAAAAGAAAAACTTAAAAGATTCCTGAAAAATGGTTCTGCCACGTTCTTCATTTATGAGATGCAAGGTGGATACGCTTGGAGGCAGACTATGGACAATCTTCATTTATTTGAGAAATCTTGCAAGATGCTGATCCAAGAGGTCAAGAACAACAGGAAAGTCAACAAGGAGCAGATCCTCATGCTGGCGTAGATTCAGGAATCTAAATGCATTGTCTGGATGGAAGGTGCTAAGGGGTGGACAGCTTGGGTAGATAACATGGATGATATTTTGAGCTAGTGTCTTATTTTGCATTGTTTACGTCTCTCTTGGCTCATTTTGGATGTATTTCTCTGCTTTGGTTACTCTGGTTGCTCTTGATGTGAGGTTGTGCCCCGCTTGAGCCGTACTCTTCGTTCCTCGGTGCTACTTTGGCACTGTGTTTTTTTTTGATATCTCTATATATAATACAAAAATCTTAAAAACAAAAAAAAAAATTAAAAAAGTTTTAAATATATAATTAATTATTTATAAATTATATTTATTATTTATTTTGTAGTGTTGTTATCCATCAAGTCATTTGTATCTAATTTATTTTTTACATCTTTACACTATTTACAACTTTAATATTAAAATATTAAAAACAAAAATAATATTTCATCATGTGACTTGTATCTAATTTGTTTTTTTATACCTTTACATTATTTACAAATTTAATTTTCAAATCTTAAAAACAAAAATAATATTTTAAAAATCTCTAAATATATAATCAATTATTTATACATTATATCTATTATTTATTAGGTGGTAATGTTTATCTATCAAGTCACTTGTATCTAATTTGTTTTATTACATCTTTACATTATTTTCAAATTTAATTTTAAAATTAAATAAATTTTATTTTAATAATTATAAATTAATTTATAAACTACTACATTTAATATTAAGAAATTTAAAGAACAATATCATAAATACTATCCATCGACCTAATTTAAAAAAAAAACTTAATCTTATTTTTAACTTTTTACGTTTGAGTTTACTAAACTTTTAATATACAAAGTTACAATTTTAACTTCATCAATTTTAATATACCTAATTTATTTTTTATTTTTAATATTTTATTAAAATACGGTTTAAATTTTCTTTTTCCTATAAGAACTTTGTTTCGCAATTACAAACATCATTTATTACTGAATATCTCCATTATACTCGTATATTACCAATTTGTTTCGTAATTGACCTTCCACACATCTCTCCGTTGACCTCATATACTGCCAATTTGTTTCCTAATAGACCTTCCACACCTCTTCGGCGTACCCATTGCACACTGGCAGGTCAATGGAGTGGACGGTCAACATTAGGAATTGAATCAGGTCGGTAGAAACGATAAGAGCTAAAACATTGAATCTGGTGTGGCGGCGCATCCTTGGTTTGCGTGACGAAGTAGGCCACATGGAACGTGAGTGCTTGCATCATCACTAGAGACCAGGCATAAATAATTCACAGTTGCTCCAGCAGGCGTTAACATACTGTTTTGCAGGGAGGTATTGGATAAAAATAACAGAGGACCAAATGGCGGGACTATTCGACAAACAAGCAAAGGAATATGCGGACGCGAGGCCGAGTTATCCAGCTTCCTGGTTTTCCGAGCTGGCGTCTCTCACACCAAACCACGGCCTCGCCTGGGACGTGGGCGCTGGAAACGGCCAAGCTTCTGTCGCAGTCAGTACTCTTTATTTGCACAATGCACATAAATAACCTAAATAATTCCATTTCCTTTGATACTTTATAGACCTAGTTAACTAATAAGGCGGCGCCAAGGCAGATTGCAGAGCACTACGGGCGAGTGATCGCCACAGACGTAAGCAGGCAGCAGCTGGACCTGGCGCAAAAGCATCCACGAGTGACGTACGCCGTGACGCCGCCCGTGCTTACGGAGGAGGCGCTGGCTTCGATTGTAGGCGCGGAAGGATCTGTGGACCTGGTAGCGGTGGCCATGGCGGTGCACTGGTTCGACCTTGGGGCTTTCTATTCGCAAGTGAAGCGCCTGCTGCGGAAGCCTGGGGGAGTGATCGCCGTGTGGGGATACCATAATCCGAGCGTCAGTCCGGCCGTAGACGAGGTGTACAAGAAATTCATGGAGTCCACAATGGGGTACTGGAACCCTAAAATAGGGTTTTTATTGGAAGGGTACAAGACCCTGCCCTTCCCCTTCCAGCCTGTGCTGCCCGGCGGAGAAGGTTGCGAGGGAAGGCCGGCGGTTAGACAGATGGAACGCCAGGTGTCGGTGGAGGGCTACATAGGATTGCTCAAATCATGGTCGGCCGTGGTGAGTGCGAGGGAGAAGGGCGTGGAGCTTCTGAGCGATGATGTTTTGGTGGCGTTCAAAGAGGCGTGGGGTGATGAGCATACCATTCGCACCTGTACATATGAGGTTTATCTGCGTGTCGGCACGCCGTCCCTGTGAACTCCTCCTCTTGCTCTTTTTCAGCTTCAGATATTCATGTAATAAATGGGGCCTCAATCTTCTTGAACTTAGGTTCCAAGGATTTGTAGATCAAAAGCTTTTAAAAAGTTTTCTAAAAGTTTAATAAACAATTTTATTTAGATATTTTAAGGAAAATAATACCTTCACACAAGTGTCTTAAGGTCACCAATTAAAAATATATATTTATTTTTCAAATATAAATACATAATTTTTTAATAATATAATATTAATATTAAATTATTTTAAAAATATAATTACATTGAAGGTGTATTCTATTTAAAGTGAGCTGATTCACTTTGAATATCAGACGTTGGAAACTAGTGGAAATGGGATGAAAGACGGTGAAAGACATACTCATTGTTGAATTTTCATCGTTTTCATTCGGCACATTCATTCTACGTGGCAATGTGGCAATGATTATACGCGGTCGTTGGATGCTAATGAATACATATATGAAGTGCTTGTTCTTCTATATCTGCTTGCCCTTGTGCTCTTGTCATCTCCACTCCTGTTGCCACTGCTTGTGGCTTGGCCTTCTCATCCACCATGACATGGTTTCCAGTAATTCTCTACAATGTGATTTAAGAAAAGCCATGGAAAACAATGAGAAGGATGGCCAAAGCTTTAGAAACTTTCAAGCAAATGCAATTGGTAGGTGTAAATCCACACTCCACAACCTTTCCTACCATTCTCCTTGCCAGTGTAAAAATTAGGGCTTTGGAACAGGGTAATGACATTGATCGATTACAAGTTTTTTGAAGTTGTTGGGTACTTGTGCGGTATCATCAAGCTAGAGAATAGTCCTAAGATTATTCTTTTTGCATGTAGATTGAAGTTGTCTAGTATCTTTTGTCCAAAACCCAATTATTTTGTAATGGTTTCTGTTTAAATAAATATTGAAACAGTTCCCTCCGGGTTTTTTTCAAATATGTGCGCCAGCCTATGCATCGCCGAAGTCTGGTCGGCTATCCTTCGAGTTTTGATCTCCCGCTATACGCACCCTCTCTTCGCAGCTTCAGGTAGAGGCTTCCTTTTCGGGTCCAAAGAGGCTGCGCTGGGCCTCCACGTGTCGCACTTACGGAAGATTTTATTTGTTTTTCCCTTGAGGTCTCTTCGGGTTTCGAAAACCTTCCACAAGGGCAATCACTCCTAAGATTGTCAGAGGGGCCCACATCTTGGTACGTGGCGGCGTATCGCAAACTTTTCTTGCAGGGATAAAATCAGCAGCTGCGGGCTCCGAAATGCTTCCGCAGGCCTTCTTTGTTTTTTGCGGACCCTACCTTCTGCCAGGTGGCAACCTTTCGCAACCTTTTCAACACAACAAGGAGGTGAACACAACGGGCTGCAAAACGCTGCCAAACGTCTTTCGGACCCGGTTCACGCGGCTTTTTCCCCACTTCAAGATAGCCCTTAGCCTCTTGAACACGTGTCGCTTCTTCGCAATCTCTCGGCAGCAGTAGGAGGAATTCTCATTCGGGCCTTACACTGATCATCGAAGTGGGCGATGGGCTCGCTGAGCGAGATTGTGTTATCGGGTGCTGCTCGTCTTGGTTCTCTGAAGCGGTGGATGGCACTTGTCGCCTCGAAGCTTGGTTGGGACCACTGCCATCATTACAAGGGGCGCGCTTGCACCCGAATATCCAGATGCCGTGTTTTAACTCATTACTATTGTAATAGCATTGAGAATATTTTGATTCTGGCATCATTGCTGGAGATTGTGAGATCTTTTCTGTTTCAACTTTCCAAAGCGGTGGGAGTTTTTCCTCCAGCTATATATACTCTCTCTATCAAGGAGAGAGGGGTCCAAAAAATTTCGGAAGAGGGAAGATTTTAGGAAGGAATACTGGTTTTAGCAAGAGACATCAGACCTCTTTTACATGTTTATTTGCAAGGAACTTTCAGACTGTGCCTATTGTTCGGCCTTTCTGTTTTTCATGTTTTGATTAAACTGTAAACTGTGCTCTTATCATCTTAAGCAATTCATAGACTTTTATATATTGAATACAAACTTGCTTATCCAAATCATGTCTAAATGACTCTTCTTAGTAGTAAGAATGTATGCGATATTATTTTATGTCAATAAAATGGATTGTTTATGCTATAGTTTTAAGTTTCCGACGTTTTGGAACGTAACAACAACATTCAGGCCCTTAAATCTATGATTTATCATGCCCCTCAGTAAATTTTGGCTCATCGCCTTAGATTAGACTTTGCTTTATTATATCCGCTTCCTTTTCCCTTTCCAAAAACCATTATAGAAGAAGCCGACTTCTTTAAAACTCGGAGGTCACTCAGTTTGGCGCAAAGGGTCCCCCTTGAACTGAGTTTCCCATAAGGCACTGTTACCTCGCCAATTTTTGGCGTCAACAATTTGTCCTTTTTCTGGCACGCCCAGTGGGACTTGAACTAATGAAATTGCTTTATAAAAGAGTGTATGAACCATCGGCCTGTAACTAGATCCCAGACTGCAAATAACCCAGGTTTACTAGTGCCTCCATTAGGGACAGTCCAGGCCGCAAATCAGTTAGTAACCGTTCCATTCCCACCACCCTTTCCTCTCACCATGTTGTCGGCCGCGAACAAAAATTATGTAGCATGGGATGCTGGAAGTCCCCTGGTAGCGCTGGTAGCGCCTGCTGTTTGGGGCACTATCCCGGTTTCGGCCCTGAAAGCTCTTCCCAAATTTGCCGGAGATAACACAAAAACGCTAGTAGAATATTTGCAGGATGTAGCGGATGTATGTCTGGTAGACGGTATCACAGCGCAGAATGTAGCCCTGAAGCTCCTCGCTGCGTCCTTCAAAGGCAAGGCTCTGGATTGGTACCGAACACTGACTCCTAATACCATTCGCACTTGGGATGACCTCGGAGATCTATTCTATGAAAGGTTTTCAAATGACGGAGATCGTTCTTCGTTATATTATCAGCTGTCGGTCATAAGACGAGCGCCCCAGGAGGCTCTGACCGATTTCAATGCCCGATTTCACTTAAATTGGTGGAGGATTCCTGTGACTATCCGCCCGACTCCAGAACTTGCATTCATATTTTACCTAAAATCCATTAATCCCGACATTTCTGTGATGATCAAGTCTTTGGGAGGAGCCACTCTACTAGATGCTTATGCTACCGCTATCAAAGCAGAGAATCATTTAATAGATTGCGAAAAATTGCCTCCTTGACCTATTGTGTCGATATTTCCTGAAATATCAAACGCAGCACAAGAGGTTGCATCGACTAGTACACCAGCAACTCCCCAGTCAGCGTACTCATATGCGGCGGCTCCGGAAAGCTTGGCTTCCACATCGGGTACTGCTAGGGATGAAATAGGCGACCTCAAGGAGATGTTGCGGACTATGGCAAATGACATAACAACTCTCAAACGGAACCAAGCAATGCCTCCACGGCCTGCATATCAAAACTATCAAGGTGGGCGGCCTACTTATCAGCAAAATCAATATCAGAATGCGCCTCGCACTAATCCACCCGCGATGGCTACAAACCAAATAGTCCCGGTGCCTACGCCACTGACAGGTGCATCGCCAAGCTCAAGTAGAGAATTAACCGTGGGACAAAACAATCTAATTGATGACATCAATCCATGGTGTTTCCCTTGCAATGATGCACATATGCCCCGAAATTGTCCGCGTGGCAACTTACAACAGAAGGTGGCAGAACAACACAATTAAGGTACTGCAATAGAAAATCGAGAATACATATATGCCTCGACAATGGAGAATGCGGTCTTTACCACGCAAATGCAAGGAATGTCCTTAGAGCAAGAGTCCGATATTGTGCCTGATCATGCACTCTTCTCATGGATGGAAGATGAGGAAATAGTGTTTGCCAATGACACGTCCACAACCGAAACGCCACAGGTACAGTCCGACTATAACACACGCTCAAAGAAGAGATTCATCGATGAGCCTGTTGTTTCACTTTCAGACAACCCGCAACGCAAAGGAGTGTTCGATCAAATTTCTAGCGTTTCAACCGTCTCTTCGCCTTCTCAACCACGAAAGGAGATTATTATAACAAAAACAAAGGAGCATAAATCTCCGAGTTCGTCACCTTTTAATGTGGTGGAGCAATTGAAGAAATCATCTGCTAATGTGTCTTTATGGGACGTGATAGCTATCCCGGAACAGAAAACTATGCTACAAAAAGCGCTTCAGCAAGAGATCAAACCAACACCAACAGAGCCGTCCGTCAGTACGGAGGGGGTCTATCAAATGCCACTAGCTAAAATTCTTGCAGACAAAATAAGAGGATCTCATACGGAAGGCGGAGGTAGGCCAAAACCTCAACCCTTCTTCTTGACTCTCATTATAGGGGAAAAGCTATTACACAACGCTATGATTGATTCTGGCGCTAGTACAACGGTTATGCCAAAATTGATAGCCGAAGCCTTGGGGCTCAGCTACGAACCTATGAAGAAGGGGGTGATGCAGCTAGATAGAAATAAAGTTGATACTATGGGTGTTATCAAAGTGCTTCCATTAACTCTATTTGCCTGCCCAAGTATCACGGTCCTGCAAGATACAGTGATCATAGATGTTCCTCCTATGTTTGGTCTCTATCTCTCTCGAGAATTTACTTCAAAGGTGGGCGGATATTTGTCTTTAGATTGGTCACATCTAATACTTAGGACCAAGCATGGTGCAAAAATGAAGATAGAATCGGAGGCTCTACATTCCGAACACGTGGCGGATGAGGCCCTGATTAATTTTGAGGCCGCACATACCTCCATCACCAAGCAGGACATGTACAATGTCGAACTGCTAGAGGAGAAGAAGGTGAGCGGAGACCGAAATGATAAGGAAGATGCTTTATTGAGTGAACATATAAACAATGATCCTTTCAGGAATTATCATGCTACCGGATTGGGCACATATGTGATATATGATGAAGACCAAGTTCTTCGGAAGGTCGTCAAAGAATCCGACGATAACCAAGCAAATGAGCTGTGGACGTTGTATTTTGACGGAGCAAGGAGCAAAGTTGGAGCTGGAGCAGGGGTATGTCTAATATCCCCGCAGAATGAAAAGTTGTTGAGATCTTTCCATTTCCAATTCGCCTGTTCAAACAACGAGGCTGAATATTAAGGGTTAGTCCAAGGCCTAAGCCTAGCGGAACGAATGGGTATTAAGCAATTGATTGTATTCGGAGATTCTGAACTGGTAGTTAATCAGGTCCGGGGAATTTCCGTAGCGAAGAATGTCCGAATGAGATCCTATCGGCATCGAATCTAGGACCTGATTGAAGGATTTGAAGCTTTTAACATCTTGACCGTTCCTTGAATGCAGAATATCAATGCAGATCATATGGCGATGACTGGCGCTCAGTTTGATCCTGTCTCTGACTTGCTTCGGAACAAATATTCAGTACGAGTGCTTGTTCGACTAGCGATTTCCGACAATGATCAGAGTTGGCAAGTCTTTGAGAGCGATGAGCACATCGCCTCGTTTATCCAGCACTCTGGAGAATTTGCTGATCAACTTCAACCAAAGATCGCCGAGGCCTACGAAGGACAAATTATGCAGCTCAAGTCAAACAAACTTCCGAAGGAGTTAGTTACTCTCGAGAATTTTTTCGATTGTAATGATGCCCTAAATGATAAGCGGAAATTCGTGGCAAACAAAAGCGATTATGAAAACCTTCGGGTCTCCGATGACAGGAATCTTCAGGTCGGGAAAGATGTCTCATAGCGAGATAGAGAAAGGCTTATCAGTTTCTGTGAAAAATAGAGTAGTGGCCTGGTCCTACGATGATCTGGAGGGTTACAATCCTGGCATCATTCAACATACTATTGAGCTAACAGAAAGTGCGAAACCAGTCCGATAGAAACAGCGGCCAGTCAACCCTAAAGTTGAGGCCTTGATGGCACAAGAGCTAACCAAGCTCATTGAGTCACGTATTGTCTTCCCAATCAAACATAGTACTTGGGTATCAAATCTGGTACCAGTCCGAAAGAAGAATGGTGATATCCGTTTATGTGTGGACTTCCGAGACCTGAACAGAGAATCTTTAAAATACCACTATCCATTGCCTTCTATGGAATCGATCCTCCAAACTGTCGCAGGATCTGAAATGTTCTCTCTGCTGGATGGCTTCTCTGGCTATAACCAGATTCGAGTTAAAGAAGAAGATCAGCACAAGACTACGTTTACTACCAAGTGGGGAACATTTGCATATGTTAAAATGCCTTTTGGTTTATCCAATGCAGGGGCAACTTTCTAGCGAGCTATGGATGTCGCATTTAGCGAACTGATCAATAAGTTTATCCTAATCTATTTGGATGACCTTACTGTGTTCTCTAAATCTAAAGATGATCATTTTAATCATTTGGAATTAGTTTTTCAAAAGTGCCAGGAGTTCGGGATTTCCTTAAATCCAAAGAAATGTGTATTCGGAGTACCCCAAGGTAAGTTGTTAGGGCATGTTGTGTCAAAAGAAGGTATTTCAATCGACCCCGAAAGAGTGAGGGCTATCAAGGAGCTTCCCCTTCCGGTAAATAAGAAAGGTGTCCAATTTTTCCTGGGCAAGGTAAATTTCGTCAGCAAATTTATTTCTGATTTTGCCGGAATGATTAGGCCGATCACTCTAATGCTAAAAAAAGATCAAATTTTCAAGTGGACAACGAAGGCTCGAGAGGCATTTGAAAAGGTCAAAGAAGCAATCTCCACAACCCTGGTGTTAATTAATCCAGATCAGTACAAAGATTTTATAATGTATGCCTTCAGTAGCAAGTCCAGTGTCGCTACTGTTCTGATTCAAAAGGATAGTGAAGGAAAGGGAGAGCATCCAGTTGCGTTCTATTCCCGAACTTTAAAAGAATATGAGGTGAATTATAACTTCGTCAAAAGATAGGCCTTTGCAATAGTAAAGGGCTTAAAAAATTCCGCCATCTAATTTCCTGCAACAAAGTTCTGGTATATGTCGCACATTCTAGTGTGCGGGAATACATCATGGAGGGAGAGATCATAGAAAAAAAGGATAATTGGATCACCAAGATCCTGGAGTATGACGTCGAGGTCAGGCCTACCAAGACTGTCAAAGGCAGAGGACTATGTGAGTATATGGCACAGGACGAGGAGGTGCCTGCAAAAGAGGAACAGCCAGAGCTCGTCCTGATAAATGGATCAGGATCGGAAGACGATTGGCTGACAGATAGAATGAACTTCATGCAAACCAGAAGGTATCCGCCAGGGCTCTCATCCCAAAAAAGAAGGTATTACCGGCTACAGAATTGCGGATATACGCTGATAGAAGTTCTTTTCAAAAGGAATTTTAATGGTGTGCTCCTGCGATGCGTTACTTCGGGGGAGGCACAGAGGATCCTCAACGCATTTCACAATAGCGACGAATGTGGACATTTCTCTGCTGAAACTACCGCCATCAAGGTCCTGCGGGCTGGATATTACTGGCCTACACTTTTCAATGATTCCTACTCTCTGGTAAGGGCTTGTAAAAAATGTCAGTTCTTCTCCGACAGAAGGAAGAATTCAGCGATGCCCCTCAAACCTATCATGGCAGATGAACTATTTGCGCAATGGGGTCTGGACTTCATCGGAATGATCAATCCAGTTTCTAGTGCCAGACATTAATGGATTTTAACAGCTATAGAATACTTTACGAGGTGGGCGGAAGCTGTTCCCCTTAAGGGGGCAACAAAAACAGAGATTGTAGACTTCCTCGAAGCACTGGTGACAAGATTAAGCCCTAAGAAGATAATCATTTTGGACAATGCCAGAGCATTTGTAGGTACAAAGGTATGTCACTTTGCATTAAAAAATGACATATTCCTTAAAACATCATCAAACTATTATCCACAGGGAAATGGCCTAGCCGAGTCGACAAACAAAAGTTTAGTCCGACTCCTTAAAAAGGTTGGCTCAGAACACCAGAGGGAATGGCATAAAAATCTTCGAAAAGCGCTTTGGGCCAACCACATAACTCCTAAGCAAGTCCTCAAGACTTCGCCCTATGAGCTAGTATATGGGAAGGAGGCGCTGTTACCTATTTCTATGGAGATCTCGATAATACAGTTATTAAAGTCGCTTGAGATAGAACAAAATGATGCCATGGAGGTTCGGCTCGCCGAACTGCTGGAAGTACAAGAAAAAAGGGAGAATTCCCTATTAGCAATGACAAGCCGTC
The DNA here is from genome assembly GCA_007258455.2 of Sequoia sempervirens. Lineage (NCBI taxonomy): Eukaryota > Viridiplantae > Streptophyta > Pinopsida > Cupressales > Cupressaceae > Sequoia > Sequoia sempervirens. Next base: position 397,883,452 of record VDFB02086081.1, on the reverse strand, counting down.
AACAGGTGGTCAAACGATGGTTTGACAAGAAGGCTTCCGACCAAGGTCTAAAAAGTGGAGACTTAGTGCTAAAATATGACAGCAGGACTGCAAAGCCAGGTCAGCACGGTAAGTTTGACAGCCTATGGGAGGGACCCTTCAAAATCATTCGGTGCATGCAACACAATGCTTTTGAGCTGGAAAATATGGAACAAGAGCCGTTAGGAATCCTCGTCAATGGGATTCATCTTAAGTTATTCCATTAGGCAAAAAGGTCTACCCTGTACAGTTGTAAATAACGCTTTTATTTCCTTTCCTGTTTTTGGCCTATTCTTTTGCTGAATCAGTGGTCTTTCTACGCATTTGCTCATTATCATTGGCGGGTAAAACACCAGAGTTGCTTTACACAAAATATACTCATAAATGGAGAAAAGACATACAAAATTTGCAAACCTAGAAAATTTTAAACACAGAAGTAAAAAGGAGCATAGACTTTCCTTAAAAAGAGAAGTATATATTTATATATATATGTTCCTGGGCTACAAAATGGTTGAGATGCCGATTTTCAAAATATACAAGTATTAGAGTATACTATATATACAATGGCCTTTTATCAGGCTTATCTGGAGCAGGTGAGATACATCATCAGGCAGGAAGGCAAGGGAGTTATCTATCCAAAGGAATGGCTGGCAGCAATCGACGCATTCACCGCAGCGTCCGCTTCTTCCTCATCCACGGGCTCCTCGGCGGCACTGGCGACATCATTTAACGCGGCCGTCATCGGTGGTGGATACACCAGGTCCCTGAAGTCAATATACCATTCTACGTCGTAGAAGGGTATCACGTTGTAGCTCCGGAACAGGAAGTGTAGGGCTTGAGTAACCCTTTGCTGGTGTTGGCCACGGGTCTGTAGGCAGAATCCGCTAAGAAATGGCAGCCAAACAACGACAGCTTCTTCTTCAATAAAGTGACGCAGGTCACTGGCTGTTGGCAGGCCTATCCCATACGCAGCATGTGTAACAACCTCGCCGAGCCCATTCAAGTACTTCTTCGGGAATATTTCTTTGACCAGCTTTAAGATAAGTGGCCGGGGAATACAAATGTCCAGCATGAACGCTACAAAGTGTGAGCATATGTCGGTGTTCACCCTATACTTATCTTCATATTCTACGCAATCCTTTCCTAGGACCCACTTAATGGCTACCAGAACCAGTGAGTGCTTGTTCTTCGTCATCCTTTTCAGCCTTCTAGTGGAGATTTCACCTACAAACACCGTCTGTGATTTGAACGAGGTTAGGCGAATTGGGGTATCCATCCTCCTGACACTATCCCTAAGTCTCCTAAGATAATGCCGAATTTGCTCACCACCTAACCTATGAAAGGACTTGCTTAGCAATCTGCTACTGACCTATCACCTCTCAAATGCTAAGTATGTTTGCTTGCTATCTACTAGCCTATTTATAGAGAAATTGATAAGACATATGCCAATCCACCTCTAAGGAACGTGATGTATGCTGGCTGCCATCTCGAAGGCCGAGTCTACGTTTGTTCACATTTTGGGCTGGTACATGCATGATAGCACGACTCAAGGTGTGCTTAATTAAATGAAGTTGATTAATTAGCTTTAAAAATGTGGCACTTGTTGGTGAAGGTACGTATGGCCGTAGGTTATTGTGTCATATCTTAAGCGCATCCCAGAGCCCAAGGCGATACTCGTATCTTTTTAAGGCGGTGATCGTTTGTTTGGCGTAATCATTCCGGACAGGATATTAATTGCCAGCGCATGTTAACGCAAGGTTGGAAGGCCAGTTGCAAGCTCAATTTCCAAGAAAATCAGAGCGTATCACATGATCTCTTAAAAAACAATGATGAAAGCCGACCACCTCAAAATAGCAATCAGTTCATCTTGCACAAGTTGTAGAATTAACGGTACATGTCGAATTAAATGCAAAAGACTTGCTTTCGCCTACCACCTTGAGAAAAGTTGCTATTATTGCATGAAGGGGCTTAAATATTTCAAAGGCTTTTACAAACGCAGAGAAGTGCAAAGTGTTTTCTGTCTGTCTATCCAGTGCAAGCGTATTCGCAGGCCAGGAGCTTACAAATTCTGCAGAGAAAGAAAAATGCCGGAATCTTCAGCTCAGCCGATGCAGGAGGAGATTAGCCAGAAATTGTATGTGGCTATTCGTTCTTCGGCCGAGGTATACGTGTATGAGGATGTAGCATATGCCACGCCTGGTATACCCGCGAAGATGAGAAGAGCCAACACAGAGGAGCTGGAAAGACCCAAGGAATGGAGTAACCAGAAAAAGGTTAGGGAAAAATGGGATAATATCTACGACCCAAAGCTTGCAAAGAACCCTAAATCTCTCAGAGAGGTGGCTTGTGCAAGGTTATCAGCAGCAAAGGAAGACCAATCCACGGCAGGTAGAGTCTGGTTTAGCGGTCTCCCACAATATATGGTCCCATTGGTGCACTATTGCCTGGAGGTGATCGACGCGACTTTTTAGCGCTATAATCTAGATACCCACTGTATTGAAGGTCACAATTTAAGGGTTCAGATCAGCCCATGAAGCCATCTGGCATATGTTATGTATCCCTGATCCCAGCAGAAGAAAGGAAACTATCGAGCATTTCCGCCCAAGCAAGGGGGAAAAAATATGGAAGAGGATGAAAACCGGCTCTGATTTCTTGTTAGAGGAGATTAATAAGAAAGGTATCGCGTCCGCTAAGGCACCGAGTATCCCATTATCGCGTGGTTCATTCCGCGATGATCTCCAGGACCCCATGTCCATGTTGGCATTTGTTTGCGGCCGAGACTCTGATGAGAAGATCGAGGCTTTTCAGCTGGGCCCTGCGATACAGTTTCAGAAGCATCATGAACTCTTCTGGTATGATTTCACTGAGTTCATGGTTGAAGAAATGATACATCAAATGGAGAATTACCAGGCAGAAAAGAAGTTTATATTTCTTTCCTATCTGGTCCACATGTTTCTGCACCAAAATCTCGATTTCTTTGCCTGATTTATTCTGCTATCAATTTTTGATGAGCAGAATAAAAGAAAGCCGATGTCTACATGGACACCTTTCCTTTCCGCAGCATATGACTATTATGCGTTCACGGACTATGGTCCTGAATGATTTGATCGGAGAAGGTGATATCGTCTGGCTCAACACGGAGCAGACTGAATTTTTGCAAGGCTACACTCCTGCTTGTGACTAGTTCTTGGGCAAGGATTTCACAATCTTTCGAATGCGAGGCTTTATTGGTAAGCCTTTCCTACTCCCATCTTGCATCACCGATAGAGTGCTCGCGCTTGAGGTGTTCTGACAGGTGTGTATCATTGATTTCATGTTCTGTAGCTGCGAAAGTGTCAAGAAGAAAGGATTCTTCACCTGCCCAAAGAGTTTCAAGTCAATAACGCTTGTTAAAAAACAATCGCACAAGCTGCTAGAGGAGAAGCTGGCACATCTAGGGTTGGTACTGGTAAATGATAAGTGGGATTACAACCCTTTCAATGACCTGCTAGAGCCACACATAAAGGTTACACATGTTCCCCGACCATACTGGGAGAAGCGGCGTAATAAGCGGACTAATAAAGATGAAGATTTTGTTGAATTAGCACAAATCCCTACACCGGATACCAGAGGTCCATGGCACAAGTTCTACTTTCCTATGGCCATGGCCCGAGACGACCTTCTGATAGAGCGCGACATGTATAACAAGTTGAAAGTGGGTGAGGAATGAAGTGATGAAAAAATAAGAGCTTTCTGGAAATATCGCCAGGATATAGCATAGTTGAAGGCTCCTTATAATCAGATAAAGGACGACCAGGAATTTAATAGATAGTGGGATAAAGGCCATCCCAGCCCGATCTCTAGTGCTGACAAGAGCGAAGAAGTAGAGGGATCCGAGGAGCAGGAAGAAGAAACGGCGATATCATCCTCTTCAGCGCAAGAAAGCAATGTTTCCGAGCATGCCGCCTATGCGGGCACTAATGTATGCTTTAATATAGCAAGAGGCTCGCTTACACGCACATGGGCCTCTAAACCGGTCAGGCTAACACCTCAGCAGAGGGATCCGATGACTGAAGTTAGTGAGTTTCCGCCTGCGAAAATGCAGCACACGAAAAGTGTTATCGAAGGATTTCTGCATGAAACCGTCGAAGGAGAGGTGCCCGCTACTGGCCAAATGTTGGAGTTTGCAAGCGAATCACGAATGATTCCGGAGCCACTACCGACCGGTCAGCAGGTATATTTCGCTCCTTCTTTTCTCGCATCTCATTCCTTTGTACCTGCCCCTGCTTCGTTAGTAACTCCTGCCATTGGTCTGAGCCCTCCACCTTCTACTTCTGGTCCAGCTTATTCGGTTGGATTTGCCCAGTATTCGCAGGCCTCACCATTTATAATTACTCCTCCAAGTATGCTCACGTCTACTGCTACCGCTCAGTCTTTCCTCACCTCGCTTTTGGAAGATGTTCCCCCTATCGGCCCCCATTCTTTTTCCGCTATGCTTACTGATCTCCATTCGTTGCAACAAGCTGACACCCAGTCAGCAAACCCCTTTTTCCAGCCAATGAGCCTTACGACTGAATCTATGATTCAGCCGCTACAAATGCCTAGCCCTGCTGATAGTTCTCAGGTCAAGTTATGGAACGTGCCACACTTTTCTCCGCAAACTGTCACTCTCCAGAAGAAGCAAATGCGTGCACCTATGAAAGTTACCTATCCCTATGCCTTGCCTTCTGGTGTTCCTTTCGTAGGTGGGCTAGTTTCATCACCAGCCGAATTCATAGCGTAGATAGATTGTGGAAAGGAAGCGCGTGAAAATAGAATGAGGCAACGCAAGGAAAAGGATGACATTGCTCCCATCGAGCCAAGAGTACAGGCTTTGTATGATGAGGCCCGACAAGAATTGAAATTCGCAACCATGTACCTAAGGGTAAGCAAGCCTCAGGGAGAAATGCAACTCGAAGATTATGAGATCTATGCTGTCAGACTTGACATGAAGATAGCCCGGCCACAAGATAAGGTCGAAATCATGGAGGAGACACAACGGGTGGTCACTTCCAACTTCCTCAAAACTGGCCGCCAGTTAAAGAAGAAGGATGAGCAACTCAAGGAAGCCAAGGAAAGGGTGATCTTTCTGGAGACAAAGGAGAAATCCTTGGAAGCAGATATCACCCGAATGACTGAGAGGGCGCTAACAGCAGAAAATGAGAGGAACAAGCTTTAGGGCAAAATTGCGAAGACCCAGGTTGTTGACCCAGCTTAGTAAAAGAATTACAGATTCAAAACCAAGCAGCACAGCAGAGCCTACGGTCGATAGAGGAGGAGCTTGAATGCTTCCGCCTTGAGTATAGTCAGAGGATGGCAGAGAAGGGTAAGGAGTTGGAGTGCCTACAAGAACAACATCAGCAGAAGATACAGAAAAAAGAGGAAGAATTCAAAAGCCTGAAAGCTAAGCTAGAAGAGGAGCTCCGAGAGACAAAGGCTTCTCTGGAAGAGAAATCAGCTAACCACTCCCGAGCTGAACAAAATTGGAATAAAGAAATGAGCAGCTATGCAGAGCAGTTAGCGTCCAAGAAAAAGAAGAAGGTAGAATTAGCCGAAGCCCTCATTTCAAGGGACGCAGAGATTTCTTTGCTTAAAGCCTCTCCGTTACCTACCCCTCTCCAACCTGATGTCATTCCGCTAGTCAGACAATTGTACATTTCTCACTGGGAGAAAGTCAAAGCCTTTTGCCTAACACTACAACCTACCTTCCGATTTATCGCCAAGGCATTAAGGCTAAATCAGGAGGCCAACGACACAATAGAACATTTCCCACGTTTCATCCTTGAAAAGGTTCCTGAGGCAAGGGACTTGCTCAATAATCTATATTCAGTCTCAGATGAGATCCTTGCCGGGGCGGGTATTGAAGATCGAGACATTGCTGCTCAAACAGTAAATAAATTCATTCATTGTCACTCTGCCTTCCAGCGCACTAAGGCAGCGACGAATTTTCTAGGTAAGGCATTGGATGGCATACGAGGAAGTTTATCTGAGTTAGGCAAGCTGGAGCTGCCATCCCCATTCCTTGAGGATGGCTCCATTGCCACAACTACACAGATTGCGGAGATTATTGAGCAGAAAGAGAACGATCCGGAGGCATTCAAGGAGTTCAGCAGTTCCCCAACGGCAGCCGACATTGAGACGATCATCCATCCACTCTCCCAGCTGCTTTTCCATATCCAAGCAGGCGCCGGCTTGCCTGAGGTGCTGCCTCACAAGGAAGCTATTGATCTCCGCGGGGCACAAGAAAATTTGCGCAGCATGGCAAAACCGTCTGAAAGTGAATGGTCGCCTTTGCAGGCTGCACTTTCCAAACTATGACTCCATTCACCCTATGAATGAAGGCTCTGGTCTACAGAACCAGATAGTTTTTGGGTTCTATGTTCTTTGTCTGAAACGCCCTTGATAGTCGCCAAAAGCTATTTAAATAAATATTGAAACAGCTCCCTTCAGGTTCTTTTGAAATATGTGCGCCGGCTTGTGTGTCACCGAAGTCTGGTCGGCTTTCCTTCGAGTTTTGATCTCCCGCTGTATGCATCATCTCTTCACAGCTTTGGGTAGAGGCTTCCCTTTCGGGTCCAAAGAGGTTGTGTTGGGCCTCCACGTGTCGCACTTACGGAGGATTTTATTTGTTTTTCCCTTGAGGTCTCTTTGGGTTGCGAAAACCTTCCACAAGGGCAATCACTCCTAAGATTGTCAGAGGGGCCCACATCTTGGTACGTGGTGGCGTATCGCAAACTTTTTTTGTAGGGATAAAATCAGCAGCTGCAGGCTCTGAAATGCTTCTGCATGCCTTCTTTGTTTTTTGCGGACCCTACCTTCTGCCAGGTGGCAACCTTTCACAGCCTTTTCAACACAACAAGGAGGTGAACACAACGGGCTGTGAAACACTGCCAAGCGTCTTTCGGACCCGGTTCACGCGGCTTTCTCCCCACTTCAAGATAGCCCTTAGCCCCTTGAACATGTGTCACTTCTTTGCAATTTCTCGGCAGCAGTAGGAGGAATTCTCATTCGGGCCGCGATGGATTGCCACGTGCCTTACACTGATCATCGAAGCAGGCGATGGGCTAGCTGAGCGAGATTGTGTTATCGGGTGCTACTCGTCTTGGTTCTCTGAAGTGGTGGATGGCACTTGTCGCCTCGAAGCTTGGCTGGGACCACTGCCATCATTACAAGGGGTGCGCTTGCGCCTGAATATCCAGATGCCGTGTTTTAACTCATTACTATTGTAACGGCATTGGGAATCTTTTGATTCTGGCATCATTGCTGGAGATTGTGGGATCTTTTTTGTTTCAGCTTTCCAAAGCGGTGGGAGTTTTTCCTCCAGCTATATATACTCTCTCTGTCAACAAGAGAGGGGTCCAAAAAAATTCAGAGGAGGGAAGATTTTAGGAAGGAATACTAGTTTTAGCAAGAGACACCAGGCCTCTTTTACATGTTTATTTGCAAGGAACTTTTAGACTGTGCCTATTTTTCGGCCTTTCTGTTTTTCATGTTTTGATTAAACTGTAAACTATGCTCTTATCGTCTTAAGCAATTCATAGACTTCTATATATTGAATACAAACTTGCTTATCCAAATCATGTCTAAATGACTCTTCTTAGTAGTAAGGATGTATGCGATATTATTTTATGTCAATAAAATGGATTGTTTATGCTATAGTTTTAAGTTTCTAACGTTTTGGAACATAACAACAACATTCAGGCCCTTAAATCTATGATTTATCGTGCCCCTCAATAAATTTTGGCGCATCGCCTTAGATTAGACTTTGCTTTATTATATCCGCTTCCTTTTCCCTTTCCAAAAACTATTATAGAAGAAGTCGGCTTCTTTAAAACCCGGAGGTCACTTAGTTTGGCGCAAAGGGTCCCCCTTGAATTGAGTTTCCCATAAGGCACTATTACCTCGCCAATTTTTTGTGTCAACAGTTTCCAACCATGTTCATGATTTCATACTAATGGATTTCTAAATTATCACTAACACTCCCACATTTTTAACGATCAATCTCATGATGAAGAAACTTTCAAGCAAATGCAATTGGCAGGTGTAAAGCCAAACTCCTCAACCTTTGCGAGCATCCTCCTTGGTTATGCCGAAATAGGAGCTTTGGAATAGGCCAGGCACACTCATAACGGGATAAGAATAGAGGAATTTTCTCAAATGTTGCAATTACAATCGCCCTCTTTGACATGTATGCAAATTGTGGAAGTATAGACAAAGCATGCGAACTATTTGACAAAATTCCTCAAAGAAATATATTCTTATGAAATACCTTGATTGCAAGATATTCACAAATGGATTAGTTGAAAAGGCTTTATAAACTTTCAAGCAATTGCAATTGGCAAGTGTAAAGCCAAATTCTACAACCTTTGCCACAATCTTCATAGCCTATGTTGAATGGGAGCTTTGGAACAAGGTATGGACATCCATCAAAGCATAAAGGATAGAGGAATTTTGTCAGATGTTGTAGTTGTAACTGCGTTGGTAGACATGTATACAAAATGTGGAAGCATAGACAAGGCACATGAAGTGTTTGACAAGGTGCCTCAAAGTGATGTCTCGTGAACTGAAACGATTGCAAGATATGCAAGAAATGGATTTGTTGAAAAGGCTTTAGAAATTTCCAAGCAAATGTGTTTGCCAAGTTTAAAGCCAAATTTCGCAACCTTTGCTAGCATCCTCCCTGCCTATGCCAAAATGGGAGCTTTGGAACAATATGTACATCCATCAAAGCCTAAAGGATAGAGGAACTTTGTCAAATATTATAGTCGCAATTTCCCTAGTAGACATGAATGCAAAAAGTGGAGGCATTAACAAGGCACGTGAACTATTTGAAAAAATATTTGAAAAAGATGTCATTTCATGGATTGCAATGATTGCAGGATATGTACAAAATAGATTTGTTGAAAAGGATTTAGAAACTTTCAAGCAAATGCAATTGATAGGTGTAAATCCAAATTCCACAACCTTGGCTAGTATCCTATCAGCTTGTGCCAAATGGGAGTTTTGGAACAGGGTATGGACAACCATCAAAGCATAATGGAAGGAGGATTTTTTCTTCTTCAGATATTATAGTTGGAAATGCTCTAGTAGACATGTATGCAAAATGTGCTAACATAGAAAAGGCATGTGAATTGTTTGACAAAATGCTTCAAAGAGAGCTTATCTCAAGGATTGTAATGATCGTAGGATATGCACAAAATGGATTTTTTAAAAATCTTTAGAAGCTTTCAAGAAAATGCAATTTGCAGGTGCAAAGCTAGACTACACAACTTTTTCCAACACTCTCCCTGCCTGTGCCAAAATAGGAGCATTGGAATAGGGTACAAACATCCATCAAAGCATAAAGAATAGAGGAATTTTATCAGATGTTGCAATTGCAACTGCCGTAGTGGACATGTATGCAAAATGTGGAAGCATAGGAAAGGCATGTGAACTATTTGATTAAATGCCCCAAAGAGATGTCATCTCAAAATGCAATGATTGTAGGATATGTAGATGCTCTCAAAATATTTGAATTAATGAATCACTTTGAAACATATCCTAACATTGTAAGCTTTACTTGTGTTCTATATGCATGCAGTCATGCAAGTTTTGTGGATGAGGGCTATACAAACTTCAATCACATGAGTTCCTTATTGCATTACACCTACAATTGATCATAATGTTTGCATGGTTGACCTTCTTTCTTGGGCTAATTATCTTGAAGACACTCTACACTTTATCATTAAGATGTTAATCAAGACCTGTGGTGGTTGTGTGGATGTTTCTTTTGGGTGCCTATAGATCGCATATGAATATAGGCTTAGGAGTATTTAAAACAACAATGATTTTTGATTTGGATCCTAAAAATGTTGTGAAATATGTAGAACTCAAACATCTACGTAGATGTGGGCAGGTGGGGTGAGGTTCAAATGGAAAGGAAGTTGATGGATGACCAAGAAATTAAAATGATCTCTAGATGTAGTTGGATTGAAGGCCATAGAATGGTACATGTTTTTATATAGGAGACATATCACATCCACAAACATAAGAGATATATATTCAAAGTTGGAGAATTTTGACTTGGGAGATGAAGGTGGCAGGGTATTTTCTAGATTCAAGGCATTTAGTTTATGTTGTGGAAGAGCAGGAAAAATAATTATTTCTCTACCACCATAGCGAAAAGTTGGCAATTGCATTTGGTTTGTTAAACAACCCCCTTGGAACAATTATTAGAGTTGTTAAAAACCTTTGATTATGTGATGATTGCCACATTGCAACAAAATTTATGTCCAAGATAGTTGCAAGAGAATTTGTTGCGAGAGATGCAAACCATTTCACTCATTTTAAATAGGGACAATGTTCTTGCAGAGATTATTGGTGATGTTAAACGATCTAAAAAATGGGCTTGCACTATAATGATGTGCATAGTATCAAACCTTCAATAATAAAAAAGGGGCAAGGTTTTATTTTTAGTTTCTAGAATTTTTTTAAACTTTTTTTTTGAGAATCTAGACTATTCTATTGGCTTCATAAAATTAGATGCATAAATTACAATGTAGATCATTGCTTATATATAGACTTGTTTTATGATAATATGTGTATTTCATTAAATTGTTTTCACCAAACATGCATATGTATGAAATGAAAAGGTGGAGGAGGTGAAGGAGGACGGGAAAAAGACCAAAGGTGAGGAACACTTAAAGTAAATGGAAAAATGCTTGATTAGTAAGAAATGAGAGAGGGGGCTTACAATTACTCTTGCCATTTTCTAAAGTATTTTTTTTAGATTAGTTGTATTATCTCTTTCCAATGTTAGGCCAACCATTTGTGATTAATTACATGTTCCAAATTATACATTAGAAATTCAGGGTATATAATTTTATAGAAATGTATGTAGATTTTGTCTCATTTATAATTATATATTTTGTCTAGTAAGATAGCTAATAGATTTGTGAATTCACAAATAGTTTTTAATCTAATTTGATTTCAATTTGTCTGGTTTTAATTAGAAATAAACTCTTATAATTTATATATGAAGAAGTAAAACAAGTTACAATCATGTTTATGTTGTAAATGATGCATTCACATGCCATTTGAGAAACTCACATAACGAGGTTTATTAATTGTTGTTAAAGAGAAAAGAATAAAATTTGTATTTTTAAAAATAAAATCATAATTTATATTACATTATAATTGCATATTCATGGTATTACAAAATCATGTGATGATATTTATAAATTGATATTTGATGAGACCCAAGTTCGAAGATGGTTAGCAGAGAGCTAAATAGGGCATTTCATCTCTGTTCCTTTTTTTTGTTCGTCATTTTTTCCATTTGTTTTTCCTCCAAACTCTACCCATTTTTCTTAGTATCTTTTTTCCTATATATTTCTCTCTTTTTCTCTCTCCATATCTCCCTTTCTCACTTATATGTACACTCTTTGTTTCTCCCTCCCTATCTCTATCTCTATCTCTCTATATTTCCCCTCTTTATCTCTCCCCCTGTCTATTACTTATCTTTGTCACATTTCTCTCTCACTCTTGCCCCCTCTACGTCTATCTCTCTATCTCTCCCCCCTCTCTATCTATATCTCATTATTTGTACATCTCTCTTCTTCACTACATCTCTCCTAATTTGTATCTCTATCTCTCTATTTCTCTCTATCTGCTTCTTGTTCTGTCTGTCTGTTTGTCTGTTTGTCTCTCTATCCATATCTCTCTACCTCTATCTCCATGTCTCTCTATATATCTCCTTATCCTTCTCTATCTCCCTCTATCTATATCATTCCTTCCCTCTCACTCCTCTCTCTATCTCTTCTATCCATATCTTTGTCTACCTCTATCTCTCTATCTCTCTATCTCTCTCCCTATCTCCTTATCTCTTTCCCTATCCCTCTATATCTCTCTATATCATCCTCTATCTTTATCTCTCATTCTCTCCCTCTCCCCCCCTCTCTCCTTGTCCATCTCTCTTTTTCTCTATATATTGAACTAACTCTCCCTCTCTTCCTCCTCTTCTCTCTCTCTCTCTCTCTCTCTCTCTCTCCCTCTCTACCTATCTCTCTCCCTCCCCCCCCTTCTCTCTCTCCCTACTCTATGTATATCTCCCTCCCTCTCTCCCTCCTCTACCTATCTCTCTCCCTCTCTTACTTTTATATCTCTTATTTTTCTCCCATATATCCTCTCTCTCTATTCCTCTCTCTATTAATGTATCTCTTTGTCTCCCTATTGATTTCCCTTTCAACATTTCTACCTTTGTTTACTTTTCTTTATATATCTATTTGTCTCTTTTCTCAATCTTTCTCTCTCTCTCTCTCTCTCTTGCTCCCTCTCTCCTACTTTTCTATCTTTACCTCTATTTCTATCATCTCTCTTCTTCATTCTCTATCTCTCTTTCTATATTCCCCTCTATGTTGCATAAATTTTACTAATGACACACCAAAGAACAATAAAATGTCAAATTTGTAGTAAAGAGAGATCTCTTCAAAACAAGTTGGATCTACTTTCATGGCCATTGCTTTCCTAATTGTTTCTTTGATACAAGTAATTTATAATCTTGATAGATAATGAATCTTCTAGTACATATGTATCAAGGCACCAGTGAACTAGAATTTAGCATACTAAAAATTGTGAACATTTCATCTCATTACAAAAGAAGAGCCCATTTCTACCATCACAAAATTGTATTAGTATCAAGTTAAAATGTACAGTACAACATCTAGCGTATCACTAAAAATTCTATGGAAAAATTAATTCTATGCTATATGGTATCCATCATACCTACATATCACCCTACACTAAGGTCCTTATCAATGCATCAACTAGAAATAACTTCACCCATCATGTTTTGGGTGAGAAGTAATGAAGCTTTATAACATGCAACCTACACTTCTTGGAGATAAATCACATAGTCCAGGTTTCCAACTTAGGAAGGTTAACTAGGGAAAATTTTGGTCTTTTTTTGCATATCTTCCTCTTTTCCCCTCCATATTTTCCTACTCATATGCTATTGTCATCTCCATCCTTGTTGCTATTGCTTGTGTCTTGGGTACTATTGTAAGGCTATTCCTTCTCATCAAAGTTGGAGGGTTTCTAGAAGCCTTAGGGAAGCTCAAAGTTGTAGCCTTTGACAAGATAAGGAATCTCATATAAGGATAATTTTAAAAAATGGACATCAAGTTTATAGATTTAGAGGTCATAAATAGAGATAATTTGTTGCATTGGTATGTAAAAACTTCTAACATAGGTTTTTAGAAACACTTTGGATCTATTCATATATATCCATATATAAGGTAATAAGGGAAATGCATACATATATACATGATATCAAGCTTGATGAGTAAATTAAGACATCCTATAAATTAGGACATCCTATGACCATGATAATGATAACATATTGTAGGCAACATGGCATTGAGCTCTCTGTTGAGGTGAAATATTTTAATTATTATAAGAAGGCATTTGTGAGTTGATTGCTAGCCACAAAATTTACATTGGCAACAACCGTTTACAAATTTGGATTTTTTGGGCCAAGGTAAAATTGACGCTTGCATTAATAATTATTCTTGCTATTAAAACTTTCAGACTACTAACATTTTTCCAATGGAAAATTATATATAAAGACATGTGGAGTATGGAAGGCTCCATAGTAGCATATGTAGGATTAGTTTCAAAATTTGTAAGAGTATTTACTATGGCAGACTAGAATCTCCCTTGCAAAATAGATACAATAGCATATGTAGTAGTAGATAAAAATTGATAGCATCACAAACAAAAAACCCTTCTTTGGCCCAGTCATGAAACATTTTTGGTTGTCAATTTTTTTTGAACAATTGGTCTTTTATTCTATTTAGAACCATTGATGAAAATAAAATATACACAATTTTTACTAGAAACTCATTTCTTCATGTTCTTGAAGGAACACTTAGCACAAGAATTGTTATCTTCATATTTTAAGTCTGTGGAAAATCATAATTTTTAAAATATATCTATGATTTTTAGTATGAATTCAATATTGTTTCAATAATTTTATTTCATGTACTAAACTCCTAGACCTCTATATCTATATCCCTTTGCAACCACCCAATCAAATGCTCTTGACATGTGGGTGCAGTCCTTATGCCCCGATCTTTAGAAGTGGACCGAATGATTAATCATAAAGGCATGGGTTGAGGCATGAGTGGTAGACCCATACTTCTTCCATATCTCCCTATATCTCTCTCATTATCTCTCCATCTCTCCCTCTATCTATTCTTATATCTCTATCTACCAATTGACCTCATGTACACCACAATTGCAAAAAAATAGATCAAAACTTTCCCAATTTGACCTTCCACAACTCTTTGGTGTACCCATTGCACACCAAGATGCAATTGTTAGTATTTACTATATTTTGAAAAATAAAGTTTTAAAAATTATATTTATATATATATATATATATATAATTTATGTATTTGTAAAAAATATTTATGGAATTTTTTCAAATATTTTAAATTTTGTTAATAATATTTAAAAAGATATTCCAAAAAAAGTCTAAAAACAATATCATTTGTATAAATCCGTTCTTAATAGCTAAAGTTTTGAGTCAATCATATTCATGATAAATAGTTTTGTTTTTTTAATTATAAATCTTGAATCTCTACTTTAAAAGGATAAAATGTTTCTTGAGTAGAAATAAAGATTTCTAATTTGTTCGTGTTGAGATTTTTGGATTGACATTGCGTGAATTTTTTTTTTTTTTTAAATCACATCTATTAATAACTATTTAAGCACCATTGATTGCAATAGTATTGCTTAACAAAAGTAATAATAATAATAATAGAAGCATGATATTTAGAATTATAATTGGAATAATGATGTGTAATTATATTTATTATTTTTTTATAAACTAAATGTGATATTTAATAAAAATTTGGAGGATGAATTTATTGTAGAAGATCTTAGGGATAGATTTGTCAATATATAGAAAAAAAGATTTTGTAAAGACGAATACTTTAGAGTATGTAAATTAAATGTCATTTGTTTTGGTTTAAATTTTTGTATGTGGAAATAAATCTAACTCAAATGATTGAGTTTGTAGAGAATTGATGATTATCGCATATGCACTTTAGCTTGTTGTATTTATTTTCGAGGTAGGGTGGAGTCAAGGACTGCCATTTGGGAACTTCTGAGACAAAGATTTATTCTCCTTTGGTGAAATATCCTAGCTAGATTGTTGGGAATAGGATTCCATTTAATTGTAATCCTAAACATTATTTCATGTATCTCCTAAGTCCTTGGAAAGTGTTTCCCAACACTAGGATTATAAAGAGATTAAAGTTGAATTTAATAAACATGTTAATTGACATTTGTAATTAATTCTAAATGATCGGAACATGTGGGGATGCCCATGAAGAGCTCCTACAAAATAGGAGCACATGGGGCACCCACATGGAAGGTGGAACCCACCTTGAGTTAAGTTAATTGTTTGGAGTAAAAGAAAACACTTCAGTAATGCATGTAAAGATCCTAGAAGTTAGGGATTGATGTTTACATGCATGGAGTTCAGTTCAGTTCAATTCAATTTAGTTTAGTTCAGTTATCTTCAGTTGCATGTAGTTAGTTTTAGTTGAATGCTAGTTGACCTCAGTTGACTTGGAATGAATGACTAATGACTTGAGTTGCATGACAGACAGCAGGTGACTACTTTCAGTTAACGAGGGATGATCAATCATGCATGATATTTGCATGAATTGATGGAGAGATATGTTTTAGTTAACATAGATTGACTTGGACCCGCCTTGGGCACCCAAGTTGGCATCTTGGAGTTAACACTTTTGCATGATAATATATTTTATAAGGTTGAGTTAAGTGGGCCCATTCTTGGGTGCCAACTTTGAGGATGAGCTTACAAGATATCTTCAAAATCAATGTTGAGTTATGACTTCAGTTTGGGATGCCCAAATGGATGAAGGAATTGTTTTGACATTGTTCTTCATGGTAGAACTCTACTTGCAAAGAATAGGTGTGGGTTTTGTGAGATAAACATTGTGCTTTGTAATTGTAAACTCTTTGGAGTTTACAAGGCTCATTATTGTCTATTTATTGTAGCAAGTTGAAGAGAGTTTATTAGATTTTATTACAGGTTGCGAAGAAGAATTGTTGAAGACAAAAGAAGAATCTCAAGCAATGATTGGAATTATTGTAATCTTATTTTGAGATTAAATAATACATTGATTCTTGGTGGAGTTTTTCCCCAAAAGGGTTTCTCCACGGTATATGATGTGTAACTTCTTTCTTTTGGTCTTATTCTTCTACAATCTTCTGTCTATTTCTACAAATGGTAAAATGAATTGAACATATAATCATCCACAAAGAAATTGTAACAAATAACACTTATTTAGATCTATAGTATAATAGTTTTACAAGTTTTAAAGCTACATAATTACCTCCATTTTCAACGTAGATTGATTTAATGGCAATTGTTAGTATAATAGGGTCATTTCATATCTGTAATGTGGGAAATTCATGGATTTTACTAGGATTAGCTACCTTTCACTACAAAACATTATAATTTAGATCGACAAGAGAATTAGATTGACTTGCCAACCTTGAAGGTGAGCCAATCAATCTTAGATCTAAGTTGCTTTGGAGGGGCGGGAGTTTGAAATGTATTTTTGATGAAAATGAAATGATGTAGCTAAATGACTATGAAAATGTACCATTCTGATGCAAATATAGAGAATTTGGAAACTAAAAGTCAAATTCTTAGACTAGATCTGCAAAGAGTAGAGTACTATGCACATGTGGTTCAAATCTAGGCCTAATTTTGGGGAACTAAGTCACCTAGAGTGACTATGTCCTTGTTGACCAATTTTAGATTTTTTTTCATAGTCCTCTAGAGCCTGATCAAAGCCTTCTTCCTTTTGGTGCTCACTATCGGATCTTTGTCAGATGCTGAAATAATTGAGTTTTCGTATGTTGTCAAGTTGTAGGCTTTGAATGCAACAATGAACAAATGATCTTCAATCTTCCTCCAATATTCTTTAGATCTATAACCTGCACATTCAAAGAGAGAGGAAGGGTTGTGCCATATAGGGGCTTGCCTCAGTCAAACCTCATGTTGGTGTTTCCACCTCCACAATGAAAATGTTGATGATAGAGAACTTATCCTTTTGAGGGATATAGGCTAAATAATAAATGAATGATGAATCAACGATTGGATGCAACTCACCACTTAGATATGATATCTTTGAAGGATTGAAGTCATGCACATCACCTCAACATTGCTACACCCTTAATATTAGCATACATTGGGTTATGAATAGTCAACTTGTAGCTATCTTAAATCCTAATTAAGTCATATTATCATTATTATATTGTTATTTAGTTGATTAGGTCAGCCTATGGCTTATATAGGGTTATCTTGTTGCAAGGTGTGCACCCTTGGTCTCCTTGTGCTATGTAGCCTGACGCTTGGGTTAATGATATGGCTTAACTACCTCCCGTTGATTCATTAACTCTGGTGATTGTATTGGCAATTAACAGGTCAATCTTTTTGGTGTAACAACAATTGTCTATGCAAAAATTATTATTAGAGCCTGGGTCATGGGTTTGAAACCCTCACTTGCACTGGGGGGATTGTTGCAAGGTGTGCACCCTTGGTCTCCTTGTGCTCTGCAGTGCAACACTTGGGTTTGTGACACAACTTAATCCCCTCTCATGGATTCATTAACTTTGGTGGTTGTATCAAGCATTAACAGGTCGATCTTTTGGTACAATGACAATCATCTATGCAACATATCTAAGTTGGCCTAGGTGATATCCTAGGTATAAATAGGTATATAAGAGGTTGTGAGTCTTATTTCATCTTTATATTGTGAATTGTGTTCTCATTGGAGATATTTGGAGGTTTCCCCCCTCAAAGTGGCTTGTTATTCTTAGTTATTATCAAGTATTTTTAGCATATTTAATATCATATTATTCTATTGTGAAAGTTATTTCATTACAAGTGGTATCAAAGCATGATCTTGGCATCGTTACGATAAGCCATTTTTTCAATTTTGGAGGTCATTTTGTAAAACCTATATATCCCTAATTTTGGTGATTTTTTGTCTAATTTTTAAATACTTTTTGAAAGAGATTTTTAGGAAGCTACTGTCTAGATTTTATAAGAATTAGAGAAAAATTGAGCGATTTATTACAAAATTAGGGTTTCTACCCAATTTATTTGGAAAACACATATCTTCCACATATTCCTATTTTTTTTGGGTTTTTTGAGAAATATTAGAGGAGGATATAGTCCAATTTGTAGAGAAATTGAAGCATAAATAATCTATTTATTGGGAATTTAGGATTTTTAAAAAACCACTCTCAAGGTTGCAAATCACCTAATTTTTGGGAGATTTTTTTATTGGAGTGCAACCTAGGCCCTGGTAAGTCACAATAAAATTTTAAAATTAGTTTGAATTTATTTGTGTGAATTATTGTAAAAGTATTTTCTACCATCATGATAGGGCCTACAACAAGAGGCAAAAAGAATGCTACCACACTGAGGAAATATTAAGAGAATGAGGGGGTAGAAACTAGGGAATTTAACCCTAATGATGAAATAAAAAAAAGTCAAGGGTGATATTTCATCATTAGAGGAGAAGATTATGGAAGAAATGGGAAAATTGAAACCACTTATTCAAGGTATGTGGTGTAAGGGTGAAGATTCACCTCACAAGGTGGAAGATAATTCTTTTGTTGGACATGAATTCCTTAGACTTGACTTTGATTTCAATAAGGATCCTTCCTTTAATAATCATATGCCAAGACAATTCATACCTAAGTTGGATATGAGAAAGTTTTATGGCAAGGATCCAACCAATTGGCTATGCCAAATGGAGTAGTTCTTTGATATTCATCAGGTTCCTAGTGAAAAAAAGGTGGCTATGGAATCATTATACCTAGAATTGGATCAATTTATTCAGTATTGTTGGTTATGTGATTAGAAGAGAAAAAAGGGTTGTGTGGTCACAAGGTCAATTTTTCAAGAGGAACTTGCTACCCATTATGGATATAACTTTATGGATAGCTACATCTACCAACTCACTAAATTAAAGCAAGCAAGCATAGTCAAGGATTATATTCAACAATCTCAAAACATTTCTCTACGAGTAGAGAATGTGGCAGAAGAAAATATGAAGGAATTATTTCTAGGCAGTTTAAAGGATCACATAAAATATGAAGTATGATTGTTCCAACCACAATCCTTATTGCAAGCAACAATAATGGCAAGACAAGTGGAGGAGAAGTTTTTGGCTAGTAGGAGATAAGGGAATATAAATTTTAGTGAAAGGAGATATCCTACACATTCACTACCATAACCTAATAGGTTGACTCCACAACAAATTGAGGAGAAGAGAGCAAAAGGGTTATGTTTCAATTGTGACAACAAATATAGTCCAGGGCATAGATGTAGTGAAAAGATTGTTTTATATTGAATGATTGAGTGAGGAAGAAGAGGAGGAACCAATATTAGTGGGTGATAGGGATTTAGATGATGAATCACATGATTCCCAAACAATCATTTTTTGTCATACACTCTCTGGTTTTAGTGCCCCACAAATTCTCAAGGTAGATGGGTTCTTAAAGAAGTAGAAAGTAACAGTGTTGATCAACTCGGGTAGTAATAATTTCATCAACAAAAAGTTGTCTACTCATCTAAATTATTTTATATATCTAGCTCCAAAATTTTAGGTCTTGATTGCAGATGGTGGTATTGTCAATTGTTTTGGAAAGTGCCATAGCATTAAGTTATCCATGTGAGATTATAACCTTGATATCCCAATGTATAATACCTAATGAGTGCAATAGATATTGTTTTGGGAGTAATGATTTACTACTTTGGAAACAATTGAGATGAACTTCCAAGAATTATTCATGAGATTCCAATCAAAAGGAAATACAATAGAGATAAGAGGGTTGAAGGAAAAGTCCCCACAATAGTTAGATCTCATCAAATGTAGAAGTTGCTTAAGAAAGGAGTTGATGGATTTGTGGCTCAATTATGTTCATTAGAGGTTGCTTAATCTATTGCTCCCACCCATCTAGATTCACAAGAAATAATTGAGCATCACTCAATGGTTTTTGGAGATATGCCTAAAGTAATTCCTCCTAAGAGGTATCATGATCTCATGCCATATAACTAGTTCCAAGGATCCAACCTCCTAACATCAGGCCTTACCAAAACCCACATATACAAAAAAGTGAGATAGAAAATATTGTTGAGGAGATGTTAGAGGCATGAATTATCAGATGTAGCCAAAGTGTTTACTCCTCACCTGTGGTGATGGTGTGGAAGAAGGATGAAACTTGGTGCATGTGTTTGAACTATAGAGTGCTAAACATGTACACCATCAAAGATAAGTTTCCTACTCTAGTCATTGATGATTTACTAGATGAATTGAATGGAACTATGTATTTTATAAAGTTAGATCTTAGATCTGGTTATCACCAAATTCAAATTAAGGAAGAAGATATTTGTAAGACATCATTTAGCACTCATGAGGGTCATTATGAGTTTTTAGTGATTCCATTTGGTCTTACCAATTCCCCATCTACATTTCAAAGTTTGATGAATTCCATCTTTAAAAATTTCTTAAGGAAGTTTGTATTAGTGTTTTTTGATGATATATTGATTTATAGTAAGACACGGGAAGAAAAATTGCAACATGTAGATCAAGTATTACAAGTTCTCGAAGAGCATCAACTCTATGCTAAGCCATCCAAGTGTGCTTTTGGTCTTAATGAGGTGGAGTACTTGGGAAACATAGTTTCACATGATAGAGTAAAGGTAAATCTTAACAAAATTAAGGCTATCATGGAATGACTTATTCCCAAAACCATTAAGAAATTGAGGGGTTTCTTGGGATTGATTGGATACTATAGAAGATTTATGAAGAACTATAGTTGTATAGCAACACCTCTCACAACTTTATTGAAGAAGGATTCTTCTCATTGGAATGAATCAGCTAATTTAACATTTGAAATGTTAAAGGAGGCTATGTGCATAACTCTAGTGCTTGCCACTCCCAATTTCACAAAGGATTTTATTGTGAATGTGATGCTTTAGGAAATGGTATAGGCATATTTCTCATGCAGGAGGGTCAACCCATTACTTTTGAGAGCCATCAATTAAAGGGTAAGAATAAAATAAAACCTATTTATGAGAAAGAATGCTAGGTATTCTTCATGCAGTAAAAAATAGAGGCATTATCTAATGGGTAGAAAATTCAAGGTTAAGATAGATCATGATAGCCTAACATATTTTTTGGAACAAATATTATCTTCTGAAGAACAACAAAAATGGGTTACTAAGATGTTGGGATATGATTTTGAGATTGTATATAAGAAAGAGAAGGAAAATGTTGTGGTAGATGCACTATCGAGGAAGGATGAGAATGATGAAGCTTTATTGTGTGCTCTTTCAATATTACAAGAAGATTAGGTAGAAAAAGCCATAGAAGAGTGGAAAAATGATGTGGCTACTAGTAATCTCATTCAACAAAATTATAGAGTGATCCTAGTAGTTTAGTTAAATTTTATTGGAGAGGAGATAATTTGTGGTATAAAGAGTGATTGTATCTTTGTAATAATTCCTCTCTCAAACAAAAAATTCTCACAGAGCTACATGAGCCTCTAGTAGGTGGTCATTGAAGATTTTTGAAGACATCATCGGGTCAAGAAAGACTTCTTTTGGGAAGGGATAAAAGGGGATGTTCAAAAATTTGTGGTAAAATGTTTGGTTTGTCAATGAAATAAAGGGAAGACAATTAAGACACCTGGTCGCTTGCAATCCTTAGTTATTCCTAGCCAACATTGGGAAGATGTCTCCATGGACTTAATCTTAGGGATTTTAAAATATAATGGTAAGAATGTCATCATGGCAGTAGTGGATTGCCTCACTAAATATGCACATTTTATTGCATTATCACATCCTTTTATAACAAGTATAGTGGAAAAAGAATTTGTGAAGAATATTCAAAAGCTATATGGTATACCTAAGGTTATTGTTACTAACCGTGATCCTATCTTTACTAGTAACTTTTGGACAAATTTATTCAAATGTTTGGGTACTCAATTGGCTCACAATTCTTCATACCATATACAATCTAATGGGGAAAAAAAGGTTGTTAATATGTGCTTGGAAGGATATCTACATTGTTTCACTTCAAATAAATAGTCTCAATGGGTAGATTGGCTACCCCTAACAAAATGGTGGTATAACACTTCATTCCATAGTTCATAAAAATTGCATCCATTTATGAAATTATATGGATATCATCCTCATTGCATCACATCATCATTGAAGGTGTCACCAAGAGTTCATGTTGTGGAGGACCACATGATTCATCAACAACAAGTATTTTTAGGACTTAAAGAGAATCTATCCATGGCACAAAACCAAATGAAGCAGTAGAAAGACCAACACCGTAGTGAAAGAAGTTTTGATGTTGGGGATTAGGTTTTCTTGAGATTTCAACCATACAAGAAAATGTCACTGAAGTAACAATCAAAGAATGACAAGTTGTCTCCAAAATATTATTGTGAATGATTATCTACACCTATCTAATCAAAGACAAAACAAACAACATTAGTCACATTAATAAGCACAAACAACCATTTCCTATGAAATTCTTGATCATACAAAGATAAGAAAACATGAAATAACACAATAACAAACAAATAAAAGCCATTAAGGATTTTGGTGAGGATAAGGATTTTGGCAATAAGACGGTGGCCATTGAGGATTCTCCCATGTAGGACTTTCCCAAGGAGGAGTAGGACAAGGAGATTAGGGGTCTGGATAAGGATGATGTAGAAAAGAAAAAAACAAAACAAGAACCCTTGAAGGTAAATCCTCTTTCCAAGGACTTTTCTTACCTTGATGATGATGTTACCTCCATGTATGATTTACTAGATATGGCTAGAGCTGGGGCCACTAGTACCTTTAAATTAACCAAATGGACTTTGCATGAGTTCAATAAGATTAATATTAAAATTAGAGGTTTGAAGGAAAATATGAAGAATGTTTTGAAGGGTTCAGTGCCATACATTCTTATAGACAAAATGGTGGACCTTGAAGGTTCCTATCATGAATTTAAGTCTCTATGTGATGAAAGATTGACAAATTTGGATGCCAAGGTTTTAGGTATAAATACAAATATCAAAAAATTAATGCAAGCGTGCCATATCTCTGTGAAGAATAGAGTGGAATCCTTGGAAGTCCTTTTTAGAAAAATAAGTGAGCTTAGGGAGGATCGGGTTTATTTCTTTGAGCTTATGGAGAAAGAGCACGTGACCAAGGGCAAGGGTAAAAAAATTGCTAAGGATGATGACAAAGGTCTTGCTAGTAGAGGGTCGGCCAATTAGAAGAAATCATTTGATGCTAAGAAGGAGCTGATGGATATGGTCAAGAGGCATAGAACCAATAGATTGAGGTGGCCAACACTCTGAGTGGCTTGAACTAATGCATGGTCTTTTTCTTTGTTTCTTTTTGTTTCCTGTTGGGTGTAGGTTTCTTTTAAGTTTTCACGCTGTTTTGTGGCCGTTGGGTGCTGTTGGTAGTTATTTGTCTTACTTTTAGCGTAGCACTTGCCTGGTTGTGTTTTTTGGCTATTGCGTTGCTGGTGGTGGTAATTTATTTCTTGCAACATTTTGTATCTTCTATTGTAAAGGGTTTCAGGTCCCTTCAAAACCTATTTTTCCCTTATAATCAAAATAAATAAAAGCATGTAATCCTATCCAAATAGATCAAACCTCCATCCCATAGGGGGATTGGTGTTACTTTGATGTGGAAAGTGGCCCTTTCCCAATCCCTTTTGATAAGATTCAAGATCCTTGATGAAAAATGGTGATATTTGATGCAAAATACAATGAAATCAAGCCAATATGATGATGAAAACCTATAACTATGTGATGAATTTGATTAGAGTAGAATTGCATGAAGTTGTCAACCCATATTCAATAGAGGAAGCCTCTATTTATAGGAGTGAAGGGTTGAAGAATAGATGAAATTGAGGAATGTAGGATTAAAATGAAAGCCAATAGCATTGTGACACTTATCATAAGACTAATGAAATCCATGGGGATATGTGTATGGACACATTTTGAAAGAAGTGATGAGTTAACGCATGTAGGTGAAATTGTAAGAGATTGTAAGAGAATTAAATGAGTATGGTTGAGGGTGTAAGGGAATGTTGGTGAGGATGTAAGAGGAGTGAATTCCCTTGTAAGAGACAAGATGACATGTAAGAAGAATTGAATTCCTTTGTAAGAGGCATTAAAGAGATTTGTAAGAGGCTTTTGAAGCCTTTGGAGGGAAAGCCAAGTTGAGGGAATTTTATTAGATAATATACCTTTGTGAGGGAAAATAGGCTGATTAGTAATTAAAATAAATGAATTTCATGTGCAACTTGGTTAATAAACTAGGGGTTTATTTGACCAAGGTGGAGTTAAAAGCTAGAGAAATGGGTAATTGAGATTAGGAGGTGATTAAGTTTAATCAATTCAAAATTAATCAACTTAAGTGGGTTAGTGGATTTACGACATTTGTTTAAATAATTTAAATTTATTTAATCAAATGAGAGGACATTGGGATTTTAATTAAATAATTTGATTTATTTAATTAAATGGGATAGACATTAGTGAGAAGAAAGTGAATTAATTTGTAACTTTAATTATTTGATTAATAATAGAAATTGATGAATTTAACTTAATAATAAAGATTATTTAATTAAATGGTTAGAGTAGAAGTGATTTAGGAAGAAACGATGTTAGTAATCCGATTCAGATGTGTAATATTGATAAGGATTATTAAAGTGTCTACATTTTTCCCCTCTTTGAAGCAATGTACCTATTGCATTGATTTAAATACTGACACTTCCAAGATCAAAATTCAAAAAAAATTCTATTTTTTTGGATGCCCAACTATTGCCCCAACAGAAGGAATTATGCTACTACACTGCCCCCTCAAGAGATTAGGAAATTTTTTTAATTTTTGGGTCGAGCTTGCAATAAAGATTCAGGAAGGTTTAGTTGCTGTGAAAAATAGGTTACAAGATGTGAAAATGGGATCAAGATGCTAAAAAACGGTCAAGACAGGCTTCATTGCTTGCAAAATGGATAAATGGGCTAAAAAACTCTAGTTTCCACCATAAAAAACCCTAATTTTCAAGCTTAAATAGGTGGGTTTAGGTCATTTTCAATTCAATTGTGCACTTTCCCTTATAGAATTCTTGTGATTTTTCTTTGAGGCTCTAATAGAATGGGTGATCGTGTGCTTCCCAGACATCGCATGGATAGAGTGCATGAGTACCAATGACCTTCATACATAGGACCCCCAGTACACAATTCAAAACTTTTCTTATTTTTCATGTTTTTAAAGCATTTTCTAGGGTTTGAAAGTGTTAGCCAAAAGAAATGTATTGTGTAACTTTTTCTCTAGCCAATGTCGCTATTGATGTTGGAGCACTGCCATTGTGGGATAGCATCACATGGCTTGAGTTGGGTCGAACGTCGCTCAAAAATGTTGATTTTCCTTTATGGTGGAGTATCATGCAATTTAGAATAGGTAAAGCATCGCTTAGAAATGCCGACTTGCCTATGTGGTAGAGCATCATGTGAGTTCATGTTGGTTTGGTGCCACCCTCAAATTCCGAACCACCTTTGAGAAATAACACCATTTTTGCTAAAAACCAAAGCACCGCCTAGTGAAAAACAAACTCACCTTTGCTTTTTAGGGTTTATATTTTTTGTTTTTCAAAGAAATTTGATGTGTTGCGCATTTTGAGTGTAGTAGGTTCTTTGCTTGCTCCATTCGAAGGAACATCGATGTTAGATTTTGTGTTGGGCGAGGTACTTGATAGATGATGCATTGTATTTCTTGGGAGTCATTGAGTTCAGGTTTGTCATGTGGATGCCTGTTATTCGCACAAACCTGGCGATCATGACAACTCTAGTCAAGTGGTGGTGGAGCGAGACTTTGTCCTTTCATTTATAGACTGGAGAGGCCATCATGACTCTCGAGGATATATGGTGGATCCCCATCCATGGTGAGAGGATAGTGTACAATGTAGAGGTTGGAGGTGATGCAATCTTTTAGGTGCTCAGGGTAGATCAGTATGACATTGACAGTGGCCAGATTGAGTTGCACCATTATGAGGGGATTTCCCCAGATTTGACATTGTTCATGGGTGCCTTCATTTCATGGGTCTTGGTACCTAATAGACAAGCCAAAGGTTGCAGTACCAGATGGGGGATTTTTTGGGCACAAATGATGGAGGAGATGATAGTCTATGCCTGGGGTCCAATTGTTCTTGCATCTTTATACTGTGATATGCACTAGGTAGTGTATTGTGGTGCACACAACATAGGTGTTGGGGTTAATTTACTCCATATTTGGGCCTATGAGAACATTTCATTTTTGTGATCAATTATCACTCTGGTGGACATAGACTGTGATGAGCCCACAGTTTATAGATATGGGGTGATGACGAATCTTCAATATACAGGTATTAAAGGTATCCTACATTGGAGGTGGGTGATTGATGAGATGATAGTCTTATGATGGAGGCCCTAGATACATGCCCACCAATGGATTGATGACGATGAGTAGTTATTCTATGCGAGGCAGACTAGACATATGCAGAGGGGTGAGCACCACATGATTGAGCATTACCTTCCTGACTAGGTAGCTCGTCAGTTTGGAGAGGTGTAAAATGCACCACAGGATGGATATAGGGTAGTATTTGCATGGACATCTCAAGAGACTGCTTGGGGTCAACAAGTCCCCCCTACATTTCTATTGAGGAGTTTGGATAGTTGGTTATGCAACCATGGGTATATTTTTATGAGCCACAAGATGTCAACACCACACCAACATATGATGTGTACTGGTGGGCCCATATTTCAATATGATTAATAGATCTGACCATAGTTCCAGTTGTAGGTAGAGGATGAAAAAGAAGTCCTCAATTGGGTTTGCACTAGCTTCCCCCTCACAGTCAACATAATGGACAAGATGGGCATGTTGGGTAGGCGCTAAATCAACAATAGAGGTAGGACGATCAACCTCCATTGATACTACTAGTAGGGCAGAGACCCCAGGGTAAGCCACTACAACAACTATTGATAGGTCTTGACCCATGGGATGCTCAGGTAGTGGCACTGATAGCATAGGTCCAGGAGCTGACCGCCCAGTTGCAACAGGTGACCTTAGAGAGAGATCAGGTGAGATAGCAGCTATAGATTTCCTGAGGAAAGATAGACCATGAGCAGTAGTTGCGGTAGGATGCCAATATTGCCTTGGCACATGAGACAAGATGTCGAGAGCATCTTGAGGCTATTGTGCAACAGGCACAGGGGTAGCTAATGGTCCTAACAAGAGATCCATTAGGAGGCCATGTATTACAAGATATGTTATTATCGAGAATGTCCCGAGCATTGTCGGTAGCCTAACTTTTTCGCAGATGAGTAGGGTGGTTCTGAGGAAGTCTCAGGGAGGCCCGTCAGTTAGTCATTGTCCATCAAGCTCTCACTAGGATGATTACAAGAGTGAGGGATAGCTGCCACTTATTGTAGACATGTTTTGGATGTACAACTTGATTATTGATGTATATACATTCATTGGATGAGTTTTGATTAGCCTCTTGTATATTATTTTGATGGTATTACACACTGACTTTGATTTGTATCATGACACTCAATTTTTGATATATATATGAGATGGCTCTGATGCATAATTCTATGATGTGATGCTTCTTTATTTCATGCTTTTATGGATGTATAGATACATGTGTTATGGATGTATGTACTTGTTATCTATGATTATGCTATGATGTTTATGATCCATGATGTGATGTATGCAATGTTATGGATGGATGATATCTATACAAATGTGATGCATGGTTTTACTTTCCTTTTCAATATCTTTTCCATGTGATATGCCATGATGATGCAAGATGTATGTATGGATGTGTTTCTATGTGATATGTTTATGATATATATGTAATGAATGATTTATGTGACGCATTAAGATGCTTCGAATAACAAATCTATATTATCCTAAACAAATCAAATGATGATGTTTATGAAAATGAGATGGATTAAGATGCTTAGAATAACAAATCTATATTATCCTAAACAAATTAAATGATGATGTTATGAATGGATTATGCTTCCTCTTATATGATATGCTATGATTATGTAGGATGTGTGTATGATGAAATTTGTATGGATGCAAGATGGATGTATTGCTATTTTTGGTGAATTTCATGATACCATGCTATCGTAGAAAGAAGATAGAAGAATGAGAGGGATCAACCCTTGATTCTGAGAAGATACAAAATTCCAACCAATCCATCAGTCATTGAGACTTTATTAGATATGGTGATGAGTGATGATGATTTATTTATCGAGGGATTGAGAAATGAATGACACAAATTTCATTATGTTTGATAAATCACATAGATATGATGCATCAGGGTATAGAAAACTAGGATGGTGTGGTATCTAGTGAGATGGACTTTGACTCAAGAAACAAATAGGAGTATCCTTGTTCACACCTGACATACAAAAAATTCACTAGGATGTACTTTAGAAGCTTTGAATATCTTAGACCAAAACACAAAAAGGCATAACCCCCCAATGTAATAGTCAACAAGCTACCCAAAACACCCTCCACACATACCTAACAAAGAAAGTACTTGCCAAGGTTATATTACAAGAACACCCAACAAGCACGATAAATGGAAGATAATGTTCAATGCCCCATTCCTTTCTCTCTAAATATTTTTGATAGACATCATCGAAAGGTCATTGGAATAAGCACAATAAGATAAATCATAAAAAAAAATCAATCAAACAAACAATCCAATGTTCTTCATACCCTAAGCTAAGACAATAACTATTATGATACTTGATATTGATGTTCATTGTAGGAAAGATGTATCCTAGGACATGATTATCAAAAGATTTTGAATCTTAACAAGATGATAGGCTATTGATACCAAGAGTTTACTGACTTGTTTACCTATTGACCTAGACTTAAGATCTTTATGTTTAGGTCTACACTTTACCAATTTGCGATACTTGTTTCCATGTGTTTCACCAAAGTTTGAAGGTGATGATTAACTTATTGTGGATGGAAGTTTATTGTGAGTGAAAGGGAAATAAGGTGGATGATTTTGTTTTTTTTTTTTCTAGAACATTCCAATGTTTTTGGTGTTTTTGAGATGTTATGAGGCTATTTTTGGAATCTTGGGGTGTTTTACAAATGTTTTGATTTTCAAGTTTTCCAATGTTTTGTGATTTTTGAGATATTGACAAGAACCTAACCTAGAATAATATCTTAGGGGGCTCGAGGGTTGATCAAAGATTAGCCTTGCCTACATTGTATAACAAAGACCATGTAGTTCGACTAACACAAACTCATTTATTGATGAGATATGTACAATTGGTGGATTGCTATCTTGTTATCATGGACACCTAAAGGACCTATCCTAATGCCTTGGGGGCTAATCAAAGATTAGCCTTGCCTACATTTAAGCTTAGAGACAATGTAGTTTGAAATGGTGACTATATTTTTGTCTTTTTTTGTTTTTGACCTATTTTTGTATTTTGATATGATTTGGATGTTTTGGATTTTTGAGTGTTCAATTTTCTAAATGTTTTTATATTTTCTAATTTTATGAAGGAATTTAAGGATATACACAAATCTGATCTGATGTAAGGATAGAAAAATTCCCCTAGCATGATGCAATAGACTACCTCGATATAGGCAGAATAAATTGACCATAAGAATGTTCCTAGTACTAAAATGGAAGATGATACCCACACAAGATCAAGCTATGATATGGATGTGGATGGATGATGGAAAGAATAATGGAATGCAATGGAAAGTGATGCAGAACAAGCTAAAGAATTGATGGTGGATGGAAAGTTCTTTATTTACACAAGGCACTTGATTTCCAGGTTTTCACCAAGGTACTTTCCCAAAGTGCCATCAAAGTGGTTTTCACTAGAGGACAATTTTTTTCTTTACTATTTTCAATCCCTTTTCTGATTTTTTTGGATTTTGTTATTTTTTTTTTTAATTTTTAGATTTATACCTTGCAAGCCTAGGCATAATTTTTTTTGAGATGGGAGCTATTGATGGGGTCCTACAAGGTTTTATCTTCTGGGGTGGACAACTGATATGCTCCTTATTTGTAACTTGCAATGACGATGAAGGGTCCCAACCAATTGGGCTCAAACTTTCCTTTGTTGTTAGGATTGGGTACATTCTTCTGATTCTCCTTCAACACGAGATCTCCTACCTAGAAGGATGGACTCTTGGTATTTTTACTATAGCTCCTCTTGAGGAAATTCTAATAAAGCTATGAGTGATTTAAAGCATCTAAGCAATGCTCATCCAGTAGCTCCAGCTCATTCAACCATGACACTTTGTATTCTTCATCACTGATAAGATTATGTAATGATATTCTCAAGGATGGGAGATTGAACTCAATAAGTACAATTGCCTTAGATCCATATACAAGGGAATAGGATGTTGCACCTATAGGCATGTAGATACTATTTCTATAAACCCATAAGGAAGGGTGTAGTTGTAAGTTCCAATCACAACCAACTTCATTAACTATTTTCTTAAGGATTTTCAAGATCATTTTATTCGTAGCCTCAGCTTGGCCATTACCTTGGGGGTAATAAGGGGTGGAGAACTGATGTTGGATATTAAATCTTTCACACAACTCTCACACATCCTAGTACTTGAAGGGTGCCCCATTATTTGAGATAAGGGCTTGAGGAACGTTGTAATGGAAGATGAGGTAGTTTAGGATGAACTTAGATATTTTCTTCCTTGTGATATAGGTCCTAAGAATGGCTTCTACCCACTTTGTAAAGTACTCCATGGTGGTAATGATGAACTTATGGCCATTGGATGAGGTAGGTGTGATCTTCCCTATGAGGTTGATTCTCCACTGTGAAAAAGGCCAAGGTGTGATGATGGGTTGAAGTTTTTGAGCTGGTATGTGGATGAGGTCCTTACGTTGTTGATATTGCAAACATTTCTTCACATACTCATGAGCTTCTTTCTCCATTATGGGCCAATAGTACCCCATCCTCAACAGTTTCTTGGCTAAGGTCATACCACTCTAATGTGATCCACAAATGCCTTCATGTACTTCAGTTAAAGTAGTCAAATCTTCCTTAGGGTTAAGGCATCATAATAGGGTCCCCTCAATACTTATACGGTAAAGGGTCTCCCCTAGGATAACGAAATGGGATGACCTTTTAACAAATATTTTCTTTAGGTTTGAGGTGATGTCATCAGGGAGGATTCCTCTTTTTAAATATGTGAATATGTTGTGATACCAAGGATCACCAGGACCAACGATTTTTCACACAAACTCTAATTTTGGTACCTCAAAATTCGAGACGAGAAACTGTTCTATGATAAATTCACATTTATGGGTCTTCCTTGGGATATCTAGCAAGGATCTGATTGTTTCCATAGCATCTACAACTCTGTTATTCATGTAGGGTATTTTCTCAAAGGTGATATCAATGAAGA